>CAIGQZ010032240.1:5765332-5782052 GCA_903798205.1 Danio tinwini | reverse complement strand
TTCAAACTCGGTCCTGGAGGTCCAGTGTCCTGCAGATTTTAGCTCCAACTTGCCTCATCACACCTGCAAAGACGTTTTTAGAAAGCCTAGTAAAGCTGCGGTCACACTAAAGTTTGAGCTTGCGAAATTCTGTCATACAGCGCTGCGAAAAGGAGCGGGAGTAAACAAGAAGATTAGACAAAAAAAAAAAAAAACGAGCGATTGCTCCATGTTTTAAATTTCTGTCCAGAGAGGTCATGTTTTGATCCTCGATAGGTCTCACGCAGTCAAGTAATGTGATTTCGAAGGTTAGAGTTCACCAAACTTGAACTTGACCCTCCGTTTACGGTCTGACGCATTCGCATGCGTATAAATGAAAGTCTATGGGGAGAAAAAGTCCAGTGTGACCGGAGCTTTAGAGCTTGATTAGCTAGCCCAGGTGTATCTGATTGGACTAGGAGCTAAATTCTGCGACACCGGACCTCCAGAACCGAGATTGAGAACCCCTGGTGTATATGAACCTAATGCTGGTCTCACAGCAATTGTCAAGACAGCACACCTATTGCTCCACTGACTCTAGTTTACTCACTATATTTTTTACACATCACATGAATGCTCGACTTGTGTTAAATAGTTTTTTTACTTGGATGGAAAACACAACTAAGTTCAATATCACATGATTGTGGCACCTAAAACACACATTTCACATCACCTGGTATTAGCACTGGCTTTGAAAGTATTTTACTAACATCAACCTTTAAATTCGCATTTGTTAAACCCAGCATAAGGCCCTAATTTAGTCAAAGTGAAGATATTTTAGATTTTTTTTGCAAAGCAAATGACTTTGCAGAAAAGGTATGATACATTTGGTTAACTGTTAGCAAACATCCAGACGCTGTCCACACCGCTGAATAAAACATTTAGATGACTCTCAATAAAATCATGAACACAGCAAAAGACCAGTTAAGATAGCATTTGATCTGGTGACAAATATTTTAGCACCAGCTTTGCAATTCATTAGCTATAAGGTGTCCAAAACGTTAAATTTTAACAATTTTAATTATAACATATCACAATCTTAACGCATAGCTCAAAAATAAAACTAAATTCTGTTATCAGTTACTCACTCTTGCCGATTTTTGATGATGCTTTCATTTTTTCATTTTAACTATCCTTTTAAATCTTAACAATAAGATGCATATCTCACCTGCTTGTAGCTGCTAATGCGTTTATCTATGCTCTCCAGCTTGGTGTCACAGATGTTTCGAAACTCAAACTGTGGCATCGTCACCACCTTATCATTCAGAGCCATTAGCTGCCGGCAGCTCTTCACAAATAGACTGTCATCTTTCACAAAAGCTTTCAGTATCTGAGAGCATTCAAAATACACACAAGAACATACACTAGGTTAGATATATACAAAGGTATTGGCTTAACTGGATATCCATCTTAGAATTTTCTACATTTATATGCAAAATAATGGATTATCATAAACAAAATGTAGAAATGACACGCAGATTGTTTGACCCTGGTGTATCTGACCTTTGCAGTAAGGTTGAAGCAGCCCTTGGGCTCCACCATCTTCTCCAGCACACAGTGTTTGATGCCTGCTGGGCTGACGTACTCATACACAACCCCATGTTCAACATGAACATTGTCCACATTCAGACTGACCAAAGGACCATCATCAGAGATGGACAACTGCTCCAGCCTTCTTACAGAGCCTAGAAAACCCAAAGAACACACAAGCATAAAGAATAAAGAATTGAACAGCATTACTGTACATCACATTACATATATACAGAGCACACTGTTTATTAGGGTTTCTACAAGACTTTTTAAAACATTTTTAAGACCAAAAAAATAGAATTTCAGACTTACACAAAGCTAAACGATTTTTTCTAATGGTCCAGTTAAAACATTTTTTATTGTGGAACAATAACCATATTGGTAATAAAATGTAAATAAATAAAGTTTTGGTAAAACTTTTATTGAGATGGAATGTTAGCGATTGGATGTTGAGTCGTTTTACATGGACATAGGAAAATTAAGATCTGTTTAAAATGATTTAAAACCCTGATATATACATTTTGGGTCAAGCCTGAAATTATTCATACCCCAGGGGTATGAATAATTTTGGGCTTGACTGTACACATTACTGCTCAAGAGTTTGCTTTGAGCACTATTTTTTACATAATAGACACCATAGACACTGAGGTAGACAAGCGACTCTACATAAATTAGAAATGGTAAACCTTTTTATTCAGTTAACAAACTAACAACTGTAACTAATAAAAACAAAAAAAAAATTTGGTCCTCAGTGTTTAAGACATGGTTGTAGCCTTTTACTGATACAGTGAAACCCCCAATATTGTGAAAAAGTGTTATATTTTGGAAATGTAACATTGTAAAATAGCTGCTTGTTTTATCAAAACCTGAATATATTATATTATTTGAGTATCTAAAATTAATATATGAATTTTCAACAGCAATAATTGAGCTCAAGTGTCACACCATCATTCCTAATGCAAATTCAGTTATTACAAAGAAAAAAAGAAGAAACATTTCTTTTTTTGTCAATGTGTGCTGCTTATTTCAAGGAGCTGCAATTATTTGAAATGGAAATGTAATAATATTATACATGTATATTGTCAGTTTTTTAAGGGGACGAAAACACTGTGACGGTTCAAGATATTAATCTGTTATTTATTTAAATTCACAAAAGACGACATGGAAAAAGACTCTTTGGTCTTTGTAGGAGTTCATGAACTTGGCAAAACCTTTCATTCACAACAACAGTGAATCTATTGTCCCCTATTCCCTTATTGTTCTGTTAACGATAATAACTTTTAAGGTACACCTGCCACACTGAGTTTTTTTCCCACCAAACACACACACACATACACTACCTGTTCCATTAGTGCAGCCGTCCTCTGAATCTGAGCCATTCTCACAACCCCTGAAAGACATCTGCTCCTCCACATCCTCATACACCCGGTACGCCCACTGACCACAGCTCTGGGGCACAAGAAGAAAAAAAAAACAATACCACAAAGAGAGGAAACAGGTATTAAATAGGGTATCAGAAACAAACAACACCTTGGATCACCATACGGGGTCCAACATATTGTTTAAGAACACAAAGCAGAGTAAATGCAGTGCTGATTCTCACAGTGTCTTGCTGCTCCAGAACAGGCTGATAGCCACTGAAGTGCTCCAGGACTTCCTGATAGCCGCTTTGGTTCATGTTGTTGCCGTTGACTTTAAGCACACACTGACCAGGCTGAAGACCTGCTGCTGCTGCCTCCGAGCCTGTATAAAAACAAAAAGGATACTTATAAAGCCCTTAAGTTGATGCAAACGGATTTTGGGTGACAAATGGTTAATAACGAGTGACACGGTGGCTCAGTGGTTAGCACTGTCGCCTCACAGCAAGAAGGTTGCTGGTTTGAGTCTTGGCTGAGCCAACTGGCATGTCTGTATGGAGTTTGCATGTTCTCCCTGTGTTGGTGTGGGTTTCCTATGGGTGCTCCTGTTACCCCCACAGTCCAAAGACATGCGCTATAGGTGAATTGGATAAACTAAATTGGCCATAGTGTATAATGTGTGTGTGTGTGTGTGTGTGTGTGTGTGTGTGTGTTTCCCAGTACTGGGTTGTGGCTGGAAAGGCATCCACTGCGTAAAACATATGCCAGAATAGTTGGCGGTTCATTCCGCTGTGGCAAGCCCTGATAAATACGCTAACACTAGATATTTTATTTGTAATAATATGAATTTTCAGTGACCCGGTTGCAAATGGTTAGTCAAGACGCCTAACCGTTTTCACCTGATATTAATGTGACCAGAGACTCATTCACACAGAAAGAGCTTTTACATTCCAATCCTCTACTTTCCTTTTGTTTTTCTATGTAATCGTGCTTGACTGATGTGTCATCCTTGGATCTTGCATTTTTGCAGTGGTTTGCACATGTTTTTAATAAGCTGAGTCAAGTTAACACAACTTTTTTCAACTTTTTTCGCAGCACTATTTATGAATGAAAGTTCCAAAGCAGTGGACCAATCAGAAGAACTTGGCGGGGCAAGCGGTGCAAGCTTCTGTTTACAGTAGCAAGCTGACATGACAATTATTTTATTTGAGGCAACATGGCAGAGGAGTTTATGGCTGTGATTTCATGCACAAAGACATGTTCTGTGAGAACGGTCCCTTATTTTGTAAAGCTCTACATCACTTTCAAGAGAGTGTTCAAATGTAATGCACATCAAATGAACACAAGCAGAATAAGAGAGAAACAAACAAATGAAAAGGATGTGGGTCGCAACCATGATTTAGATTGTAATTTATATGGTTTGGTAAAACAGTGAAGTGTTAATACCTTGTTTTGGTGCAATTTGTTGTCTTTAATGGTAAGTACATCTACTACTAATGACTAGGCCCACACGAAATCTGCGTGCTCAGAAATCTGCAGATTTCCGCAGATTTTTTGCCCATCATTGAATCTATTTATTTACTTTATATTTATTTAGTTTTGAAATTAATTTCTTTCCCAGTGATGGGTTGCAGCTGGAAGGGCATCCGCTGCGTAAAACATATGCTGGATAATTTGGTGGTTCATTCCGCTGTGGCGACCCCAGATTAATAAAGGTACTAAGTCGAAAAGAAAATGAATAAATGAATGAAGTTAATTTCAGTAAGTTTATTGACTAATATGAAAATGTTGATATGATTTATTTGCAATACAATTTGAAATGCAATATTTTCTGTCTTTTAGTAGATATATTATATGAGAGACTTGCTTTGTTTACCAAATAAGTGGATCTAAATGGATTTGAATTGTAAACATTAAATAAAAGTTTAAAAAGTATTTTTTTATATAAGGGATTTTGTGAATCTGTACCAGACAATACACTATATGTTAGAGATAAATGGAAAATGGAAGGAAATCTAAATATTTCAGATGAGGATTGGGGGAATATTTGTAAAACTCAATGGAAATGTACCAGCTCAGCCATGTGGAGAGAATTCTGTTGGAAGAATGTTCTAAGGTTTTTCATCACACCATCGCAGAAAATACATAGAGGAAAGAGTACTAGCTGCTGGAGAATGTGTGGGGAAAAAGTAGCTAATCACTATCATGTTTTTTGGGATTGTCAGAAATTAACCCCATACTGGAAAGAGATTAAAAAACATTTAGATGCCATTTTTGAAGTAGAGATTGTTTTCACTTGTGAATCTTTATATTTAGGTAATATAAATTTAGATGGATGGATCAATAAAGACAAGAAATTATTATTTATTCTTCTGGCAGCTAGTAAAAAAGTAATTACAAAAAAATGGTTAAAATTAGAGTCACCTACAGTTGAAGAAAGGATTAATACAGTGCACACTATATATGTCATGGAAAAACTCTCTTTTTCTTTAAAAACACAGACTGAATACTTTTTTCTAATTTGGAGTAAATGGATTGAGTATATTTCACCAATATGCCCAAATTTTTTTTGAATTGTAACTTTTAAATGTAATATTATGTGTCTAAATAAGTATCTTTTCTTCTTTAAAGAAAATCTTTTAAATGATTTGTAGCTCCCCATGTTTTACTGTTTATAGTTGTTGTTGTTGTTGTTGTTGTTAAAGGGAAGAAAATACAAAGCATATACAAGATATGTAAGCCTGTAAGATTATGTAAGCTACATATGTATTTTCTTTTGAAAACTCAAAATAAAAAAAATTTAAAAAAAAAGTATTTTTTTAACATAATATATAAATTTTTTAGTTACGATATTCCCAAAAATCATTCCACAAATCTGCAGATTTTTTACAAAATTCTGCGCAGAAATAGCAAAAAATGTCCGCAGATTATGTCTGGCCCTACTAATGACCTACTAACACTCTAATGAGAGCCAAAATATATGTATTTGCAAAGTTACTTACAGTCAACAGAATGTGGCCAGAATCAAAACAAAGTGTAATGAAAAAAAAATATTTTACATACAAATGAATCCAAACCAGTTTTGTGATTTTGCATCAGTCCATCTATGTTTGTTGTGCTTCAGTGAATTTGAAATGTAATGTGGATTTCTCAGTGATTTTTAGGTTTGTTTCTGCTTCTTTACTGGCCATGATTATTTAATATCTATTGAAGCTTTCGTTCTTTACAGTGAGAAAAGTTTCTTTAGATTATTATAATCTTATTTGAAACTAAGAACAAAAAAGTTTCTACGAACTGTTCACTGAAATCATCTTTGAAGAACCAACCTTTCTATAACATTTAGTTTAGCTTTTTATATGTACTTACAGTTACCTGCTCTGATATGTCAGCTTAATGAAATACGAAAGATAATAAATCTCATTATGCCTATAAGGAGACTGTATGCAACAACAACAAAAAAGGAAAAGTAGAGTTGTAGAGATTTAAATTGCATGATTTCAATGTCTTGCAGCAACAAAGAGATTTAAAATTCAAAAAGAATGTATATTTACTATATATTAACATGAAAATTTCACCTATTCTCACTTCTGCCTTAAATAGAGCACTTATTCTGGAATTTACACCCCCTGTATTCAGGGGCACTTGCAGTGATGAAAGCTCCCATAATGACAGATCATAAATCTCTGCTTTTGTCTAAGTGCCGTGAAGATGAGCTAACGGCTTTCACTTCAAAAGCTCCAAGAATGTGCTTTTTTTCCAATTCAGGAACATGTGCAAGGACGCTGAGTTTGGGTTCAGATGTTGAAGAGCTCCAGATGCTGATCACATGACCACGGCAGCCTGGTGTCACGAATTTGCTTCATTTGAAAGCTTTTTATAGTACATCACCATCTGTCTTGCAGGTTAGATTGAGGGAATGTGATACTTTCCTTAATTCAGAATGACGTGTGCGAATTTTTACAAAAAGAAAAAAAAAGCTGAATGGGTCTGGTTTTTAAAGCCATAATTATTCATGAACGTGACAATGTGAGCGAGTTTTCTGCTCATAAACAATGAGAACTCACCTTTCTTCACTGCATGAACATGAGGTGGACAAGAACCAGAAAGAACAAATGGAAGGGTGCCATGAACATCTGGGATCTTCACAATCCTATCAGACACACACACACACATTAACATAATAGAGTTTTTTTTTGTTCTCAGTGCTGTTGAGCAAAATATGTCTATTCAATGATATCTTTATTTGGGACACATTAAACTGTCTAAAACAAAGAACAATAAGTGCCCACAGCTGTTTAAACATTAATGCATTCTTTTTTTAAAGCAATGTTTTGCAGCGCAACTATAATGCCAATGGTGTCCATTTACACTATACGTGGTTGCATTTAACAGGTCTGTGTATCATTCACATATGTATTCTTCCATGAACTTGAACTCACTCTTTGTTCTTGGTGGCCACCAGCAGTCTGAGTGAGCGGCGTATACAGAAAGACTGGTTGATCATGGTCTCCACTTCAGAAAAGGGCCTCAGGAACACCAGGTCCTCATTAATGGAGTAGATCTTTCTCCCCGGCTGCAGGCCTGCCATCTGCCCAAAAGGCAAAACATGGAAATGAACGGAATAAACACCAAGAATCCAGCTGACAAAAATCAGCAACGAGTGGAAAGCAAATGAGGATGTCATTCATAACACTTTTCTTTTCTGTGCGTGAGCTTGGGGAAAAGAGATGAGTGATATGTTAATGAGAATTAAAGGATTGGTGGAAGAATTGAGAGAAAAAAACACACCTTTATGGCATGAGAGCTTTATATAGCTTAAAAGCTTTATAAGCTGTAATCTGCACTTTCAGATCACCGGGCAATTCATTTGATGGTGTAATTAAAAATGTGTGATTGTAAGGAAGAAAGGAAGGCAAGAAGGAAGAAAAAGCAAACAAACTACAGTAAAAAACAAGAGAAAAGAATATAACAGACATGAAAAAAGAGGAACAAAATGAAAAAGACAAAAAGAAAATAGCGCAAAGAAAAGAAACGAAAAAATAAAAAAAGGTAGGAAGGAAGTAACTAAAAGGTTGGAATGAAAAAACAAAACACTTAATAATGACAGGATAAAAACAATAATGATTAAAGGAAGGCAAGACGAACAAAGAAGACGGAAGGTCATGGATGGAAGGAATGAGAAAAACAACAGAAACAAGGAAAGGTGAACAAAATGAAAAGGGAAAGGAAGTAAGGAAGGATTTTAGGAAGGAAGCAAGAAAGGAGGTGAGGAAGAAAGTGAGGAGGGAAAGAAGGAAGCACATGGGCAAGGAAGCACGAGAGGAATGAAGGACGTGAGGAAGGAAGGAAGTGAGGAAGGAAAGACTAAAGGAAGGTAGAACAAAAGGAAGGATTTTAGGAAGGAAGAAGAAAATGAAGTGGGGAGAAATGAAGAAAGGAAACATGTGAGAAAGGAAGGACATGAGGAAGGAAGTGAGGGAGGAAGGAAGGAAATGAGGAAGAACGTGAGGAAAAATAGAAGAAAGGACGAAAGGAAGGAAGGAAGTGAGGGAGAAAGAAAGTGAGGAAGTAAGTAAGAAAATGAGGAAGAAAGGAGGGGAGGACGTGAGGAAGGAAGGAGATGAGGGAGGAAGAAAGTGAGGAAGTAAGAAAAACGAGAAAGAAAGGAAAGAAGGAAGGAAGGAAGGAAGGAAGGAAGGAAGGAAGGAAGGAAGGAAAAGAAGGACGTGGGGAAGGAAGGAAGTGAGGAAAGAAAAAAAGTGAGGAAGTAAGAAAATTAGGAAGGAAGGAAGAAAGGAAGGACTGAGAAAGGAATGAAGAAAGGAATAAAGGAAGCACACGAGAAAGGAAGGAAGGATGCAAAGAAGGAAGGAAGTGAGGGAGGAAGAAAATGAGGAAGGTAGTAAGAAAATGAGGAAGAAAAGAAGGAAGAAAGTGAGAAAGTGAGTGAGAAAATGAAGGAAGGAAGGAAGGAAGGAAGGAAAGTGGAAGGAAGGAAGGAAGGACGTGAGAAAGGAAGTGAGGAAGGAAAAGCATAGAAGGAAAGCTTAAAAGACCTCATAAAAGACAAGAAAGATAGATGAAAGTAAAGAAGAGATAGAAAGTTGTTGAAAGAAAAAAAAAACTTTTTTAGAAGTGAGAAAGGAAGGGAGGGAGAGATCAATAAATGAATTAAACCTAAAAAAAGAAAAAGAAAGAACATGAAAACAAGACAGAAAGGGCAAGTTTTGAAGAAGGAGAGAGAAGTGTGAGGACTCTGTGGAGAATATGATGGGACATGCTTAATTGCTTCTCCCAAATCTCCAGAGAGTCGAGCTGTGAAGACCAAGGCAGTGGAATGAATTAAGCAAGCGTGTCCTGAACCCGACACATCAGCTCATGACTACAGATCTGAGCGTCCCGTGATGTAAATGTGTTAGGACACACAGCGGTTTGACTCATCCACTACATTAATCAACCAATACAATCACACTCCAGTCTTCTGCAGATGGTCCAGTGAGCAGCAGTGTGACATTTTAACATGGACAAAATGTCTCGTGTCAGGTATAACACACACCAAGGGGATAAAACTAGTGGTGGTTTTGGACCTTAACTATAATTATCTAGCAATCTTCATCTATGAATATCTGGCAGAACTGTTCAGGGCATGAACACAAATAACCCTCTGCACTCAAAATAACGCATCCGAGCTGAAGAGTCCTCCTCTAAATGATAGATAATGATCAGCGTTTATGCCCTAAGGAAAGACTTATCAGATTAGATCAGCACTGCACACCCAACTGAAGACCTGATAAACAATCTCAGTTAGACTAGACACCAACAACAGTCCTTCAGAGCTTGGTCTTCAACTGGGGTTTAAGAAAGGTGCATATATCAAAGAAGAACCCCCCACAGTGGATAAAAATAAATGGACATCTATCAGATTGTATTACAGTACAGCGTGGCAGAATTTCGGGATGCACCACTTGCTCTATTCACTATATTCATATACTCAACTGGCCACTTTATTAGGTACACCTTGCTAATACCTAATTGGACCCGTTTTGCCTTAAGCTCTCTTAACTCTTTGTTGCTACAAGGTGATAGAAACATTCCTTAGTAATTGTGTCTAAACTGCCATGATAGAATCAAAGATTTGGCTACTCATCCATGACGAGTGTTCTGTCGATTTGTCTTACCTCCCATTCAAAAAGTAGGAAGCACAATTTGATGACATAATATGCTACCCATCAGATTTGGTACCAGTGTAAATTTGAATGTGGATTAGTGTGATATAAAGCTGTAATATTGCCCTAACCTACCTAATCCCTAAACCCACCTCAGAACCATTCATATTAAGTGTTGGTAGCATAATCTGACAGGTAGGATAAAACGTAAGCATATGGGAATTTCCCATTCCAGCTCAACCCAAAAGTCCTCTATTGGATTTAGATCTGGTGACTGTGAAAGCTTGGAGAAGTCCCGGTCATGTTCAATAAACCAGTTTGAGCTGTTTAAAGCTTTGTATCATGGAGTGCTGTTCTGGAAGTTGTCATCACATAAGTTGCACTGTGGTCATAGGAGGATGGAGATGGACAAAGTGTGTCAAGAAAGATTACCTGACTCCATTAAATACCCAGCATGATGATATAAACAAGGATGGATTGATGCTTTTATGTTGTTTACACTAAATTCTGACCAAACCATCTGAATGTTCCAGAAACAATCATTCAGAGTCATCAGACCAGGCAATGTTTTTTCCTTTTTTTGTCTTTTCATTCAGCCCGTGTAAACTGTACTCTTGGTTTCCTTCTCTTAGCTGGCAGGTTTAGCACTTATTGTGCTTGTCTGCTTCAAGTTTTGAAGTGTTTCAATACGTTATTCTCCAGATTTTGGTTGTAGCTAGTGGTTATGCGAGTTAAATGCATAGTTCACACAAATATGACAATTTACTCACACTTAAGTGGTTCTAAACTTTTCTGACGGTCCACAAACAAGATATTCAGAAAAATGTTGGAAAAAAGCAACCATTGACTTCCTTA
The DNA here is from genome assembly GCA_903798205.1 of Danio tinwini. Taxonomy (NCBI): domain Eukaryota; kingdom Metazoa; phylum Chordata; class Actinopteri; order Cypriniformes; family Danionidae; genus Danio; species Danio tinwini. The sequence continues at coordinate 5,771,125 of CAIGQZ010032240.1, read as the reverse complement.
AGACTCTTTAGAAGTCAGTGGCTTTTTCTCCAACATATTTTTCCGTTTGTTCTATAGAATAAAGAAACTCAAACAAGTTTTGAGAATGAGTAAATGGCAGAATGTTCATTTGTTTGGTGAACTATACTTTTAACTAATATGTTCATTCTCTATCCAATGGCATCAACAAGCCATTTTCACCCACTGAATTGCCACTCACTGGATATATTATAATTTACAACAGTCTATGTAAATCCTAGAGACATTTATCCTGAAAAATCCAACAGATCAATAATTTCTGAAATACTTAATAATATCTGGCACAACAAACTATGGCACAGTCAAAGTTACTTAAACCACCTTTTGTCCCCATTCTGATGCTTGCTCTGAACTCTGAAGCAATTGACAACATCTCCATGCCTAAACATATCAAGTCGGAGTCTTGTGATTAGCTAACTAGCTATACACTACTTGACTAAAGTCTTGTCGTCGATCCCAGTTGTAAAATCAACAAATCATAACTTGACTTCTAGTTATTCGTTTGGAAAAGTGGCGGAAAGTAGATTTTTCAGATGAATCCTCTGTTGAACTCCATCTCAATCATCACAATACTGCAGAAGACCTATTGGAACCTGAACGGACCCAAGATTCTCACAGAAATCAGTCAAGTTTGGTAAAAAAAAAAAATAATAGTTTTGGTGTTGCATTCAGTATGGGGGCGTGTGAGAGGTCTGCAAAGTGGATGGCAACATCAACAGCCTGAGAACAAATAAAGACATTTGTGCTGCCCATTACATTACAAAACAAAGGAAAGGGCAAATTCTTTAACAGGATAGCGCTCCTTCTCATACTTCAGCCTCATCATCAAAGTTCCTGAAAGCAAAGAAGGTCAAAGTGCTCCAGGATTGGCCAGCCCAGTCACCAGACATGAACATTATTGAGCATGCCTGGGGTAAGATGAAGGAGGAGGTATTGAAGATAAATCCAAAGAATCTTGATGAACTCTGGGAGTCCTGCAAGAATGCTTTGCCATTCCAGACGACTTTATTAATAAGTTATATAAGTCATTGCAGAGACGCATGGATGCAGACCAGTAGTGTATGTAATGTTGTCTGTGAGTGTAATTGAGGCAGAGAAACACAAAGAACTTGAGGAAAGACATCATACCTCTGCATATGATCCTCTGCTCACACTCTTCACTATAATGGCCTTGTTCTTCTCTTCAATCTCAAACCCATAGTCCTCTTCTTCAGGATGGATCTGTGCACAGACAACAGAAACACTATCTTAGCATGAGGGTCAATACTGGCAATAAAGCTTACATATATAATGGCTTCCTTTGTGCAACTAAGAAAAAAAACGTGTTACTTCAAGAATATAAATTGTGATTTAGCAGTTCAGTGCCACGCTGAGAGAGCAACAGCGTTTGTGCAAAAGTGTGAACATGCTACACATCCTCTAGTCCAAAAGGTGTAAAGTCTGGTCTTTTAAAAATAACTAAACATTAATCTGCATAAATATGCCACAGATGCAGGTTATAGGGCCTGCTCAGGTGCTGGAGACACCAAGACAGTCTTTATGGGATGGTAATTTCTGGATTATGAACAAGTACATAATGCACACTTTCTCCACAGCAACACATACAACAGGCTTAATGAGCTTTTGTTATCGAAAAGCTAAAACAGAACATGTTTACAAGTCCTGTAAATGCCTGACTTTGTTTCTTTCTCTCCATCATGGCTTGTTTACTCTCTAAAATTGCAGTGGTGTGACTTGCAAGAGTAAGCTCTTAGCCTCTGATAAGAGAGAGGAAAGAACACAATTTTTATGCGTTGGATGGTCTGGAGGAGGATTCTGTGAGTCTATAAGCGATGAAAGAGTATTTTGTAAAGGTCAGGGTAATTACTGATGGATGAGAAGAGTCTAATTGGCACAGAGGGGAAAAATCAATATGTGGCTTGAGTGTGTATAGAAGTACGTGTATGTGTCTAAAATATAGGCGGTTGTGTTTTATAAATGCATATTACTTTATGCATAAAATCATGTGTTTTTTCCTCTAATTTCCATTTCCAAAGCTATATTTAGTGCTAAGATCAGCTGGTTAAACTTGTTATGAATCAGGTTTCTTATATACATATGAGGTTACAAGCTAGAGGTCTGCACGGGACTCATTTTTTAGTCCTGCTCCCGCAAGGTTTTATTCTGCACCCGACTGCTCCCATTGTATATTCAGCCACGTAGAATAATTTTCAACCTGACCCAATGGTTCCTGCTAAATTTAGATCTGGTTTCTAAAATCTCACGTTTAAGTTAGGTTCTACCAAAAGAGAAATAACTTCAGGTTGTACAAGGATTGTTGGCTAAATGTCAGATTTGTTTGCCCCTTTGTAATGAGACATGAGTGCCACCTTAAGCCTGAGATTCAAGTCTTGTGACTGCTAAAGGGCAAAACTTTGAGGTATTATCACATCGCGCAAAGGGTAATTTTTTTCCATTTGCATCCATTTGCGTTTCATGTTCCATTTGGCACATGAAAAAGACTCTCATATATCAAACTTGCCTGATGTGGGTTTCCTAACAGTAAACTTTTCTAATGCAAGCTGATGGACAGTGCATCTTCACTTTGCTCCGCCATGTTGGTAAAGCCCGCTCTGAGGACTGTTATGCATCCACAGACTGTGCGGAAAAAAAATGCACATGCAGAAAGCACTGGTCATACGTTCAGCATGTGTAACAGTCGTGTGTAACAGTTTCAATAAGAATGAGGAAATTGTAGATATGCTGTTCTGAAATACTGTTGGGACTCAGAAATGCTATATTGTTGGCCCGCCCGCTCCTGTTTAAATTACACCAGAGTTACTGATTGCTACCGTGTTTTCTTCAGAAATTTATTTCTGCGCTGCAAGAAATCTGGTTTTGCCGCGGAAGTGCAGACCTCTATTACAAGCAAAGGGTAAAAAAAAAAGAAAAGGGTTTTAAGCATCAAATGTACAAAAGTGTATAATGTTTTAAACGTAAAATACATTTTAAAAATTTATTTTAACAGACTCTAGCCTACAGATTCTTATCACCATGTTGAATATCATGAATAAAAGAAAAATACTACCACGTAATTGCAGGTATGTGAAGTGGATTTTTACATTTTGAATTTATATATTTATTATTTGCCTATTTGTCCTTTAAAAGTAAACACTGTGTGATTTTTTATGTACTTTAATATTCATAAAAATTCTGTCCTCACACTATTTATTTACAGTTACAAAGAATCAAAACAAAACAATTTTCTACCAAAAGATGACAATGGGATTCAATTAATGGCCATTAAGGGATTAATTGAACCATATAATTTACATAAACTGTAAAATCAAGAAAGACTCAAACTAATTAAAGCTACATCTCAAAGAAATGACAGGAAAAATCTTTATTACTCTATTGATTGCATTGCTATAATGCTGTTATCAGAAATGCTACAGCATTTTGAAAGAAGTTTGTCTGCTGTCATGCTACTGAAAATATGGCTAAGTTAGTAGCATTGTTAGCTTATTATCCCCCAACACAGCTCTGCATGGGGTGAAACCCCTACTGTGTGCGTGTCTCACCACTAAAGATTTGGCAAGGATATTCTCGATGAGTTTGAAGTCGCTGCGAAGCTGTTTACTCTTGGAGCTTGTGCCCTCCGTTTCCTCATCAGCGTAGAAGCGGAAAAACTGTGACTCATCTTTAAATTCACTCTTCTCCAGAACTGCAAATGACACAAAGTCAGAATTGAATGTAATGGTCTGAATAAAAAGACAGGCTCTCACTTTTATAAACAGGTAGAACAAAACTGATCATATCTGATGATGACAAAATGATTTGACAGTGTGAAATGGACCGATTGCATCACCCTTCAGTTCATGTCAAAACAACTCGTGATGTCTGCAGGACTGATGCTTTGACAAATCTAAGCTGAAGGATTGAAGAAAAGGGTTTAATGGGAGGTATGCTGTGTGTGAATGTGCCGTTTTTCCCTCTCAGGAAGACGGTGTTTTCAGGAACTATGTAAGGACTGGCTGTTCCGTCCGTGAATTCCAAGCAAAATATTGTGGAGGAACTTCTGCAACTCTGACAGGAGGCATGTGTCTATGAGCATATGCATTTTATCGGGAAAAAAAGTTATTTTCCATTATTGGGACTATTTCTGTTTCTTTAGAGGCTCCAGATGTTGTTCCAACAGCTGTTTATATCTAAAACACTCTTGTCTATATCCATTCCACCCTTCATGTCTCAAATAAACAATCAAAACCACTGGCAGACCTATTCAGAATGTGATAAAAACCATCATCTGAAACACATACACATAAAAATGCAGGACACTAGTATTGTTTTCATCATAGTTATCGTAGTTGATGTCAATGGCCCTGATCTATAATTCTTGTAAAACCACAGCTTCATCAGACTTGTTCTTTTATTCCTTTCCCTTTCACTCTCCTTCATACACAAACACTGCTATGGTTCAAAGCTTTGCTCTAGACAACGTGTGGCAATGACAAACTGAGAAAGCCAACAAAAACGACAAAATCTGAAGTTTATTTAAAGACGATATCATGTAAATCATTTTAAATGCACAGTCAAAGATGTTATTGGCAAATCTGCTGATGTTATATCAAAATATTAGTATATACAGTTGAAGTTAAAATTATTAGCCCCCTTTGACTTTTTTTCCTTTTTAAATATTTTCCAAATGATGTGTAACAGTGCAAGGACATTTTCACAGTATGTCTGATAATATTTTTCTTATTTGTTTTATTTTGGCTAGAATAAAAGCAGTTTTAAATTTTTAAGAACCATTTTAAGGTCAAAATTATTAGCCCTTTTAAGCTATATTTTTTCGAATGTCTACAGAATAAACCATAATTACACAATTGCTTGCCTAATTACCCTAACCTGCATTGTTAACCTAATTAACCTAGTTAAGCCTTTAAATGTCACTTTAAGCTGTATAGAAGTGTCTTAAAAAATATCTAGTCATCATGGCAAAGATAAAAGTAATCAGTTATTAGAGATGAGTTATTAAAACTACTATGTTTAGAAAATCTCTCCGTTAAACAGAAATTGGGGGAAAAAATAAAAAGGGGAGCTAATAATTCAGGGGGGGCTAATAATTCGGACTTCAACTGTATCTTCTCGGAATGTCAACTTAAGTTCATTGTGTGCTTTGATTTTGCATAGTTGAACACACAGCTTTTCATAATATACTGATAGTGTCATGCTAGAAACATCATCCAGTGTCTGCATTTTTTCTCTCCAAAAGTTATGCAAGATAATGTTTTTGGCACTGATAAAACTCATCTTTCAGTCCTCTAACATGCAAGCATTTGGCAGCATGAGTCCCTTTTGCTTTGCCTTAAGTAGTTTGTTGCTGCTCTAGTACGTTCTCCTTTTTTTCCTTCTGTGAAATAATGTCCCGATCCAGTGTTGGCATAATGTGGGCAAATTTAATCAAGAAAAAATATCAAAGCATATGTGCGAGTGGAATGTGCAGGGTTTGAAATAGCAGGTCACATGCATGCCCTACTGTGCGAATAAAAACCGAAGTATAGTTTGAGCTTAAGGCTTGTGACACGCCATCTAAATACTAGTGGTGACAAAATCTGACTGTGTTGTCGTCTCATGTTATCTCTACCAATCAGAGTGATCTCTCAATTTAACATGATGAATGAAGTGAATTGCAACTGATGTTAGCCTATGGGTGCTAACACCACACACGCACGCACGCGCACGCACGCACACACACACACACACACACACACACACACACACACACACACACAC
>CAIGQZ010032240.1:5753158-5765322 GCA_903798205.1 Danio tinwini | reverse complement strand
ACACACACACACACACACACACACACACACACACACACACACACACAAAAACAACAGCATAACAAACATTTAGTGTGGTATGACTGAAATATTTCAAGTACAGTCAACACATGGACATTGAGACTGACCATGATGCATAAAACCAGCATTGCAGAGTCCAACACCGAGGGTCACTGCATCTTCACGACTTGCACTGTCACCCTGAAGAAGAAGAAAAAGAAAGAAAAAAAAAGTTGCAAAACATTCATGATAATAAGCCATGTTAATTTAATTGTTTGTTTAACATTACATGACACAAATGAGCAACTGTTACAATATACTGTATGCAATTATAGATCCAATAAAAGGTAAATAAAACATCTGTGTGTCCATCTTCATGTTACCTGTGAAACAAGCCATTCCACCAGTTTGCTAGCTGGTATAACGGATTTGAATGTTTTTAGATGATGATCTCGGTCTCTGTTTATAATAAAAAAGGGTACAAATCAAATTGAAGCTCGGATGTAAACAAAACAACATTGGACAGTATGGTTGGCATGAAATACATGGTAATTTTAAGTAGCAATGTGTTAAAATATAGGTTTAATCTCAGCTGATGGAGACCAATGAACTGGAAACATCTTTATCAACTGAGATCTCCTATTATCAGTAGATCCACAGATTGCTGCTTGGTGGTCTGTTCTTGCAATTAGTGTAGCATAATTAATTAGTGACCTGGACTTTAAGATAAAAAGCATTAGAAAAAGGGCAAGTGATCAACACATTCTGAGCTAATTTGTGGATCTGTATTTAACCTACTGTAACTGCAGTTTAGAGGGCCATTCCTGCTCTTTATGTGAGATTTCAAAGGTGATCGGTAACAGAAAAGCGATATGACTTTGCTGTTCAAACACACACTTACACACTCTGTGACTTGCATCTTGTTAGAGTAGATTCATCAAAGACAAACATACATTAACATTAAGGGCCCTATCAAACACCCGGTGCAACACGGCGCAAGACACAACGCAATTGTTGTTTGCTAGTTTCAGCTCGACGCAAGTGTCGTTTCGACGTTTTTCACCACGCTTTTTAAATAGCAAATGCATTTGTGCTCATATGTGCGCCCATAGGCGTTCTGTTCTAAAAAGGAGGTGTGTTAAGGCGCATTGCTGACGCGTTGCTATTTTGAGGAACTAAAATAGACTACACAACAGACCAGCTGAGAGCAAGTCTAAAGTCCAGCGCAGAGCACGTTAGTTGTGCGCCTCGCTTAAACATTGCTTAATACACACAGGATGTACAGCAATGCGCAAATATCTTTACAAATGAAAAAGAATTAAAGGATTAAAATGTTACAAAAATTATTATTTTTTACATAAATATAAAAACCACAGCTTTTATCTGCTTCATCTCGGGGGGCTTTTTCAGTTTATTCATGACAATTTGCTTTTGTATAACATTATTATTAATAGTAGTATTATTTATTATATGCATATTTATATTTGTTTTATTTAAAAAAAGCTTAGATTTGCCTTAGATTTGCCCACCTGTTACGCTCAGTTATTCCACTTACAAAGTCTGCCATGTAAATAGCAAATGCACTATGGCGCGATACAACTGACTCTTAAAGGGAATGGGAGATGAGACTCTGATTGGTTTATTCAAAAAGCTCACCTATAACTCATTAAGAGAATAAGCTCAACCCTGTTAGACCATGTACTGCGGCGCAAAGCAGAATTTTCTATCCTTAAAATAGCAAAAGTGGATTCTGACACCCCCTTAATGCTTTTGCGCCCTGCGCTTTGGACTTTGCGCTTAGATCGTTAAAATAGGGCCCTAAAATAGTTAGAAGAAATGGAAGAAATTTGATTTGATATCAAAACATTTAACTATAGAACTAAATTTGTTAAATAGAAAAGAATTAAAATTATTATTTTTTTAATACACACACATATTTGAACTGATAAAGAATCAGTATTATATACTCGTGTACAAATATGATTATTTGCATAGCACATCTGATACTCAACTAGTTTCCCTTTCACTTTAAATACATTTGTTTAGAGTGGACATTTTTTATAAAATCGTTGTTGCATTTTGTTCCATTCCTTTTTATGTCGTAAATACTGTAAAATGTACATGTTTTTTTTTTTGTAGATTGTAACTTAAAGATATGTTAATAATGTTTGTAGAGCTAAGCCTATTTTATAAATGAGAAAATGTGATACAAATAAGTGCACATAATCAGTTTTTTTCCAGTCAAAAATGCATGTGAGTCTTGCATCTTGTTCCCAACAATGTACAGTAAATGCTCCCAACAATGTACAGTAACAGAAAAAGATATTAGCAAAACATAATCTGAAATGATCCTACAGCTTTAATGACATAAGAATTAAGTAAAGATGTTGTCTTTTGGTGTGAACTATGCTAGAGAACATGTGTTACTTACTTGACAACAGGTGTGAAGAGACTGTGGAGACGACAGTAAAGTCTCACTCCCTGTTGGACAAACATACACTTATATAAGCATTTCACTAACAGCTGCATCTTTATGGATTTCATTTACCGCTGTGCCGTTTGAATTACTTCTTGATTGATTTGCTGACACCACTTGTTAAGTAGACCATATGTACTTTACACAAGATTCTGTTGACTTTCATCTGTAAACTAACTGGTTACAGCTGACTAAAACTTTAGGATGTCTACACACACTCACGTAAATGTCTTTTTAGCCTTGCGTGTTGTGCAGTGTAAACATGACAGTATATTTTTCATAACTTTCTAAATACAATGCCCAACTTGTTTGTTGGCATTTGTCTGTGTGGTGTGATTTGGCTCTTAAAACTGGTTGTAAACTTAAAAGAACCAGTGTTTATTTGCTATAAGCGGTTTTTGTACCAAATGAACAGTTCTATAACTATTGATAGAGCAACCAAAATTTGTTGTGTTTGCACCACATTATCCCGGAAACCGGAGCACCCGGAGGAAACCCACACGAATGCGGGAGAACATGCAAACTCCACACAGAAATGCCAACTGACCCAGCCGAGGCTCAACCCAGCGACCTTCTTCCTGTGAGGCGACAGCACTACCTACTACGTCACCGCGTCGCCCTGCACCAAATTAACTAGATATAATTTTAGTTACAGGAACATTTTTCAGGCAAGAAAGTTAGCTGTTATATCAGAGTAAGGACAAGTTCAGCACACTAGGAAGTACCAGTGATGCTGACTGGGCAAACACATGCAACACATAAGCAGCGTATTTTAAAGAGTTCCAAACATAACAAAAAAAACAACTCCTGTTAGTGGCATTTACCAGTCAACTTTGTCTGTAGTGATATGTAGCATTGCAACTTGTCCTTGGTCAAAATGACATTGTTGTTCGGTTATAATGAAGCCCATAGCACGCAATGAAAACGTCCTTTTGGCATCTTTGTTGTAATTAATGTAAAGAACTGTTTGATTAATGAAAAGCTTCTTCATGGAACAAAAATGATTTATCTTTCATTTGTTTCCAAAGGCTGTGGGAGAAGAAACATTTTTGGCTGCCCAAAGAACCCTACATCCAATAGTTCTTCAAATTTTTCAAAATTAAATATTTTGTATTAGTCTAAACAGCCTTTTGTATAGAAAGTTTCCATGAATGTTAAAGGTTCCTCAGAGAATGATCAATGCCAAAATTATCCTTTATTTTAAGTGTGCAGAAGACTTTTGGTTCCCACAAATAGTGTATTAAAAGCCTTGATTGTAAATTGCAAAAATAATGCAATCCATTTAAAAACACCAAGTTTAAGACTAAAACTTCTTATGTTTTTAATTACAGTGAACATTTTAATGATATATATTTCAGTATTTACTAAAATATAACTACACTGCAATTAAATGTCTCATAATGTGTCTGTCATATTGGATTTATCTATTCATTGAGCATTAATATATATTTACTGGATACAAGATATAAAGTAAATAATTTTTTAGCTTATATCTTGTATACAGTACAATATTTTCTGTGGGAAATACCTTTGAAATGATGTCCTCCATTTCACTCCTGGCTTTATAAGTGCCATCATCATAGCGAAAGCGATACAACACCTGCTCGTTCTTGAACTGGTGCTTATCTGACACTATGGAGAAAAACACACAGAGAGACACACCATGAGCTGAAAGTGAGCTTGTGATGCATTTTCTTAGTCTCCCTTTGCTTCTCAGGCACTGATAAACATAGATGTGGAGATGTGTGATTAATCGAAGTGTATATGCACCATTGCCACACAAAAGCCTGCATGACCTCTCTTTGAATGCTGCCAGCGTATTATTGATCGACCACCTGAGCCCTTACACTTGGATTTATTACTCCAATGCCTCTGGTGTTTGTCAGTTTTCACTGTGTCACAATCCCTTGGCTGTAATATAAAGGTATGATGCTCCCCAGAGCACTGCATCTTATGAATTATTCAGAAGTATGCCATTCTCAACAACATCCAGTATGTTCCGTTACTATCCAGACTGCACATCATCTGTAGGGGTTCTCAGTGAGCGCCGGCCAACGAGACATAGGAGCCAGATTTGTAGAGTGTAAATCTGTCGAATGGTGATTTTTAACAGTCTTCTGTTTGTATAAACAGTTAATAGATTGTGGTTCACTTGGCAAGACAGCATCGAAAAACAGAGCATGGACAGCATTTGTGTTTTAGAGAGAAACCAAGAAATACACAAAAACATGTTGATGAAATATATGAGGGGTAAGCGAGGTTAAAGAGGAAAAGACAGAAAAATAAAGACAGTGAGAGAAAAAAATAGTGACTGAATGTAAGAATAACAGGTTTGTGTGAATCACTGACCATTACACATCATTGGAGAGAGTGTTGGGTAAAAAATGGATGACTAATCAATTAATCTAGCTCACTTAACATATATTGTTTAATTATTTTTGTCTAATTATTGAATACAGGGCTTCTAATATGCAACCGATTAGTCAACAACCTGTTCATACAAGCCACCAACTGGTTGATTTTAGCACATTCCTTGATCAAAATATAGTACTACAGTATATTCACACAACAGATGGATGGCCGAAAAAAATCAAGGTAGAAGCTTCTCTCACCATGATGGATGATACCGTTCTCCAGAAGAGCTTGACCCAGGTTGATTCCCTCCTCAGCTTTACTGATCTCTCCACTCTCCAGCAGCCATGAGACGAACTCACTGAGGACACACAGAGACAACAGTCGTATCAATCTACACACACATGCTAAAGAGGGAATTTATGGGCCACTAGTCAAAGGTACTGGGGAATTTGGAATCACTCAATCCTGCAGAGTGACTGGTGAAGAGTTCATTGAGAACACAAATCAAGATCATACCAAGCAGGGTTGCCAGTTTAGTCAAATGGACAATGTCAAAAGTAGTCAAATGGCCTGGCAAAATAATCCCAAACTGGCACAATGGCCAATCAGATCCAGCCCAGTAAAAACCAAATTCAAAATATTCCAACGCCTATTTGTAAAATAGATATTTTGCATTACTGTATGCATTAAAAATAGCTTCTTCTTTTTTGCTATTTTAAATTGTTTTTATTGAAGGAAGAACAAGGTGAAATAATACATACAAAGATTTGACAAGACTTTTTTGTTACATTTTTCCCCATGAACAACCCACCTTCCCCTTAAAAAAATAAATAAATACAATAAATGAATAAATAAATTAATTATAATTAGATAAACTATTTACTTACATAGTCAGAGTTTTTTTATTACATTGAGGAAGTTTTTAACATCAAAGTTTGTCCACTGAGTTTTAATTGCATTATCCTTTTAAGCATAGACCTTTTAATTTCCCTATTAGTTTTACTTTGGGGGAAGTGTTACACCATTCTCAAAGTACGAGATCATTGGATTCAATACTGTATAAAAACTTTTAGTGGATCCTCTAGAGAGTTTATAGTTTTCTCCAATCTTAAAAAAACAGCATCATATCACTAAACCAGAGTGAAACTAAAGGTGGTTTACTTGATTTCCAATCAAGTAATATTCTTCTCTGAGCCATAAGACACACGAAGGCATACGCATCTCGATAATTATTAACAATACATGACTGTTATTATTCAAGTACTCCAAAAACAGTCATTTCAAAACTAGGCCTAATGTCTTTATTATATGCCTCTGACAGAATTTTTACTATAGTTGTCCAATAATCAAACAGTCTGGGGCATGCCCAAAACATGTGAGCCAAATCTGCTTTAGCAGAATAACATCGCTCACATGTGTCACTTACATTTGTGTATATCTATGAAAGTCTAGCCTTATTGTAGTAAAGTCTATGGGGGAAAATAGTTTCTTCTTTTAAGGTAACTTTATAGTGAAGGTTAGTAATAATACATATTCTGTTCCTGTAATAATATAATTTTACATTAAATTGACAGGACAGCTGGCATGTGTCACTTGTGACTGCCATGTGTTGAACAGTTAAAAAACATTTCAGGCAGAAGCGAGCCCTAAACTTGTTAAATAAATCTAAAATTAAAATGACTAGGAATAATAAACAACAGAAAACGGTCAAACTATTACTATACAGATAAAGTAGAATAATATAATAAAAAAATCATCAGCTTGCAACATCAAGCACCATAACAAGCTGCTTTTAACGTATAAAAATTAAATGGAAGAGGATGGCACCGGAACTCTCGAGCCAAAAAGATTCAAATGGCCGCTCCGATTGTACATGAAGAATAAGGTCAATAGTGCCCCCCTGCACTTCTCAAAAGTATATGCTTGCTCTGTTTCAGCATCCTAGCAGTTTTTATCATTGATAGAATATTAATTTGGTACAGTAAAATATTTCAACACAACCATAAAATTATAACTGAAGCATTATGTCAAACCTTACACCCATGGAATAAAAATAACAACGCACAGCAAGTGTTTAAATGTTGTCAAAATCTGTGGGAAAAACACAGACTTGCAATCCCGATGGGAAGCTGTATTACATTAAGAAACTAAAGCATAGAAGTTTGAAAATATTTTTAGGAGATGACTTAAAAAACCTTTATATGCATATTAAAATTCTAATAAAATAAATAAATAATAAAATCTATTTAACCATAATAATGACACAGAAATATTGCTTGTATCTAACAATATATATAATCTTCAAATAGTATAATTTTATATTAATCATCCAATTATGCTTGTATAATTATGCCTGACAAGAGTCTTTTTTAAACTAAACAGAACATATTCTAAATAACTCCTAATTAATTAAATTGTTTTGATATTTTATATATGCGACTAGCTACATGTGACTTTAGCTAGTCTGATTAAACAGCCAAAAGAAAATCTTATGAACAGTAATTAAGTCATAAACTGCTTCTAATGCGGGCTGAGGTTGTTTAGTGGCGAATCTAACGTTGTGTGTGATCGCATGTGTGTGACTTCATGCCTGAAATGTGTATGACTGCTGCGTGAGAAACTGTGAATCCCATTAGATTCAGGGACGGAAATAAGCAGCGTGTGTAAACAGCTATGACGCCTTACAGGGAATGTGAGAAGGGTGTGTATATGTGTGTGTGTGTGACTGAAATGCTGAACAACAGCAGCGAGGGGCGAGGGGTCGAACGAGAGGATGGGTTAACAGATGGAGCAGGACGAGAGGAGAAGGTGTGGGTGCCAAAGCCGCCCCTCATCCAGCCAGTACAGTAAGACAAGCAGATTCTCAATTCATTTCTCACCTGAACACATGACTGCTCTGCCCTCTACATCTCCTTCAGGTCAGCTGACGGCAAGCACAACTTAATGAACTCCTATTCTTGATAAAGCACTGTCCTCCATTGTAAAAATTTTATTTAGATTACTGACTTGTTTATGTGACTTAATAATACTTTAACATGCATTAGCCATAAGTAGGCCCACACGGAATCTGCGCACGCAGAATTCCGCAGATTTTCTGCCGATTTTCCGCAGATTTTTAGCCCATCATTAATGCTGTTTATTTACTTAAAGTTAACTATTTACGGTTAATCTAATTGGATTTGCATTTTAAACATTAAATACAAGTTAAAATTATATTATTTTTTATTTAACATATTAAGGTTTTAGTTATGATACTCCCAATATAATTCCGCAGAAATCCGCAGATTTTTACCAAAATTCTCTGCAGAAATAGCAAAAAACGTCCACAGATTCCGTCTGGCCTTAGCCATAAGGTTATGATTTAAGCCAAATCATTCTCTCATGCAAATAAAATCTTGCTCTCTCTCTCTCTACAGTGCAGTGATGACACAAGCTGGATCCAAATTCAGAGGCGGCATCCTTCAAGATTTTAACAATTAAAATAATAATCACTGAATATTTGAAATGAATACCTCACATCATGTCAGCACTTCTTAACAGTTTAACAGACAAATATGAGAAAAAAAATATTAGAAACCAGTCAGTAAGTGTGTACGCAATCAACAAAGCTCATCTAATGCCTCTGATTGGTTACTGCATTCATTAGCTCAACAGAAACATAGGGCTGCAGAGAAACTGCAACAGCATTGATAGTTTAGTTTAACTGTAGGGTCATCTATTTGCATCTTAAATGATTTGCATATTATCTTGCTTATTTTGTAGCATCTGGTATGCAACAAATTTACTCAATATTTCGGTCATCAATGTTTCATGTGATCAGCTAAATTTATAGTTATTACCTCTGTTTGGTGCAGTTCAATAGAGTATGCATTTATGTCCATTTCCACTGTCAAAGGTACCAAAAACTGTACCACATTTTTTGGAAATCTTTCCAAAGAGTACAAGTCACAAGTATGGCACCAAAAGGGTGGAACTAATGTAGACACTACCTGACTAATGTCTTGTCGTCGATCCAGTTGTAAGAGCAACAAATAATAACTTGACTTCTAGTTGATCATTTGGAAAAGTGGCAGAAGGTAGATTTTACTAATGAATCATCTGTTGAACTGCATCCCAATCATCACAAATACTGCAGAAGACCTATTGAAACCCGCATGGACCCAAGATTCTCACAGAAATCAGTCAAGTTTGCTGAAGGAAAAATCATGATTTGGGGTTACATTCAGTATGGGGGCGTGCGAGAGATCTGCAAAGTGGATGGCAACATCAACAGCCTGTGGTATCAAGACATTTGTGCTGCCCAGAATATGAGAGGGCAAATTCTTCAGCAGGATAGTGCTCCTCCTTATACTTAAGTCCCATAAGTAGGCTTTCTTTGCCATTCCAGATGACTTTATTAATAAGTTATTTGAGTCATTGCAGAGATGTATGGATGCATTTCTCCAATCTCATGGGAGTCATACACAATATTATTCAGTTTCCACTGCAGCATGAGTTTATATGCTATACTGTACATTAGGGTTGGTCGATAGACGATGCTATCGTCCATCACCGCTGGCATTGCCGATCCTCCACCCCGCTCACGGAAAATACACACTCAGGCTCCGTTTACATTAATATGTCTTAGTCTTAAAATGACATTTTAGAACAAAAATTATCCACATCCACAAGGACGTTTCATCTGACATTTTTGAACAGCCCTCCGTCCGCTGAAAACGCACATCACGTGACCACACACTGACACAGCCACACACACGCACACAGCCACACGCACACAGCCACACGCACACAGCCACACGCACACAGCCACACGCACACACGCACACACACACACACACGCACATGCACACGCACACACACACACACACACACACACACACACACACACGCTCGTCCGAGCTCCAGAGAGTAGTGCACGTTGGACAGCTTATCAAGGATGTAACGCTGGATCGCACTGTTAAACGTGATATTTAAATAATCTTGTCTCTATCTAACGACTCTTTGATCGGGTAACGTGTCACAGCATCAGTACACTGCTTCAATCTTTGCTTTCACGCTTGTACTTATGGTTGGTTGGTTCCTGTTAGTTGTGCACCTTTTTACCCAACCAAGTTTGTTGACGCTATTATAATGACACAGATCACTGTGCTTATTCATGCCAGAGTCTTGCGGAAAAAGTGATTATTAAAAGTGGTAATTTGTGTGTAACTTATCTTTATTTATTTATGATTTGGTTATGGGTAAAACAAAGACCATGCAGGTCAGGTAGTTGAAACGGTAGGCTACAAATAATGAGTTCGTTATGAACTAATTAATTCATAAATAAATAATTCACGCCGCCTAGGACGACCATCATCCATCACAATGCTTCACATTAGACATCATACGATGCCAAACTGGTCGACATCGCCAAACCCTGCTGTACATTATTTCTGTTAAGTGACAAAACTTTTGTTTAAGCAAAGTCAGATCTTACTGTCCTATTTAAATAACTTAAAAAATCCATGATTATGTTTTATTTTGATAAAATAAGCCTTTGCCTTTCATATAGGCCACTTCTGATACCAAATGATCAGCAAGAAGTCAAGTTATTATTTGTTGTTCCTAAAACTTGGATAGGCGACAAGACTTTTGTCAGTAAGTTTAGACTCAGTGCTAAACACAAGAATCGTCACTTGCATGTGCAACAAGATATGAAAAAGACAACATATGAAACACCATATTTAATAACATTGTATTATTAGTCAATTTCAAGTCAAGTCAAGCGGAGCTTTATTGTCATTATGGAATGAAATGTCTAAACCTATACATAACTAACAAACCAGAGGGGCAATCTAATTATGCCAACTATGACGGCACACAGTAATGAACCATGCTCAAACAAAGACTGTCATCTTCTTGTGAACAGCCACATGTCAAGAAGCAAGAACAGAATCTGCTTGTCCTCCATTGTTGTTTATGGGGGCATTCACGTTACGTCTAAAATGTGGGGAAAGCGGACTCGCACCACTTTCTTGCTGTATTTGCATGTATACATTTGAAATAAGGAACTTGAGTGCATAGGTGACGTGATATGGGAAAGGCTCATTTGGTTTTCTTTGAGTGAGAATGATGTCGATTGCAACTTCCTGATGTACACCACACCTACCAAGTAAGGGTACTATTGGCAGTGTACCAAACCAAACAGTTCTGTAATGTATTATACTGTACTGTGCTGCTCAGTGAAAGCGAGCAATTAGTAACTATCATTCTAGTCGAGTTATAGAATGTGTGATGATCATCTGATACCAAACTGACCAATCGATAAAACTTGATTTATTTTAGTGCAAAAATTTATAAAAATAAAAAAAGCGTTATGTTACAGCATTATTATAAATGGATTGAGAGGCTGTAAATCAGACTACTAGATGCAAAGGTATGTAGAATTGTCCTATTCAATGAGATGTTTAATGTTCCTGACAACTCTTGAAGTCTCGATAACTAACAATCTCACCTTTTTGTGAAATGAAAAAAACAAACACAATTTTTGTTTTGTCATTGCATGTTTTCTTATATTGAAAAACACTTTTTACTAGTTAGATCTCAGAATTGGGGTTACATTGATTGGTTAAAATACATGGTTTAATGATTTGTTTTAATAGTTATTAACAGCAATGTAATTATACTGTAAATCTGAGCAAATTTGTGAACAGTTTCAAATTTGTGATCTTTGAATCTCCAAGAATCAAATAAGTATACCAGTAATTAAACACTCAATGTTTTCTTTGACAACTAATAAAAAAAACTATGACAATATTAGTCAATGAAAGCATGGTAATCACATAATCAAGGCTTTCATACAAACATTTATGATGGGGTTACGTGGAAATGTAAGGGCCTGCTTACAAAGCCTTTATGTGCAGCTCTGAAGGAAGAGGGCAGTGAGGGCTATGAAAGAGCGCAGTGAAATGAAGCAGACAGTGAGTCTGCTGTGATTACATAAGTCTCTAACTCAGATTGGCAGGAAGGGGAAGGGGTGGAGGTGGGCGTCCCTGGGGTGAATTAATTAGTGTTTATGTAACTCATTAATATTCTCCACAGCTAAAGCACACAGAGCTCTCTCACATGCCAGAGATGTGTGTGAAGATGCCTTACGCTTCTATCTATATCTGTCTGATTATGTATGTATGTGTGAGTTTGACAGAAAAGGATATAATGAGAAATTTAAGACTATAATTTTGACCTCATTTATGACACAGTTGATAAGTAAATAAAAAACTGTGCTGGGTAGTAAATATATTACAGTAAAATAAATAAATAAATAAATAAATAAATAAATAAATAAATAAATAAA
>CAIGQZ010032240.1:5724017-5753148 GCA_903798205.1 Danio tinwini | reverse complement strand
AAATAAATAAATAAATAAATAAATAAATAAATAAATAAATAAATAAACAAGCAAATTTATTATACTGGTCCCATCAATTCAACTTTTTGGTTTCTTTAATTATTAATGTATTCATTTGAGAGGAGAGTCAAAAACGTATGTGAATATAGACTGCAGATGCTTTCAATAAAGCCTACTTTGTATAAAACCACAATCACTTTTTATGGTATTGGCTATTCAAAGCTCAAATCCTTAAGTTGTTGCTGTACAAAAAACAAAACAAAACAAAACAAAACAAAACAAAACAAAACAAAACAAAAACAAAAAACAGCACAAATACAAAAGAAATACACCAAACCAAACCACACAAAACCAACCAAAAAAAAAACACCAAACCAAAAAACAAAACAACAAAAACAAAAACAAATAAAACAAAACAAAAAAAACAATCCAACAAACCAAACCAAAACAAAATAAATCTAAACAAAACACATAACACACCAAACCAAACCAAAACAAACCAAACCAAACCAAAACAAAAAACTAAGCAAAACAAAGCAAAACACCACACAAAACAAATCATACAAAACCAAACTAACCAAACCAAAAAACTAAACAAAACTAAACAAAAATACACAACCAAAACAAACCATACAAAACAAAACCAAAAAAAATCAAACCAAAACAAAAAACAAAACAACAAAAACAAATAAAACAAAACAAAACTAAACCAAAACAAAACAAACAAAAAAACAAACAAAAAAACAACAACACAAATACAAAAAATACACAAAACCAAAACAAACCATCCAAAAAAAAACACCAAACCAAAAAACAAAACAACAAAAACAAATAAAACAAAACCTAATAAAACCAATCCAAAACAAACCAAACCAAAACAAAACTAAACAAAACACATAACACACAAAACCAAACCAAACCAAAAACAAACCAAACCAAACCAAAACAAAGCAAAACACCACACAAAACAAACCATACAAAACCAAACTAACCAAACCAAAAAACAAAACAAAACCAAATAAAACCAGTGCAAACCAAACCAAACCAAAACACAAAACAAAACACATAACACACAAAACTAAATAAAATACACAAAACCAAACCAAACCAAACCAAAAAAACAAAAGCAAAACAAAAAACAAAAGCAAAAACAAAACAAATACAAAGTAATCTTTAGATTAGATAGATGCACAATCTGAGTAATAAAGGGTGGTTCAAGGCAGAGATGAGAGAAATAGGCCAAGTGCAAGCAGTAGCAGGGCATTTGTCCACATTAACAGCTGAACCGCTCGGCTGTTCCTGGACTGGGATTGTGGTCTATTCTCAGGCGGATGCGCAAGCCAGCAAACAACAGAGCCAATCACAGCTGCATTCACCTGGACCACCAAGGCTGAAACGCACCAATAATTGTGTTCTGAGGGAGCAGTGCGAAATTCACCCAGTCAGGTGTTGACAGCAGAACAACAGCACAGCTGAGGCCACGAGGCCAGAGACGGTCAGCTTTTTATACCACCTCAGCAGAAGTGTTACTTCAACTGGATTTCAGTCAAGCTAGCCTTCCCAGAAAAAAAAAAGATAATAACAAAAGCTACTGACACCATTTGAGTAAATACAGTTGAAATCAGAATTATTAAAGTCCATTTGACTTTTTTTTTCTTTTTTTAAATATTTCCCAAAATGGAGTTTAGGAGAGCAAGGAATTTTTCACAGTATGTCTGATAATATTTTTTCTTTTATGCCTTTAAATGTCACTATAAGCTGTATAGAATTGTCTTAAAAATATCTACTAAAATGTTATTTACTGTCATCAAGGCAAAGATAAAATAAATCAGTTATTAGAAATGAGTTATTAAAACTATTATGTTTAGAAATGTGTTGAAAAAAATCTCTCCGTTAAACAGAAATAGGGGAAAGAAATAAACAGGGGGGCTAATAATTCAGGGGGTTTAATAATTCTGACTTTAATAATTTAATAAATCTAACTGTATATAATCAATAAATTACATTTAAAAATCCAATTTTGTTATTTGTTATTATTAATATGGCACAATAACATAGACAACTGTGGATTGTGAACTGCAAATGTCATTTAATTTTTTTTTTTTTAAATATTAGTTGACAATAAGCAGAAAATTGAAACAGCAGCATTACTACTACTCCTGCATAAGAATAAAAAAAAAATCTTTATTCCTGTGATTATTAGTATATACTGTACATATGTACTATATTAGTATTTACTGTTGTTTGCAATCATTAGTAAATAATCTGAAACAAACTGAAAACAAATTCAAAATAGAATTCTCAAAACGATAAAAACACATAATAATACAATGAAACAAACAATGTTTTCCTATTTTATAAGATGTAATACAGAAATTACAATGTTCTATAAACAGTGAGAAGTGCTATATTCTTCTCAGACAGCAACAACAGTGTGAACTGAAAATATCTGAAGACTCTGTACATTGTTTTTGCCTCTAAATTATGTCTTTTTTTGTTTTGCAATAAAGTGCAAAAACAACGTTCAAAGTCTTCAGATGTTTTTAGTTCATATTGTTGCCAGTGTTACTCTACCATAGTGCATGAAAATTTACTTTTTACTTATTTATTGTAGTTAAATGCTACTCTATTAAAATTTTTATTAAAGTAGAATGCTAAGCCTCAAAACGAAATAGTTTTTTTTTGTCTGTGGTTATTTAAAAAAATAAATAATCTCCTGTCATGTTACGCAAAATACTAGCAGCACTGCTAGTTTGATAGATTTCTTTATTAATCTGTTCAGTAGGAAAGCCCTGCATATTTATAGAAAATGTTTTACTTCAAATGAGCCTAATATCTGCCCTATTGAATATTTGTAGCCCTTTAAAACAGCTTCAGATGGACCACAGGACTGTTTTTCTCGCTTATCTACAAATGCAGAGCAAAAAGGGAATTTTAATTGGTGTGTGGAATCTCTCCTCTCAACTCCCAAACACACACACACTGTAGTTGAAAGTTTAATGGTGTACATAGCACTCATTGTTCATTCATGGTGTTGAAAGACTGACTGAGCGAGCGACAAAGAACGAGAGAGGAAAAAATGAAGAGAGATACACAGAGAGAGAGAACGAGACTGAATGCAGATTTCTCTCTAATGAAGGCTTTTTTTACTGGGAATGTCTGTGTCCAATGGGGTGCTTGGCAGTGAGCTTGGGAAAGCATTTCCAAGTGTGTGTATGCGTGTGTGTGCATTTTCATTCATGCAGGGGCCTCTTGGATTAGGATGACTTGCAAGATATTCAGGAGCTGGTCAAATGGTGTAAAAGCAGCCGAGAGGAAGGTGCATGGGAATTGACCGGGTGTAAGGTGAACTGACGAGAGTCTCCAAAATGTATTAATGTATAATGGTCAAAACTTACTTTCCCAAGAAGCACTTGGGCACGTTAGTGAGTTTCCTGCGGCGGTCTTTGATGAGGTGTCGGTTCTTGGTCATCATCATGTGGTAGAGCTTCTCTCCTTTTTCTGCAATCATGACGTAGGCGTCACGCTCCATCCCCAGCTTCAGACCTGACAATAAAAATGAGATGAAAGGAGTCAAAAACCCATAATAACCCCATAATAAAAGCAGAACTCTGAAAAGCAGCAATATGAAAACAAAACAAAACAAACAACAAAGCAAAACTAAAAACTAAGCAAAACAAAGCTAAGAAAAAAAGCAAAACAAAACAAATACGAAAACTAAACAAAAAACAAAACAGAAAACAGAAAAAAACTGAAAAAGCAGAAAGTTGCCAGCATTATAAAAATAAAATAAACAAAACAAAAAAAAAACCATGAAACAAACTAAACCAAAACAAACCAAATCAAAAACGAAAACAAAACTAAAAACTAAACAAAACAATACAAACTAAATAAAACAATTGATAATCAATAGATAATTCATTTTATTTAAACTACTTTAAAATTAAATGTTTAGGGGCAAATGGGACTTATTTATTAAACAAGTCAACTGTATCTTTAAATTCTTTAATAAGTTATGTTTATGTAACTCATCAGCCCTACTGCACCCAACCTGCTCTGAGCTGGGAATCAGCGAATCAGCGATTCTTTGCATGGGAGTCGGTTGCTCTAACAAGGAGGCTAAAGACCAAGGCCTTTAGAGTCTGTCGCTGGACCACACTTTTGAGGTCAGTGGAGTGAGGTCTACCTGCATAGCACTTCGTTAGCTGGCCTCCGTTACACTCACCCCCCTAAACCTCACTCTCATCCCGGACAAGCCCCCACGTGTTACCTACTGGGGTCCTACTGCACCCAACACGGTCTGAGCTGGGGTCTACCTGCACAGCAGTGCACTAGCTGGCCTCCGTTACATTTAGAAAATTACATTTATACAAATAAAAATATATAATTGAACCTTAATAGGCATTATAGATAAAACAATCTAATTAAAATGCTTCAAATAAATAAAAAAGAATATTTACAAATAAAATAAGCCGTATTTTTATACTCAATATTTTAATATTTAAGTGTATATTTTATAGAACTGTAAAATGTACACAAACAAAATGTTTATGAAATAAACAGAACAAAAAGAGTAATAACCTCAAATGAACAAACATTTTTTAGGAAACAATTATTCAAATTCATGTATGGTGTGTACTGTAAATAGTTTAATTGCAAACTGTCATATTTAATTAAATGAATCACTATTTTAAATAAGAATTATATATAATTATAAACAATTATGTAACTAATAAATCACAATGTGGATTTGTTCTTTCTCTCTCTTAAGTCTGCACCTGAACAATGTTTATAAAGGATTTTTAGGGATATCTTTCAGTCATTAAATACATTTTATTTTAAAAGTAAGAAAAAATATATATATTTTAACAAAGTTATTAGGTGTTAAAGATGAGGAAGCAGCTAAACCTACCATTTCAGACTATTCTGTCATATAGTATTTTCTAGCTGTTCCTCTAAATCAGTGTGGGTGTTGCTGCGTCAGTTAATGTTTAGGTGAGGCTGAGAGGAAACCCTGGTTTAACTGATTTTATTATAAGATGCTGGTTTTGCGTTTTCACACATGCACATGCATTCTGCTCTTGAGATGTTTTGGTGGGTGGAGGCTCCAAATTAGTCTTGAGTCAAATTCATTCACCATAATAAACTTTTTTTTATTTTTATATGATGTTAAACTGAAGCAAAAACTCTGCCAAATGCTTATTAAACATTTCTCTATCAGGTGATCCAAAACAATGCTCATAATCATTGTCTTTCCGCACTTCTGCATGAGTGACAAGATGTGGTTAATAAGGTGACAACACATGCAGCTATAGATGCAGATAAAAGCCTCTGCTAGTGTTGTAGGCAGTTTCCTGAAAATGTCTAAAAAGAACAGAGCACATTATAAACTGTGCAACAGTGCAATGCAACTCTGCCTTGTATATCTTAGTAAAACAACAAAAATGTATAATTAAGACTAAGTAGGCTGCTAAAAAAAACACACTACCAGTCGTCCGAGGCTGAAAATTAGTTGCCTAATGCATTTTTGTTCATGATTTCTATTATTAATTCTGTTATGATCCTTTACTAGTGAGTGCCCAAGGATGAATATAAAAAAAATCTACTATTATTTTAAATGGTAATTATATTATTAAATAAAACATTTTTAATAATTATCTACACCATGTACCATTTGATAAAAATAAATAAATAAAAATCCACCCAACAGTCAAGCAAAATATTCACGTTTTACCATCCATTGAAACAAATGGTGATGTTAAAGAGCGAGTGTGAATGGGATTGCAGCTGATGGCGTGTTCAGATGTGGCGGCAGCTGCAATGGCTCTCATTCAGAGCTCTTTACTGTGTCTGAGAGCCCGGAGAGAGAGACAGAGAACGAGAGAGAGAGTGAAGCCACTGGCAGCTGCAGCTCTCGCCCACAAAGACTTTTTTCAGGAGGTGTTCACGGCAGCTGTACGAGGCTCCAATTCAATCAAGTCAAAAGCAAAGAGGCAACACATCATTAAAAACGGCCCCTCAGAAATGACCCCAATGAAAGGTAATTTACACCTGAAGGTCTGATCCTGAATGGCAATCTAGAATAGAGCAAACCTTTCATTTCAAACGCCAGATTGTTTTTTTAATCTCATTTTGAATCAGAGCGCACAAACATGAAACGGACGATCAGAGAATGCTTACTTTGAGATAAATACGTGGAATCAAACTGAACCATTCTTTTATTTTTGTGGAATATTGCATGTATTTCATCTAAATGTCCTATACATAATTCTATAAATTTTAATTAAAGGGCCTTCATAACTGTTCATTAACATAAGTTCCACTCTTTGTTTCACATAGGCAATACAACCTGTTACACAGTAGATAAACTAGCACAGGAAGTTGTGATCTATGCCATTCTAGCTCCAAAAAATAAAGCCATATGGGCCTTTCACAATTTACAACTTTAGCACACTCATTATTTTCAATGTACTACACTTGTGGCAATCACGCACAAACAGACAGAGGAAGAGACGCCAATCATGCTTTCCATATGATTAGATGCAACATGTAAAGGTCCCCATAAACAGCAATGGAGCACATACAGCAGTTCTTGCTTGTTGACACATGGCTGTCTGCATGTTTCATTACTGTGTACCCTCATGGTATTGTGTGCCCTCGTGGTTATTGCGGTGTGCTTTTTCGGCAGTGTTTTTAAAAATGTCTCTTCCTGTGTTATCGTTCTCCTGGCTTGTTGTACACGTAAATGACGATTCTCTGTAAACCAATCATGTTAAGCAGTTTGTCTAGCTCCCTTCTGGTAGCATACTGTTGTGCTAGAGTAGGTACACTTATTGTTTGAAAAGGTCCTTACTGTAAAAAAGTGGTATGGTATGTCACTTTTGTACTTTTAACAATGGAAAAGGAAATATACTTTATTTTTATATACATTAATATACACTCACCGGCCACTTTATTAGGTACACCTCACTAGTACCGGGTTGGACCCCAAACCCCAAAGTGCGCCAGAAAATATCCCCCACACCATTACACTACCACCACCAAAAAAAAAAATTTCCAATCTTTTATGTCCAATTTTGGTGAGCCTGTATGAATTGTAGCCTCAGTTTCCTGTTTTGAGCTGACAGGGGTGGCACCCGGTTTGGTCTTCTGCTGCTGTAGTCCATGCACCTCAAGGTTAGACATGTTGTGTGTTCAGAGATGCTCTGCAACATACCTCAGTTATAACAAGTGGTTATTTGAGTTGCTGTTGCCTTTCTATCAGGCCATGGTCTGGCCATTCTCCTCTGACCTCTGGCATTAACAAGGCATTTGCGCTTACAGAACTGCGGCTCACTGCATATTTTCTTTTTCAGACCATTCTCTGTAAACCCTAGAGATGGTTGTGTGTGAAAATCCCAGTAGATCAGCAGTTTCTGAAATACACAGACCAGCCCATCTGGCACCAACAACCATGCCATGTTTTAAGTCACTGGGTTGGTGGGAGGCTGGGGGGTTGTGTTGATGTTGCGGATGCAAGTCAGTATGTTGGGTTGGGTGGTGGGGTGCGTTTGCCGCCCTCACTATTATGGATGCGCCAGCCCTATAAACATTGCATCAAGGTTGTGACCTTAATATAGAATGCCTACAGTCCAATCCAATAACACACTACATTCGCTTTCTCCGCCATTTGGTAAGTGATATAATCATCACGAACAAGAAAAAAAACCAAATCTATTTAATAGGGGTGTCGAAATGAATTGTTTCTTCGATGCACCGCGATGCAGATGCGGACAACTCTGTATCGGTTCAGTAATAGATCATAATCAGTTATTACCTACTGATGTCATTTATCTGATATGCGTTATGTCGCGGTAGAATATTATGGTTGAAGTAATTAAAACTAATTAAAACTACTCCAACCACTTAAAACGCAGAAACACAATTCACTGCATGTGAGTTTGTTAGGAAAGTTTTTTTCACTGACACTGAAGTTACAGCAGAACCCAGGAACCGACATTTCACTGTTTTAGAGTAAATGAAAGCTGTAAACTCCATTTCTGTATCTCTATCTCTCACACACTGTGGACCCTTTAACCCGCTGGTGTGTTCATGAGGCAATATTTCCTCTCCTCTCTCGGCTGTTACAGCTAAACTTTTGAATTCAGAGTAAGTTTTCTCCACTGCGTCTGTCATGGATCTGCTATGATAAACGTAGCTGTTTATACATGTCCGCTAAGCATAGGCTGGTATGAGATTCTGACAGTATGATAACCTTGGATAAAAAAAAATCACGGTTTTATGATATAAAAAAAACGTTAAAAAAAAATCTTACATATAGCTTAGGGACAGTTTGACAGAAAATTTTGGTGGTTTTATAACCCTGACTTTTCCAAACCACAGTATACCTTGAAAATGGTTATTATAGATTATTATACAAGAATTGTTGTGCTGTGAAGTAAAATATAAAATTGTGTATGGAAAGCACAGTCAATGCACCGTTCACACCCCTACTAACAAATTTGAACTAATTCATGAAATAATATACCACTAATAAGTGAATTTAAATTTCACCTTAGTGTTAAGTGTTATCAATCATCATAAAGCTCATCCTCAATGAAGTAATAACTGTCTGGAATGTGGTACTAAATTTTAGAAACCTTAAATTTCAAACCCCAAATCTCCCTTTTTGTTGTACTCATTTGAACTGCTGATTTCCACCAGTGCAACCCAACTTGAAATAAATAACTGTACATACTGTAAATCAGGGGACTTTGTTTTAAAAAATGTTATTACTAAGAATAAAACATTTAAAAACATTAAACAATTTGGTTTATTATTTAAATAAATATTCTTTTTTAGCTCATTTATGGTGCAAGAATGTTCAGCAGGATTATGTATATGCATGTCAAACTGTATTAATGGTAATGTGTAATTCGATGTCGTCTTTGAGTCGTACACAGAGAATTGAGGCTGAAGACTCGGACAGTCCGAGAGGTGTGACTGATGTGGCACCTGTTGGAATGGCCTCCGATTTCAAACGCTGGAAACCTGACACGACCCATAAAACTCGTGCTTTCATCTGGCAGCGATGCATTATAGTAACTTCCCACTCTCCCGCCAAAATCACACCACTATTATACTCTGAGGACTTTGCTTTGGACACTGGAAACTGATCCTACAAAACTAATACTTCATTTTGAAACATTAGAGCTGTGGTCAGAATGGTATATTTTAAGGTTTTATTGGTGATCAAGTGACCTAACAATTTAAAAAAGCCTGTAGTAAAACAAAGGCCTCAAAAGCAGAGATAACAAGAACAGGTGTCCGGCAGAGAACAGGTGTTTCATTTCCCAAGAGAACACAAGCAGAAGAATACGCATAAAGACATACCAGGTAAAGCACAAAATATAAAGCACAGTAAAAAGGCTTCATTATTTTTTCTCATCAGGAGATTAAATCTGTTTATTAATTAAGGCTAGCATCTGAATCATTCATTTATAATAACTATTTTTGCAGCAATTTATGTAAATTTAATAATTTTCGAAAAAAAATCTTTTATAATATGACCTTAATTAAAATGCAACCTTTTTCATAATAAATTACTAAATTTCATTAAAACTGAAGCTGCTCCATGTATCATGAAATCTGACATTTGGTAATGATTTGATTTAATTGTATATTTTTGCTATGAGTCAGAGTTGTTTGAAAAAATGTATGCTTTTTACTACATTTAGCAAACACACAAGCTAACGGGGATAATCCACATACTGAAAGTACAAAATGCATTTTTTCTATTTTATAATTTTAAAATAAAATCTCACATGGCTTCATATTTTACAATTTACAGATTCTAATGCTTCAAGCTTTATAATGCATTAAGCACATTTTCCCTCCAAGTATGAACCTTAAAAATAATCTCACCTTACCTAAGAAAATAAATTAAGAATGCTGCATATAATACCTTAAACACGTCTCCTATAACCATTTAGATGTGAACATGTCATGGCCAGAAGCAGCTTTAGACTGTATAAATATGGAGCCAGATGAGTCTCAAAATAAAATTCATACATGCACAGCACATTTTACGTTTACAAAATCCATTTTGTACATCTGTAAACACAATTCGTGAATTCACAAGTCAAAATCATTAATATTTTCACCAAACGAATTGGATGTGTATTTTTGAATCGTGTTTTGAACTTACAAATTAGATTTTGTGATTGTAAATTGCACTGTGGATGTATGATTTTTAGCTTGTAAATGTACTATTTTTGAGACTGATCTGGCTCCATATATAAACAGTCAATAAACTGTATAAACAGGTCCACCGCATCTGCATATATTTTAGCTGTTGTGAGGCGAGTGCATTGATCTCTCATGCTTCCATGCATCATTAGCTATGTTTCCATTCAAAAATGCTAATTAACAAACTGGACTATCGCATAAAAGATGTACAAATAAAGCAGCGTTTCCATCCAACGAATCAAAGTGAACTAAATCGTCACTTCCTGATTATCTAGCGCCAAATATCAACACTAAAAACTCAATTCGCTGCGAAGAAGCTGCGTGAATCTTTTCTTCATTTAATAATGACTTGTGCCTCAGAAGGCAATCCTGACATGCAGTGAACGTGCGGTGGCGGTTGAACGTGTGAGACGCGGAGCACAGACGCTCTTGAATCCGGTAGATCATTAACAATTCAATAACACTAATACTGAAATGGTTAAGGCATTTTAGAATGACCAAAACAACATTTCAGATGTTTTACAGTGTGCTTAGCCTGCTGGTTTGTACATTTGCACACATTTTTATCATTACATGATCTCTTATAACAAAACACATGACCTTTTTTAATGTGCATACTGGAATTGTTCAGTAAAAGTGTTTCCATCGTAGTTTATGCACATCTTTTCTAATCGAATAAAAGGTTTATCCTACGCAGTTATGCGCATATGTTTTGTATGCGCATTTTCAAAATTGCTGCGCATCTTGGCGTTTCCATCATTCGTTTTTTTATGCGCATCTTGGCGTTTCCATCATTAGTTTTTTTGCGCATCTTGGCATTTCCATCTTTCGTTTTTTATTCGCATATCCAAAATGCGCATAAAAATAAGTGGATGGAAACGTAGCTATTTACCTCCTTATGTGTTGAGGCTGCTGTAGGCTATGTATAATATACGAGAGTGCACGTGCGTCTTCCTCTGTTGTAAACTCCTAAACAAACACCTGCGATTGGTTCATGAGATCGGCCAGATTAGCGAATACCGATCAAGTCATGAAATGTGATTATTGTCCAATATCAATCGGAGCATCCCTAATGCGTAAATAATATTTGTAAACTGTTAAAGTTCCAGTGAAATGAAAATAAGTTTTTATATGTTAGTATCAGCATGTTAGTCTTGGATATCTATAAGCTAGTGTGCTCCAAAACAGTGACAAAATTCACATTTAGAAAAAAATAAACATCAAAAAGCTTGCAGTTTGTCACCTTTTGTGCACCTAAATGAATCAACGATTTTTGACTTCAGTTTCTCATTAAATCTTTTCACCAATCAAATGCCCTCTAGAAGACGCTAGTGCTATCCGCTTATTAAGTGTGACGTCACACAAAGCTGCTTCTGGGTTCAAGTGCTCTTTCAAACTGGGGAGACTCAACAAATGGTAATAATAAATGTTTACAAAGAGCTGTAATACTTTTAAAAATCACGACCACAATAAAAATATTCATGTCTAATATCCGATGGCCAGAAAGTTATTTTTGAAATTGTTAAGATATTGGTGTCTGTAGCAAGTCCAGAGACTGTTGTGTACACCATGATTTTAAATCAAATTCACTTTAATGTGTGATATGACTAAAAAGTGGTCATAAAAGAATATTTTCTCAATTCAAATGAGTAGCGGCTTGGACCCGGAAACAGTATTCCATACGTCACCACTTAACTAACAGATATGCACCCCTCACTAGCAGATCTGTGATAAAAACTAAATGCTACTGTTTTCGAAAAGAGGGAGAAGCTACTATATGTCCTGCCCCGTAGTCATGTTTCAGTTAAATTACGTCACACGTTGAATAAAAATGCACGTTCAAAACACTTCACAAGATTTTTATATTAAGTGATGCGATTGGATTTAATAATTTGAACTCATACCATGGGAAAACAGTAAAAAATACTTACTCTCTCTCTGTTCACGTTCCTTTAAAATAGCATCCAGCCATTTCTGCTTGTCCTCAGCATTCTTGGCCATGCACACAAACCACTTGTTTTTGGCTGTGTTGTGGATCTTCCAGCCATTGGTCACCGTGTAGTTGTTACTGTGATAGTCCGCTAGAAAGACAGAAAAACAGGTATAGTTAGCACTACTAAAATGAGGGCACATATAAAATCAAACCCTTAAATCACACTAAGATTTGGATCTAATTTGTAACTGATATTAATAAGATAAAATCTGTTTGCTAACAGTATAATCAAATAATGCAGAGACAAAACTATACTTGACTGTCAATGTAGATATTTTGGGGTGTGTTTGGAGTTTTTTGGGTGTTTTTCAGTCTAACGTGAAGAAAACATCCAAAATGCACTTTTAAATGTAATTTTGCTGCAATTTATGTCTAGATCGCGATAACATTACATATTTTAAAAGCTATTTTAGTTTTCTTATGAAATTTGTCATAAATCTCCAGGTCAGTGGCATTACATAACCTTTACATACAATTTTATTTACATCTGTTTATTTGCTATATCTATATTTTATTAAATGTATTCATTATATCAGTTTTTGCAACTTTATACATATCTGTTTTTACTCATGGATTTGTTTATACATCATTTTTCCAGATTATATATATTACATATTTTCTGAATAAAAAAATTATGAAATTACAGTATGAACCCATTTGCATATTTAAGCAACATATTTAAAGGCCCTCCTCGTTCGGTTCAAGTCTACCTCAGAATTTTTTTAATAAATGCTTCATGATGGCGTGGAGCTCTGTGAGCAGAGGGAGGAGTGGGCATGGCCGGCAGAGCAAGGGAAATAGAGGGGAGCGAACAACTGTTGTCAGTTGGCTCACAAAATGAGACACAAAGCGTTAGACCCATGATTTTATAGTTTACAAAGTTTAAATGCAAAGAAATAAATAGTAAGTAATTTAATGCCCTGCTACATACAGTGCATCTGGGAAGTATTCAAAGCGCTTCACTTTTTCCACATTTTTTTATGTTACAGCCTTATTCCAAAATGGATTAAATTAATTTATTTCCTTAAAATTCTACACACAATACCCCATAATGACAATGTGAAAAAAGATTTTTAAAAATTGTTGTAAATTTATTAAAAATAAAAAAACATGAAAAATTAAATATACATAAGTATTCACATGCTTTGTCATGAAGCTCTAAATTGAGCTCAGGTACATTCTGTTTCCACTGATCATTCTTGAGATGTTTCAGCAGCTTAATTGGAGTTCAACTGTGGTAAATTCAGATGATTGGACATATTTGAAAAGGCTTACACCTGTCTATATAAGGTCCCAGGGTTGACAGTGTATGTCAAAGCACAAACCAAGCATAAAGATAAAGCAATTGACTGTAGACCTCCGAGACAGGATTGACTCGAGGCACAAGGCTGGGGAAGGTTACAGCAAAAATTCTGCTGCTCTGAAAGTTCCAATGAGCACAGTGGAAGATGTTTGGAACCACCAGGACTCTTCCTAGAGCTGTCCGGCCATCTAAGCTGAGTGATCGGAGGAGAAGGGCCTTAGTCAGGAAGGTAATAAATAACCTGATGGTCACTTTGTCTGAGCTCCAGCGTTTTTCTGTGGAGAAAGGAGAACCTTACAGAAGGACAACCATCTGTGCAGCAATCCACCAATCAGGCCTGTATGGTAGAGTGGCCAAAAGGAAGCCACTCTCTGCCTAGAATTTGCCTAAAGGCATCTGAAGGACTCTCAGACCACAAGGAACAAAATTCTCTGGTCTGATGAGACTAAAATTTAACTCTTTGGAGTGAATGCCAGGCGTTACGTTTGGAGAAAACCAGTCACAGCTCACCAGGTTAATACTATCCCTACAGTGAAGCATGGTGGTGGCGGCATCATGCTGTAGGGATGTTTTTCAGCAGCAGGAACTGGAAGACTAGTCAGGATAGAGGGAAAGATGAATGCAGCAATGTACAGAGACATCCTGAATGAAAACTTGCTTCAGAGTGCTCTTGACCTCAGACTGGGGCAACAGTTCGACTTCCAGCAGAACAATGACCCAAAGCACACTGCCAAAATATCAATGGAGTGGCTTCACAACAACTCGGTGAATGTCCTTGAGTGTCCCAGCCAAAGCCCAGACCTAAATCCTATAGAACTACTCTGGAGAGATCTGAAAATGGCTGTACACTGTCGCTTCCCATCCAACCTGATAGAGCTTGAGAGGTACTGCGAAGAGGAATGGGCAAAAATTCCAAGTGCCAAGCTTGTGGCATCATATTGAAAAAGACTTGAGGCTGTAATTGCTGCCAAAGGTGCATCATAAAGTATTAAGCAAAGGCTGTGAATACCTATGTACATGTGATTTGTTAGGTTTTTTATTTTTAATAAATTTGCAACCATTTCTAAAAATCTTTTTTTGGGGTATTGTGTGTAGAATGTTGAGGAAATAAATAAATATAATCCATTTTGGAATAAGGCTGTAACATAAAAAAAACTGCTTGATAGGTCTGCCTTCGAAAAGGACATGCTCTCATGAATAATTAAGAAGCAGGGTCTTCTCATAGGATAAGAAAATATGAATAATAATGAGAAACCAAAGCATCATCACTCCACTAGCAGATCCGCGCTACATCACCCCGTCCCAAAAATTATTTTAAATCCGGAAGATGAAATTAGCTGACAAAAGCTCTAAATTATCCAGTTTTCCCCACAATTAAAGTTGACAGGTGATAATGTTGTCATAACTGATGCTCAACACACACAATCTGTTCAAAAAAAAAAAAAAAAAAAGTACCCCAGAGTGTCTTGAACCTTTAAGCTAAAAAAAACTAACAAAAAAAACATGTAGACAAACAATTCACAGTTTTTCAGTAATTGGTCAACTGGCGAAGCATAGTTATAACTAATAATAATGATATATGTATTTACTAATTTATATTTATATATACATAATTTTTTCAGCTTATTATCATGGTTAAAACCATTACTAAATACATTACTGACCAAACACAAATGCTGACACAGATAACAAAATATCTTTAACAATCTAGTGGCATTAAATGTACCATGAAATTAAAATAAAGCCTTTTAGATGTTAGTTTTGTAATGTTATTGTATTGTTTGTATTGTGTTGTTAGTAGTTTTTAAAATATCTATAAGTTTTGTATATCTACAAAACAATGACAAAATTCATGTTTAGAAGATATAAAACTGATATAAAAATGTAAAGCTTGCAGTTTGTCAGTTCCGCCTAAATGGATCAACATTTTTATTCACATCTCCACATACTACAGTTTTTTAATGCGCTTGAGCTCAACCCCTCTCACTTGCGGTGACCAACCCTATTGGCTGTTTTTTTTTTAAAGGGGAGGAGTTACACTATGTCGCACCCCCTCTTCGTGTTTCAGTTGAGATTACATCAAACATCCAATAAAAATGCATATTTCAAAGCACCTTTAATAATGCAGAAAGGTTAAACTCTTCTGATTACACTGGAAAATTTCAGCATTACATTGTCTGTGGCAGCATTAAAACAAAGCATACGTGTGACTGAGGGCTTCAGACTGTTACTCGTGCTCCCAATTTTAACCCACATCTGACAGCAGGTGAATGATTTGGAGAAATAAATGAGGTATGGAATAGGTAATGAGCAGTGCTTAATGTTGAGGTGGTATAAATAGATTGCAGAGCACTGAGAGGATTTGACGGAGGCTTTTAGCTCATGTAAAACGGAGAGAATTTATACGTAATCGTATTTGCCACATAAGTCTGGCTCAGTAATAAACACCAGCTAAGCATTATCTGATTGTTTCCCAATAAAAACACTTACTCAGTCAAAACAAGAAGATCAGATTGCTTACATTGTATACATGAGATCGATGAAGAAACATGGGAGTAATTTGAAAATATAGAGTAGGATGTTTCCTATAGAGAAGTTAAATTGGAGATTAATTAGTTATGGTTAACAGCAACATAACAGCTTTGAATTAATTTCTGTAGACATGTTATAAAAATACAAAAGATATGCGTTATGAATGTTATACTTTTTTCGTTTTTTGTTTTTTTCTTAAAAGTTGCATAATGCAGTGCTGTTTTGCATTGATACTGTATTTTACTGGGCTTTAGAGTAATTAGTTTAAATTTGAATATATTTTGGTTCCAAAAAGAAAAGATTATTTGTAAAATATATAATTTACTAGATAATAAAATAATATTACAGTAAATAATTCACTCATTTCTGATGATTTCCTTTAGCATTTAATTTTATGAGTATTATTTAATATGGTTAAGACAGAATTGTAGCTTTTATTAAGTTAAATTGTATTACTACATACTAATATTTATTCAAATGTTTGTTTTTGATAATTTTACTGTTTGTTTAAACAATTAAATACATTATTTTAGTTGTGTTTAAAACATGTTTGTGACAACAAGATGACATAACAAATATTTTTTTAATATTTTAATTAAGTTAAAAAATTAAAAGGGGTTTTAGTTTCAAAGTTGTAGTTAAATAAAATATCTTAATATGTAGAAGTGCATGTGTCTATGTATTTATTTACTAATTAATAAAAAATATATATTATTCACATAAATAATACAAAATGTAATTTCATGTGAAGATTCAACAAGATACTGGAAATATTCCTCAGAGATCCTTGTCCATATTGACATGATAGCATCAAGCAGTTACAGCAGATTTGTCGACGGCACATCCATGATGCAAATCTCCCATTGCACCACATCCCAAATGTGCTTTATTGGATTATGCCATCAGAAGATGGGTGTACTGTGGTCATAAAGGATAGACATGGTCAGCAACAATACTCAGGTAGGCTGTGGCGTTGACACGATGCTCAATTGGTATTAATGGGCCCAAAGTGTGCAAAGAAAATATCCCCCACACCATTACACCACCACCACCAGCTTGAACCGTTGATACACGGCAGGATGGATGCATGATTTCATGTTGTTGATGCCAAATTCTGACCCTACCATCTGAATGTTGCAGCAGAAATCAAGATTCATTAGACCAGGCAACATTTTTCCAATCTTCTATTGTCCAATTTTGGTGGGCCTGTGTGAATTGTAGCCTCAGTTTCCTGTTCTTAGCTGACAGGAGTGGCACCTGGTGTGGTCTTCTGCTGCTGTAGTCCATTCGACATGTTGTGTGTTCAGAGATGCTCTTCTGCATACCTAGGTTGTAATGATTGGTTATTTGAGTTACTGTTGAATTTCTATCAGCTCGAACCAGTGTGGACATTCTTCTCTGACCTCTAGCATCAACAAGGCATTTGTACCCACAGATCTGCTGCTTTCTGGACATTTTTTCTTTTTATGACCATTCTCTATAAACCCTAGAGATGGTTGTGCGTGAAAATCCCAGTAGATTAGCAGTTTCTGAAATACTCAGACCAGCCCGTCTGGCACCAACAGACACGTTCTACAGTCTAAATCACTTAAATCCCTTTTCGTCCCCATTTGGATGCTCAGTTTGAAATGCAGCAGATCGTCTTGACCATGTCTACATGCCTAAATGCATGGAGTTGCTGCCATGTGATTGGCTGATAAGAAATTTGCATTAACAAGATGTTGGACATGTGTACCTAATAAAGTGGCCGGTGAGTGAGACAATAATAAAATAGTTTTTAAAAATCTATTCTTTAATTACTCATAGCACGACATAAGATTTACGCTCCTAGAAACCACCCACTCTTGCAATAAAACTGCAAATAGCCACGATATCTGCATTTCAAAACCCATTATGTTTAATCCTCACCCACAACATGTGAGAGGTTTCATCTGTAACCTTATCCAATAAGGCAAAACACACCAGCTAACTGATACATACACACAGATGTGGTGTCTCATGTGACACTCAGATCTTTGAAACACAAAACACGCTCTCGACTGAGGGCACATGTGGTTTAGAATGGTACTGCGACAGCATGTTTTTCAGAAAGGATGTTTTTCTCTGCGGCTCAAAGAGAAAAGAACGAGAAGTTGCACTTCCACACTCCTACTTAAGGTGTGGTGAAAGACCAAGAGCAAGGTGAGAAGAGCAGCCGTTAGTTCCCAAGAGAGCTGAATTTCATGCTCGGACCGACAGCTGAACAGAGGTGTTAAATGCAGAGTGCTCGATTCAGAGAAGATCTTATCTTTAGGGCTAATTTCTACTGCATCAGCTGAAGTTCCCTTTAAGTGGTTTTGTTTGTTGCTTGTGATGTTTGCAAGCATCACATGGCGATCAGATGGAAGAAACGAGGATATCATACAGGAAACACCCTTTCACGTCCCATGAAAAAGTTGCTTTGTGTTGAACTCTTCACAAGTTCGGGGTCAGAAAGTTGTTGTTGTTTTAATCAACACTTCTTTTTGTTCATAAAGGATGCATTAAATTGAGCCAAAGTGCAAAATCAAATCACATATTTGAATTGGTTTCACTTTTGAGAAGGAATAGATTGGGGGAAAAATACTTTGTTTATTTAACTAATATTTGCTTTTAGTATAAAATTGAAGCTTTAGTTTAGGTCACAATTCAAGGCATTAACCATTAACGCTACTAGCTTAATAAACTACTAATTAGCTGTTTATTAAGAGTTAGTAAGGTAGATGTTGGATTTAGTTTTTGGGTCGGATTAAGGATGCAGAAAAAGATTTTACTTTAGAACTACTAATGAACAGTTAATATCTTAATAACAGGTAGGATTTGCAGTAATAGCATGAATTGTGAGCTAAACTAAACTGTTACCGAAATACCAGGGTCTACACTGAGGTCTCATATGGAAAAATATCAATCTGTGTAACATACAGGTGGCGTTAACACTAGTGCATTTTAAGTGTAAGTTTCATTACAGCCATGCCTGGAATCCACACTACTCTGCCATCTTCGCCTAGGTGTTTTGATAATGCTGAAAACTGTTATAGTTTGAAAGCACTGGTGTTCGGTTTCAGTAGAGCGACTGAAATGCAAATGTTTTTTGAAAACAGAGGCACGGCTTTTCACAATCACTTTCTGACTGGTCTTCTGGCCTAAAGCATATCATTCCCTGATTTGACAAGCTCCTCAAATACGACCAGGCATGGGCTGGTAAAGGATGCTGATGGTATGATAACTTTGGACAAAAATATCAGTTTCACAGTATCGCTGTATTGTGATTATTGCTCTACATTAGATTTTTTTTAAATGTCTGGGTAAAAAACAACTATTTGTTGGATATAAAGTAAACCATTGCACTGTTCAGGTCTATAGCATGCTTCAATGTGCTGTTGGTGCATAAGCAGTTTGTTTTTCAAATGTTTGTTGAATCGTGGGCTGACCAGTAGCTTTTGACGTGGATGGTCCTTTGCTGCTGGAGAAACTGTTGCCCTGTCTTTGACAACACACACAAAAAAAAACTTACACAGCAGAAACAATGTAACGAAAAAATGTTGTGGTTTTGAAACCGTGACTTTTCCCAAACAGCGGTAAACCTTAAAACCGGTTATCGTCTCATGCCTAAAAATGACCATTTCACAATAGGTAGACTGCAAGTACGAATGCTGGCAAAATATGCACATGCTCATTAAACATGAATGGTATCATGCGTTTATTATAGTATGGACAGAGATTGTTTTTCCTGGACTCAGTAGAAACATTCATTCATTAAAAACACTGTTTTAAAACAAAAACACATGAGTGTAAATGCAGCTTGACACCGACAACAATACCTCCTGAGCAGTCCTGAGCATGTTCACAACAACAAGCAATTGACTTACTTTTTATAAATGCACAAAGCACCACAGTTTCAGCAACAAAAATAGCTTCTATAAAAATCTGTCCATCTAAAGAATAAAATAAGTGACCTACATCTTTAATAATCCAGGAGTCAGTAAATAACCAGTAAGTTTTTATTTCTGGGTGAGCTCTACCTTTAAGACTCTAAAACTGTATACCACACACAAAGGGGCTATTTTTAACTACACTTTAAAAGCACTAACAAACTTAAACATACCAGTTCCATCTTCCACATTCTCGACCTCCATGACCTCAGTGTTGATGCGGCCTCTGAACACATACTGCGGCCCGTTGATGGATTTCGTCCTTTTGGTGGATTTCTTCCCTGACACTCTGCATGTTGAACAGTGGAAACATGAGGCAAGATTTTAGGTCAATCAATCTGATGGTTGTTTTATATTGTTTATATCTTTCTAGTTATGTATTTGAGTAAAAAAAATATTCTTTGAACTGAAAAAATATATATAAAAAAGGTGTCACGTTTTCAGAGATGCTTATAATATTTTTTTTACTCAAAGGTGTTTTTATTGAACATGTTAGATTTATTTATTTATTTTTTAAAGAACAAACAAACAAAACATTTTGCACACATATACATTTAGGTTCTATAAAAATATATGAATACTATTAAAATAATAAACAAATAAATTATAATATTAAGTAAAGAATATTTTACTCTTAAATATAAAAGAAAAGCAAAACATAGCAAAGGTTCTACTCATCTAAAATAATTAAAGTGTCCATCTTCTGTATGTAATTGCCAATTGAGAAAAAACATCTCAGTACAAGCTCTTACATTCATTCATTCATTTTCTTTTCCACTAAGTCCCTTTATTAATCTAGGGTCAGAGGAAACCCACGCCAATACGGGAAAAACATGCAAACTCCACACAGAAACGCCAACCGACCCAGCTGAGTCTCGAACCAGTGCTCTTCTTGCTGTGAGGCGAACGTGCTATCCACTGCGCCACCGTGCAGCCCACAAGCTCTTACAGTACATCGTATTTTTTCTAAGATCAGGTTCCATAAGCCATTGCTTAAAGGTTGGAGGGAATTTTTCCTTCTATTTGAGCAATATTATCCTTCTAGCTAAAAGCGTAGCAAAGGCAATCACATTCATATTACTGTTATTAAAACATAAGGGCTGTGGTGTAATACCAAATATTAAAAGTATGGCCTCAGGTTCTATAAAGGTATTTAATGTGCCAGAGAGAAATTGAAATACTAGCTGCCAGAAATGCTTTAATTTTAAACAAGGCCAAAACATATGAGATGGCTCAATATTACATCGGTCACAATTAAGCTCCACATTTGGTTTAAATTTAGCTAATTTACTTTGGACCAATTTAATCTGTGTGCTACTTAAGTTGTATAACTTACAATTTTTATCAACTAATAGCTCAAAAATTGTATCAACTAAAAAATTTTAAACAAATTGACGAATGAATGAATATTATCTAAAATGGATTGCCACATGTCTTCTGATAATTGTATGTCCAGTTCCATCTCTCATTTTCATTTTAATTGCACTAGGGGTTCCAGATTATAGGAATTAATTACATAATATATTTTGCCAATAAGTCCCTTTAAGTATGGGTTTACCTCCATAATAGAGTCAAGCAGGGAGGAGGAAGGCAGTAATGAAAAGTGGCTCATTAAGGAAGATGCTTAAAATTATTTTTAATGTGGGGTGACATTATGGAATAATCTAGAACAAATGTTAAAACAGAGGAGCGAATGTTTGGTTTAAAAAATATAGTAAACCATTTAAAAACATATTATTAAAGGAATATGAAGAGTGGTAATTGTAAAATCGGAACAAAAAGCTGAATTTATTTTGAATACTCTGTTAGTGGCTGTTTGGAGTATCATATAAATGTAGAGATTAAGAATAAATAAAATGAAATAATGAAAATAATTTGCTTGTGCTTTATCCTGCTTTATTCAACTGGTTAAAATATTTTTTTATTTTAGAGTTATATCAAAGAATGTAGAATACACAAGACATGTCACTCCTATTGTTTTAAAAGGGGAAATCTGTTATGGTCAATAGGCCGAATAAAGCCCGGCCTACTAAACTGATGTTTCTCCGGGGTAAAAGCTCGGACCAGATGTGTGTTTTTACAACTGTTTGATAGTCAACAAACGCACTGGAATCTCAGCAAATACTTGCTACACAGACATAAGAAATATATCCAAATAAAGCTTGAAATCTCTACTTTTAAATGACTACACTTGAAAATAAAAGTTTCTTGGTTTTGTAGTCTGTATGAAACGAAGGCAAGGTACAGTCCATCCTGTCAAACACACATCACATGACAGCAACTACTCAAACACCCACAAACTTGTAAACAAAGAGTCACTGTCATTTCTAGAGAAGATTCGCCAACAGGACCAAGTTGTGAATTAATTCTGAAGACCAGCGCGATCTGACAAAGCATTATCCAGAGAATGATAATGCGCAACATGGCCATAAATGAGGTTGGTGTCGTGATCTCGTTTTTTTCAAGTGTGTATGCGCGCACACTTTATTGGGTATTCCAAATATGTAATGTAATCATAAGTCTTTATTTTTTGTTTTTACAATGCTGATTTTCTTGAACGCCTAACCTTGACTTCCTCTTGCAGTAGACTAGGAGGTTGTCAAACAGGAAGAAGACTCGTTCCTGAATGTTTCCAGCTGATATCTTCAACAAGTTGCCTTGGAGCAGCAGTTCAGTACAAATATCAGTCAAGTTTGTTCCCTGGAAAATAAAAAACAAAAAATCATCTTCATCAATGCGATGACAAAGAACATTAGAACATTTTTCTGCTCTGTAAACAAGTTCAAACAAGGCAAAAGTAATTATTGTTGCAAAACTAAAAGTATGAATAATTGATTTGAATCTATCGATCCATTCATCGATCGCATCAACAAGTGGACATTATAATGGTCTTGTTTACAGTTTCCTTGTGTTTTATTAACAGTCAAAGCATCTACATTCATTAAAGAATAATCTGCTCATTAATCACGATGCTCATTCCATCTAAGCCTCAGATAAGATCAGCCTCTCCTCACTCCCACTGCATCCTATTGGACTGAAAGCAAAAACAATTAAATGCATTAGAAAAACAGCGCCTTTGTCTCTATGGATTAAACAGGATAGGTTTTGTCCTGTTCAATATGCCTGAGCATCAGAAATCTATTGGACTTGTCTGCTGTGGTTCATGCTGACTCTGAACAGGATGTGATTTCCAGCAGTCGGCAGGTGTGTGTGTGTGTGTGTGTGTGTGTGTGTGTGTGTGTGTGTGTGTGTGTGTGTGTGTGTGTGTGTGTGTGTGTTTGATAAGCAGACTCCATTTTTCCTGCTTAATCAATGGCGTGTCCAGACGGTTCAATTAGAGAGATGGGAATCTGTTTCCCGCTTGTTCTGCACTATTTACCTATAAAGGTGAAACACTCTGGACTAAATGGAAACTTAATGCATTTGCTTTTAAATCACAGCCCACATCCTGAAACACTGTACAGTATATCTGAGGTTAAATACAACCTGCTTATTGTATGAGTTGAATAGATACCCGATTACTCAGAAGCATTAAAACTTTGAGAGAAAATTTTGACCTCTAATTATTATTATTATTATGATTATTATTATGATTATTATTATTATTATTATTATTATTATTGTCACTAATATTCTTATTTTATTAACATATTATTTTTCTTTATTATTAACATTATTATTATTGTTATAAGTATTATAATTATTATTGTTATAATAATAATAATAATAATAATAATTATAATTATTATTATTATTATTATTGCCACTAATATTATTAAAGTTTTATAATAATAATAATAATTATTATTATTATATATTTGAAATATCTAATAAATATAATAATAATAATTATGATTATTATGTCATTAATATTATTACTTTTATTAACATTACTTACATAATATTATTAACATTATTATTATTATTAATATTATTAATATTATTGTCACTAATATTATTACATTATTAAATTATTATTATTATTATTATTATTATTATTATTATATGAAATTCATATTAATATAAATTTGAAATATCTAATAACAACAATAATAATATTTATTATTATTCTTATTGTCACTAATATTATATTTCTACATAATATATACTAATATATTTTTGTAATATCTAATAAATACAACATCATCATTATTATTATTATTATTATCACTATTATTATTTTATTACACTAACATATTTATTTTCACTATTATTAACATTATTATTATTGCCAAATTGCCACTATTATTATTATTATTATTATTATTATTATTATTATTATTATATGAAATTTATATTAATATTTATTTGTAATATCTAATAAATACAACAATAATAATAAAACAAATTATTATTATTATCATTATTATTGTTATTAATATTATTACTAATATTATTATTAGAATTATTATATATGTAATTATTATATATATATATAATATATATATATATATATATATATATATATATATATATATTATACCCAATAATAATAATAATAATAATTAATAATAATAATAATTCAACAGACATTATTGGCAATTCTGACAAACATTTTTGATCCTCTTTAAATATCGACTACTGTATTTTAAATGTTATATCTAATTATTTACTATTATTACTATTATTATTATTATATTAAGTTATTAGTTTATAAAAATTATTAGTAAATTAAATTATTAGTATATATTAAAGTGTTGACATTCTTTAACATTTTCCCTTGTGCTCCACAAAATATGCATTTGACATGAATGACATGAAGTTGGAAAATAGTGGCAATTTCAAAAACCATATGCTAAAATAATCCCCTGATTGTCATACGTTGCAGGAATGTTGTTGCTGAGGTGTGATGGGCTTGAAAAAAAAGCCCAACAGCAGCCAGACTGCACAGTATGCAATACATTGTGAGAATTTTAACCATCTAAGCACGCTTAGCACTCACTGCAGGCTATAGAAAATGCCCCACTTTGTACAGCCACTCAGTACTGCATCAGATAAATCAATAAAGAGGGTTAATGGACAGGGTACAAAGAGCGAGAGAAAGAGAGAATGAAGACAAAGTAACTATAGGGTACAGAGAAAACCATGAAGAAAAAGAGGAGAGAGACAAGAAAAAAAAGACGAGCCACAAAGTGTTTAAAAGAAGGACAGTGAGCAAGAGAGAGGGAAAGAAAGAGAGAGAGAGGAGGGTAAAGTGAGTATGTGGTGTCACACTGGTGCATGTTACACAAAACTAACACATCTCCATGGTATCAGGCCTTTGTGTTTAGACTTCCTCTTCCTGCATCCTAAAAAAATGTCATCAGTAGACACAAGGCGACACTCATCATGTCCACATCAGTGACTTTTGAAAGCCTACTCTTAAAAAATAAAAAATCTTAAACACGAAGCACATTGTTCTTTAAAATAAACCCTGGTTATTAAAGCGAGCATGGCTTAATATTATGTAAATGACATTTGTTACTGAAATATGTAGTAAAATCATTGAAAAATGTGCATTATTTTAAAAAATCATATTAATTTTACACAATGGTGGACAATATTATAAGTGCACATTGCTTGATGCCAAACGGTTTTACTCTGGGAGCTACTGATGCTGTCTGTCACTATTTTTAAACATACAAGTAAGAGACATAGATTTAGTATCCTATGTCATGCATCCCTGAAGGTGTGTGTATGGTTATTTACTTTTTTGCATTTCGAGATGTTCTGATGTAAAAATATTGAATAAATACCACATTGTGCAGCTTTCATTTGAAAGTATCAGTCAAAGTGCAACTTTCCACCTTACCACTGATACCTTTGAGGCGTTTGGTATACCACCGTTACTGAAAGACCTTACAGGTGGCAACGGATCTAACTTTAAACCAGATGCCATACTATTACGAAACAGGAGAGACAGAAAACAGTAGATGCCTTCCTGGCATAATAAAAACATGCTGACGGTTGTCATGATGCGGCAGACACTGAAGGGGAAAGTTCAAACTTATTGAAAGTTTCACTGGATTCAGTAAGTGTGCAGTGTCCTCCAGATATGACTAAAACAGTTGTCAGCATGTTTAGCGTCTGGTGTTTTTTCTCAGTGTAGATTTCACTTGTTATCTGGGGCATGTAGGGTACTTAAGGAGACAAATTCCACACAATGTGGCATTGTATAAGTATTTCATTTTTTCAGGTTATGTTGTAGTTCACTGAACATAAAAATAACCTCATTCCAAAATGACTGTGGATTTTTTTCAAAAAACATAAATCTTCTATGGGTTTTCTACTACATATTTCAGTAATACACACCTACCCAGTGCATCTAAGTTACAGAGAAATGCGCTCCTGAATGAAAGTGCCAAACTGTCGTTAAAGTCGCCAAATTAATGATTAATGATGAAAGTTTTCGAGCCCCAAAAATGAAGCGTTTTGAAAACGCTGGTGAGGCCGTTTCCATTCTAAAATGCTGCTGCTCCGTCTCAGTGTGGATGGGGAAAAAAGAAGACATCTGAAAACGGAGACGTGGCTGCAGACATTCGCTACCTGATTGGGGCTTTTGGATCAATGCGTATCCTTCCCTTATTTGTCAAGCCCCTATCACATGACTATAA
Organism: Danio tinwini; assembly: GCA_903798205.1. NCBI lineage: Eukaryota > Metazoa > Chordata > Actinopteri > Cypriniformes > Danionidae > Danio > Danio tinwini. Next base: position 5,726,550 of record CAIGQZ010032240.1, on the reverse strand, counting down.
TGCTACCGGAAGACGGCAGACCAGCCTTCACTGTAAACCACAACATGGACACAGAAATGGGAGCGTTGTTTGCACTATTGTCCGTTTTAGGCGCCATTGTGCAGTAAACTTTGCCTTTTTTACTACAGCAGCTGCATATATTCGCAAGAGGCAAGCTATTGCTCGAGCACTCGCTAATCTCTTGCTTTCATCATTCAACCAGCGTTTGTTGACTAACAATAACCAAATGCCAAGCGAGACACATGCTTCCTGTTTATACTTAGACGCGCATGCCCAGAGTGCGCGAATGGTCACGTGATATACGTTTTTGGTGGAGTAGTGTGAACAGAGATATGTTTAGAAACGCTAGATGAAACGCTAGTGTGGATCTAAAACGCTGTTTCAAAACAAAAATGCATTAGTGTAAACGGGGCCATAGTCACTGTCTTTCTCCCCTGCGTCTGTGTGTTGTTTTGCCTCTGTGAAAAATCAGCGCGTGCTCGAACTGAAACTCCCTTTTTCATGCAAACCCTTCCCTCTTTCACCACTCAACACTCCCACCTAAACAAAGCTGGACTCATCCACTTTCCTGACTTTTTTCAAACTAGAGGTGTGAAAACACCCTGCTGAGACAAGGGGGGTTTCATGGCCCTTTAAGTCATACAAGTATTAAAAGGATAGTTCACCCAAAAATGAAAAAGTGGTTCTAACTATGAGTTTCTTTTTTTCTGTTGAAGGCAAAAGAAGATATTCAGACGAATGTTTAAAACCTGCAGCCATCGATTTCCATAGTATGAATGAAGAAACACCATGGAAATCAATGGCTGCTGCTTTTCAACATTCTTCGAAATAATCTTTATTTGTGTTCAACACACGAAAGAAACTCAAACAGGCTTGGAACAAGTGGAAGGTTAGTAAATGATAAAAGAATTAGCATTTTGAATGAACTATACCTAAGGGTGCACTCACACTAGGCTATCCGAACCGTGCCCGGGTGCGTTTTCTGGTTCGTCTGACAAGTTTGAGTGCTCCGAATCGAGCCCAGGTGCGGTTCAGTTGATAGGCCCTGGCCCGGTTGGAAGAGTTGTGTCAATGCATGGTTCAATTGGGTTTTGGTGCAGCATGCTTGTAGAGTGAGTGCAAATCGCACTTAAGCCCGAATCTGAAGATGCAACGTAACTTTTAAGGGACTGTTTTATATGGATTTATGAATCATTCTTACTTTTCAATGAACGTGAACTGTCATAGTTTATTAAAGATACAAACCCCCCACTACACGTCAGCTGCACTTTCAGCAAACCTGTGCAAAAAAAAAATGTGCAGTATTGTGACTTTTAAGATCATTTATAAGCGTTGACATTTTTGGATCTGTTCAGCAAAATATTTGACTGCATGACCCAAACGACTAAAAATAATACAAAATGATATAACTAAAGCAATGTCCACTGCGCTTCTCTTCTGTTAAGCTGAACAGTTGCATCATCGATGACATAAGTATAAAATGCAGTGTGAGTGCAGGCCGTCGGGGGAGATGGAGGAGGGCGGGGGGGACAATCGTGCTTTGCCACGGTTCAAGGCAACTGTATCTAGTGTGAGTATGCCCTAAGAAACCAAACTGATTCTTGTCTGTTTCTTTAAAACCAGCAACCAGGAATAAGACCAAACACAGCACACCATGTATGAGAACTACTAGCAATATCAGTAACTCACCTCCCATCCCTCTATATGTGACTGTAATATCTCAAGTGCCTCTAATTTCTCCATCTGCCTCTTGGTCTCGTTGATGTTGCAGCACACAGCCTTCATGGCCTGCAGGGCTTCTTCTACTGCTGGGTAATCTGAATGCTTTTTAGGGGTCCTCTTCAAAAGTTCCTGCAGAGCAAACAGCAGGTACATGCTTGTGTTACACAGTGGCGCGTCTACTGTCTGCTGATATTCTTGCAATACTTTGTACTAGGAATATAATAGAGTGCCTAATAGTCAAAATGAAACCCTTTTTTTATTAGTGGTGCTTATTCCAAAGAAAAACATTTACAGTGCTCAGCATATATGAGTACACCCCTCACTAATCTCACATTTAAATTAATATTTTCTATAGGATTTGTGCATATACATTAGATCATCATGAAATCTGGAGCTTAGCTATCAAAATAACTTACAATAACGGTCCAAAAACTAGTGCACCCAATTTTATATGTTATAGAAAAATATGAAATAATATTTTCAAAAATAGCAAAAATCAAGAGAAACAAAAAATATACTATTTTGTAGGTTGAACTTATTTACATTTGCAATATTTTGCATGAATTTAAATGTATTATATTTCCATTTCGTAAGATGTTCTGACTAAAATATTACTTTAATAAATATATCTGTTTAATAAATCTGTTTTGTTCAAATGCACCAATATATATTACCCATATTCACTGAGAAATGGAGAAAAATAATCATTTTCAAAATAGGGTGTATTCAATTATGCTGGGCACTGTAAATGTACATTAGCATTTGGTCAGTTACAGTATATACTGTATATAGAGACAGTGAATCAAAATTA
>CAIGQZ010032240.1:5680956-5693414 GCA_903798205.1 Danio tinwini | reverse complement strand
TATAATATAATATAATATAATATAATATAATATAATATAATATAATAAAGATCACATTTAAAGATAGAACCTTCGGATATCAAATCAAAATCAGGCAAAAAAACAGGAGACTGTGAGTGTAAATTGCACCATAATGGAAGCTACAGATGAGGGAAAAAGCAGAAATGCAAAAGCCTTATAGCAAACTTCTAAACCTTGACTGCAACATGTGATTCAAACTAATTGAACTAAGAAACAGAAGTGAGACGTTCAAAAAACAGTGATGTGCTATTTTTACAGGCACAGAACAATGTGTACAAGTTATTATCCTAAAGCTTACAGGTCACATCATGGTCAAATCCATTATTATCTGGTAAGATAATCATTTGTTAGTTATTTGGACTTATTTAAAGACTTGCAATTCCTAGTGCTCTTTTACAAATAATGCAATATAGTGTGAATTTATGCAGAATTCACTTTTTTATCGTACATTTCTAACTAGCAAAGGATAAGCATGTCACTCTCTCTCTCCTTCAGGATACGACTACTGTATATTGACACATCAAACTAGAATGTTTCACATTTACACATATTTACATTAACAACCACAAATATATAGTCATGCTCAAATACCAGCAACATCATTTTAAATTAAAACTACTACATGTATGAATAAATAAATAAAAAATGTAGTATATTTACACTACTGCATCAGAAAACTGAATTGTTTCTCCCAATATTGCAGTAGACAGCAAACATTTTTGCAGACAAAAAGCTTCCAGAGCTTTTCTAACATTCAATTTGCCACTTTCAATCAGAATAATTCTACAGCAACAGCAACGATGAGGAGTTTCAGATGCACACAATAAAGTAAACTCAAGTTTTCTGAAAAAAATAGGACAGTCTGATGAAAATACATTGTAAATAATGAAAAGTTTAGAATAAATTAAGTAAAGAAGAATTATTAAAATGTTTTCTGCATAAGTCTAATTATTATGTATTACTAATATTACCAATATTTTCGTCTTCAATATAATATATACTTATGGATCACTCTCAATAAGACATTCAATAAAAGTAAATGTGGTCAGTTTTGCTTTCATTTTGACTATGAACTGTTCACATTGTAATGATAGGTATGTTTGATTACATGCATTGCTTTTCATCAATCTTAATGTAACAAACTGTATTACAGATTCTGAAAGCTAGACTTTGCAATCACATATTTGTTTAGGTTATAGATTGTTAGATTGTCCATTTATGAATTCTAAAATATATTCCAGTGCATGTATAGTTCCCCAAATCTTGCAAAAGAGCTTTTAGCAAACTATAAATAAATATAAAAAACGAAACTATCTGCAATGCAAAATAACTCTATATATAAGATTCCACTTTTTTGTGAGTTACCCCCTTAAGAATCAATATCTATATCTGTGCACATTGAAAACTGGACACCAGAAGCACCGCATCCCTCTATTACTAGAATTATAAACATTTTGTTTTCTATAAATGTACAAACATTGGTGCAGTAATCAGCATCTGTCTGTGTATTTTAATGCAGTGGGTTCATCGCCCATTTTTATTAAGATTCAGTTACTATAGCATGAGTGGGAAACATCTCTCTCCGTTATGGTGAGTTAGTCACCAGTTAGTTATCAGTAGTTTGTTATTGCATTTATTTGTAATATACATGAAATTTCATATTCATTGTTGACAACACCTACCAACCAAAATACAACTATTGTCCCATGCAGTAACATAATAAATAGGTAAAGGTCTGGGGCTTCATTTTCAATGTATTTTTTTTACTATATTGTTATATTTACTGTTGATCTGATTACTTTAGGTTAATCACCTGCTTTCAATCTGATCCAAGTTTAATTCAGATTGAGTTTTATCGAAAACAAACGATCCAACTCAAACACTGCTGATGCCTTATTCTGCATTAAAATTAGACTGAGTCATCATACGCATTAACCGGCTGCAGGTAAACATAGCTACAATGAATAAAAAACTGAACATATGATGAAACAATCACATCCGGTTTGACATAATGGATAGTAAGTGACAGGATATGGTTAAACTATAGGATGTCCCCTCAGTCCAGGACATCCACACATTAAATCATCCAGCCTTCCTCCAGTTAAATGTCTCAGCACATGTTAAGCATAACAGCATCCTGCCGCAAGTTGATTTTCCCGCTTTAAACAAACACTGCTGTTTACTTGCTGGTACTTCAGTGTTAAATGAACAGTAAAGGGTCACAGAAGAACCCCCTGAGGTTCTCCAAACCACACATTTGTCCTCTTTCTCCAGTGCAATCGAGGAGAATCTTTACAACCCGAGCTGGTTCCCACAACGTGAGCAACAGCAAAACTTACTGAATCTGATGCTCACGCTTCCTGTGAATGCCCAGCTAAAAACACACCCCGGTCCTTCTAAAGAGCCCTTTCATGGCTCTCTGTGAGAATCTGCCTCTCTGCTAAAGAGTATGAAGTAGTTTTGGACGCGAGGAAGGGGCCATTTTGGCCAGCATGGCGTGAAATCGAATAAATAAACCAAGAGGGAAGGGGGGAGAGAGGGGGAAAAAATCCTCTCTTTGTGGCCGCGACCCAGCTAATGGAGACAAAGAGCCCAGTAGCAGGAGGATGAGGTTTGAAAGAGGGGATCCGAGCTCAGCCCTCTTTCTTCATGACTCTGATTCCCCATCACCCCTTCAAGCAGTGGCCGATGCAACAAAGTCCTCTTTGAGTTCGGCCCCCTGTCCCGCACTTCCGCTATGAGGGGCTTCAAAGTTCATGGCTGTTTGAGCTGCTCACAGGGGTGGAAATGAGCCATGGCACCAAAGGAGAGTGGAGAGACAGACATACTGTAGATGAGGGTGACAACAGAAGAGACACTCATAATTGATATGCTGAGCAAGAATATGCTAAAGAGCATATCAAAAACCAGGAGGACACTTTATGAAGATGATTTTCTGAACTATTTTTAAAGACGTTTTGAGTGTTGCCTGACTATGCAACTTCACCACTATAGTGTTAAGGTTTTCTGCATGTTTTAGTTGATCTTGATCAGGGCTTCTCAAAGTCCGGACTCTGGTCCGGATCCAGACTGTGAGGGTATTCAATCCGGACCCGACTCTATTTCTTATTGCAAGACCATAAGTATAGGATTGAAAAAATGTGGAATTGTTTATTGATAAATGCATAAACCTTGTAAATCAACAGTTTAAGTGTTTGTATTTTTGCTTTAAAAAAATGGACCAAAATAAAATTGAAGGCAAAATATTCAAAGTTTTTCTGCGTAACTCTGTTGTCATGACATACAGTGATCATACGATCGAGTTGCACACCTGCTTAAACGCACCGCAACAAAGCGATTATTTGAATTGATGAAGATGTTGGTCTCACAGAAAAGAAAACTTGATGAAGAGAATTGACCATTTAAAAGTTTAATGGGCAGGTAAATATGTGTTTATTTTGCCACAAGCCAGCACAAAGCCATTCTGCTTGATTTGTAATGAAACAATTGGAGTTATAAAGAGTGGAAATGTAAACGCCACTATGAAACGAAACACAGACATTTTGAACGGCAGTATCCACAAAATACAGATATGAGGACCGCAAAACTACAACTCCTAAAGTTTTCATCAGACGCCTTTTGTATTTTTCACTTTTTTTTGAAGAGAGGTCTGAATGCAGACATGGTGCAGTTGGCCTGCATGCAAAGCTTTTTAATGCCACCCAAATACACTTATATTAGTGGTTTTGCCACATTTACATTGTATTTAATGTGTTTTGAATGCACATGCCACTTTATTTAAAGAAATATAAATAGTGTTGACTTGTGATGCATGTTATATATTTATTAAAAACAAGTTATGTAATATCAATTGTTCCCAACCTTTGACCTTAAAGGGATGATCCACAGTGCATTTTTAAGGTTTGGTTGTATTTATAAGATGCAAAGCAATGTGTGCTCATGCTTCACTTGTAGCAAACCCCATAATTTTTTTCATATATCTTACTTTGATTATATACAGCTACTCAGCTAACATAAAAATGACTGTCATGATTCCTAGATGAAGGTTGGTACCTTGTAGCTAAGATAGTTCTAGTTGGTTGCTAAAGCCGTCGAGAAGCTTCTGAGGTCTGGATTTAGGTGGCTGCTAAAATTGTCTGTGTAGATGTAGTGCTTGCTAGAGCTTTGCTGGGATGTTCTTGGTGATTCTAAGAGTTTGCAACATCAGAGTTCAATATTTTATGGTTGTTTCCTTTTTCCTTTTTATTTGGAAAACCTTAATCCTGAACCTAATAGCTATAGTAAGACTGCTTGTCTAAGAAAAAACTATTTGAATAACTGCTCAGATTCTGTATGCTTCCTGTAAGAGCGAGATGTTTACATCACAGCTCCATTCACAAGAAAACCCAAGTGTATGTGACACCAAGCTATCATTAAAGAGCGTACAAAAGAAAATCCAACACTGATTGACCGTTGGACAGTACTGCTACAAAAGCTTGGTGCTGACATGTGGTAGTCCAGATAAGATCTCAGTCCAGATTGGATTGGCCATCTGGAAGGCATTTGGGCTCATCTCCATGGAAGAGCGACTGAGCACATGGAAAAGTGCCACGAGAGCCAGGGGTTCATTCACAACAGGGGGGAAAGGACACAGTGGACCCTGAGCTGGCCTATATGACAACAGCAGACAGTAATAATTATCACTTCACACAGAGAGATGCTTGCTTGAGTACTCAAACAAACACATACAATTTAATTACCTCTGGAGTGTACTGACGTATAATGGGATTTCTTTGGCTCTGAACAATCACAGCAGCTTATTTTGTCATTTACCACAGGCTTATATGCGTATTATCTAATTTCCTGATGTGTCATTCCTCCTTCCCGTTAGAATAATGGATCCAATGTCACTGCAGCACTTTCAACTAAAAGTGTATAATCATCGCGTCTGTATTGCGTCATTGTGTCAAATGCAGGATTTCTGTCATTTTTTCATTGTTTATCCTCTAAAAGGTAGTTTGGTGACTGGACAAGTAGATTCTCGCTCACCACAAGAACTAAACCCACAAAATTACATTACATCCGATGTCTTACGTCAGCTGTGAAGTTCTGACAAATTGAAGTAATGCTTGAATGAATTCATTCCTAAAATAAATAGAAAGTTCTAAATGGATGGTTATTCATTCACCCTTGAGTCATATGACAGATATTTCAATATAATTTAATATTTTAAACCTTCATGTAGATCTTTTCCAAGTAAAACAATAAAATGACAAAAATCTTTGTCCTTGAAAACAAGTCATTCAAACTTTGCTATGTGTTCCTATAAAAGATTTCAGACAAAATCTCAGATGATTCCTCTTCAATTTTGCTTCTATTTGGTTTATTCCTTTAGCAACAGCCTGTAATCCATGTAATATTACTACTATATTGTTGATTAAACAATAGTATTCGAGTCACATTTGCTCTAGAAGTGGTCAAGAGTGGGCAAGCTCAAACCTTTTTAGACCCAATGTCCACAATGTATTGTATTTGTACCTGTGATTTGATCACTTGTTATTGACAAAAATGCATTTTAAGACCAGGTATAAGCGGGGTCTGAGAATCAACAAACATAAAAACAAATTCCTGTGATCTAGGGCTTCAATTGATCTGGTGCGATTAATTGAAATTGTATCGAAATTGCCATTTGAACATGCAAGATTTTTAAATCGCCTTACAGCACGATTTTCTCACAGTATGCTATTTAAACCAATCATAAAGCAGCGCACCTAAACAGAGTGCGTGAACAGGAGACTGAACTTAATGACAAATAGCCTGCATAAACAGGGATGATGAGTTCAGCACAGAAGGACTTGGTGCCCAAAAAAAGTGTTCTGTGGTGTGGGATTACTTTGTATAGAAGAAGACTGATAATCACAAAATCAGGTCATTTGTAGACCTGTCAGTCACATATCACGTCTAAAAGCGTGTGTGAAGTGTGAGGCACGTTGCTTACTTCAGCGTTCAATGCGATTTGCACTCGCGTTCTTTTGTTATTTCTCGGCGACCATCAACTGTGTTTGGGTGTTCTGTGTCTGTCTAAGGTAATTAGTCAAAGTATGAAGCTGATCGGTCACTTCTTGTTACGTGACTCGTGGTGCGCTTGCAGAATTCTGAAAGTAGAGATGTTTTCAAATGGGCGGGCATGGAATACGCACGTGTGTTACTCCCAATATGCACGCAAGCCAGGCGCCTCCATTGGAAATAATGAAATTTGTGCTTGCACGATACGTGAATGGCCTATTTCATGGCAGCGTCACAATAAGGTCTATGTTCTCTGCATGGCAAAAAAAAAATCTGTTGACACGTAGAAAAGTACACGCAACTACTTCTGATGTGTTCAAACAGAACATCAAAGTCTTATTTGTGTTTGACGACGTGCACTAGGGCTGTGCAATTAATCGGAATTGAATGGCAATCGTGACTTGAAACATTGCAATTAACTAAATCGCAAGATGCTGCAATATGGAATATATATATATATTATTTAATTTCCCCAACCCAGAGCAAATGCGTGCCATCTGTGTGTGACAGTCTTACTAGCCAATTGAGTGAGGACACTTTTGTTTTGCCCAATCAGAACTTTTCAATCTGCCTCATCAGTCATGTTAGTTTGCCGAGTGTTCTGTATTTTTATAATTGTTATTTTTTGTTTTTATAATAAGTTACATTATCTCCCTAATTTGAGTTTAACTTGTTTACAGAAAGGTAAGATCATTTTATTTGAGCTTACTGCTTGCTCTAGTAAAAAATTGGTGTTTTATTTCTGAATATTTAAAAACAAATTTTAATAAATGTTGAAGCTAATATCTTTTCAGTTCCTTTTTTTAAAACTAATACTCACTGCATTTTAGCAGTAAGAAGCTACAATACAGATTATTGAACTGAAGCTCGACTACAAAATTAAATCACAAATCAAATCGAAATCGCAATACATGTAAAAAAACCAATAATAATAAAAAGTCGCAATTAGATCTTTTCCTTAAATCGCACAGCCCTAGCGCGCACACACACACACTGTCTACTTCATTGTTTTGCCATAGGTCTGTTCTAGAGCCAATTTGTTACTGCTTTATATTACTAGGTAATTTAGAATTTTTTTTGTCTTATGTCTGTTTTAGAGACATGTTACAGGTCTTTGATATAGACTAATAGTTTTCCTTTGGAAATACGTTTTAGAATCACACTGTAAAATGTCTGTGTGCGTGTCAAAATCGTAAATTAATTCAAAATCACAACATTATTCAATATTGTTCAATAGTGACTTTTGCTCATATCGCACAGCCCTACTGTGGTCTCAAATACTGAATGAAAATCTGTACCACACATTTCTGGCAGAGAAGTGACTTCTGTTCCCTTCTCTTAAAGATCTTATCCAGTTATCTAAATGAATGACTTCACAGTTTAAACATGCTTTAGATCAAGCTAACCGGAGTGATTCCATTTCCAAGTGGACTCCAGTAAATAATTCAGTTCCAATCGGTTAATCTGACACAGTCCACATCCATCAATACTGCACGCTCCTTTGTTGGTCCAAGAATGAGGTAAGCAGGATAAGTTAACATTATGCTGTTCATATTTCTTTCCTTTCAGGAGCAACTGGAAAAGCCATACGTCAGAAGATCTCACCCAAAAGACATCTCAAGAGTCATGACACTTTGGCCGGCCTCTGGCCACAAGCCACAGGGGCAATTCCCTCTGGAAAACTGAGGAATTCCTCAGAGCTCTCTTGGTCAATGGGGTCAAAGGTCAATATGGCCTTCTATTTACTGCTGCCTTTCCCCTTTGCAAAACATGCCTCTCAAGTAGGCAGCTATTGTCTACAGCAGTAGAAGTAATGTTTATGGTGGGGTCACAATCAAGGCTATTGACACTCAAGAGTGAGAGAGTGAAAAAAAACACTTGCATTGCAGCTAATTCAAGTAAATAATCACCACCCTCATCCCACAGAGCCATCCGAAGACAAACAGACCTCATGCATGCACATAAATCCTCATCACCTGAATAATTAAACGGCCACGAACACAAAACAGACTCAAAGTGGAGTTATGCAAGTGTCAATTAATGCTGCAAGCTACAATCCAACGTTTATTGAACATTTCAGGAACATCTGCTAAAAGTCTTATCCCATATGCCTGTGGTCTGCATACCTCTCCTATGTCTGATAGCGTTCATAATCTCTAACACATGGCTTTGTTTGCTGTCTGCTTGTTTGCAAATGATGAGGAGGTGCCAACAGGCATGACTTGTTCACGTAAGTGTTTGTAACTCTGCGTCTGGCCAGAGAGATGTGATTAAATTTGAGATGTAGATCCAGTTAGTATGCGCAGGTGACAATCATTACATCGTCGACTAATTACATACTGTACATCAATGTTTTCCGTGATTGTTATCTGAACAAGCTCAATTCATTAACACCTCTGGCAGAGAACACAGACGACTTTATCAGTTTCATGCTGTGCTTGTGACCTTAAAGTGACTCACCAATCAGCCGGTTCTATCTTTGACTTTAAGCTCAGCTGGCTTAAAATACTGAATATCAGAGAAAACATCAGCAGTTGTCCTTACTCACAATATTTGTCAGACCACAGAAGGCCACGGGAGGATTAGTCTGGCAAATTTTGCGGTTTGTTATGAACAAGATTTCACCACTGAGGCTGATATTTTAAGATATGCTCTTACAAAGCAGTAAAATAAAAATCTTGAACCTGATAAGATGTAGTTTTTTTCCATTAACCAGTTACCGTATTGTTTGACTTAGCATTTTGTTGGTACTTTGGTTGGTATTTCTGCAGCATTGCACCATGTAGCAAACATAAAAATCTTAAAATCTGCCTAATTTATGCTTCTGCGTCAAGCACACACTTATGGTCCGCCGCAGCCTTCGCGCAGTCGCATAGCCCTCATCGTGGTTGATTCTGACACGCACCTCTCAAAAAATATAACTACACATCGCAACAACGTGTAGCACAAGCTCTGTGATTGGACAGCTTAGTAGCTGTGCTGAGTGTGGGCAGTGCTGAGAGCCGTAAGCCAGATAGAGGGAGTGTTTACAAGTGTTGAGTGCCGTGAAGGAGCTCCAAATATTTTGTGTTTACCTTAAGATTAATGTTGTTGCATGTCGGCAGTTCCCATCTCTGAATGAGTGAGCTTTAGCTACTTGTACATTAAGGTAGTGTTCAGAACAAACAAAACACCCGCAAAGAAACTTAATACAGAAAAACATAACATAACCTACTGCCAGCTAGAGTTTCGGAACTGTTATCGCTGAGCAACAAAAACAGCATGCAAAAGTATAAACGCACGGATATGCGCAAGGCTTGGGTCACGGTGATCGCTCGATGCAGAAGTCTTTAACCTTTTCCTAGCAATCTGTAACAGCATTCATATTTTAATTCTATACGCATAAAAGCGCTATTGCTTTTGTGCAGTGTCACCCTCGTTTTACTACCATATTACCATGATAATTGTTGAATACAGCTCATCCATGTACATGATTTCTGCAGGAGTCTCAATGGATGCAATGAAGACAACATCTCCCATGATTTACTCAGTTATTGTGCCATCAAAATACACCTTTGTTTATTGTGAATATGCACTCTCTAGTGGAAAAACTTTCATACTGTGCTTGTAAAGCAAGGCTGTTCAAACTCGGACCTGGAGGGCCAGTGTCCTTCAAAGTTTACTTCCAACCCAATTTGACACACCTGAATCAGCTAATCAAGTTCTTTCTAGGTATACTAGAAACGTTCAGACAGGTATATTGAAGGAAATTGGAACTAAACTATGCATAACACCGGCGCTCCAGAACTGAGTTTGGACACCCCTGTTGTAAAGGCATGAAATGGAAGATAAGATTGTCCTTTTCTCTTATCATGATGTACTTTAAATTCAGTTGACACGAGGGACAGAAATGAGACAAGCACTGTTAGCCCCGTCCTAAAGGCATTCCATAATACCAGAAGTAAAGAAAAATTGTTTCGAGGGGGAAGGGAAGGTAATGGTATTTATTTAAAGATTGGTAATGAAGTGCAGTTACATCACTTTTAACAAGCACTAGTATATACATATAAAAATAAAAAGTACATTTTGATTTTAACTGCACAGAAGCATCTAGATGTTTCTTTCAGCAAAGTAATTTACAAATTCCAATGATGCAGGATGTAATTTGTGTTGCATACTCTGGCTGCCAATACAGTGTATTGCTTCCCTAATTAATAATTTGTTGATTTAGTAGTAGATGTTCTACCAGAACTCAGTTTTGTTTGCACTAGAGGGCTCTTAAGGGGTGAAATGAACATATTTTCCCCTGTCTGCTGCCTTTGACGTCATAACACGGGACAGTCCCTAGTGAAAGCTTTGGGACTCTGTGTGCTGTTTGGGTGCCATCATCCAATCAGTCATTGTCCCGTGCCTCTCGAGCAATTAGTCACATTACAGTTGTGACTCAGGTGGCTATAAAAATAGTCCATAAGTAGGCAAGTGGCAATGAGATGGATTATAAACATCCTTGGGTGTAACAGACATCAGCCGAGTCATCTGAAACAGCTCAATCTACAAAAGCACTTTTCCTTCAACTGTTTTTCCTTCGAGCGATACGCTATCAGAATAGAACAAGAGGAAACTCAAGACCCCTTTCAACAAAACTAATCGCTCATCAGCATTAAAAATTAAGCCATAATTAGCAACATTACTCCAGTGTGTGTTTGATATCAGATGCTAGAACAAGTGGAAAGGTCTGGCCAACAAACAGAGCTCAGTTTTCAAGAGATTCCTGGAATTCCTGGTGCCGACTTGTGCCTCTGTGCCGTGGCTTATAACGCATGACTTGGCACAACTAAGACACTTGTAGTTTGACACTTTAGAGGGTAAAGAAGTGTAACCAGGAGAGCTTGCGGCAGTCACGGTGAGAGCTCACAGCTACAGGCTGCTTTAGTACAGGTGGCACTGCTGCCTCTACTGATCATCATCAGAGCTACTGAGCATCTGGAGGGTCAACTGGGGTCAGCGAACCTGACGATAGCATACAAAATGCTTAGCATTGTATCTTCCATCTAAACTTCTAAATCACAATGGGCATAGTGGCTCCAAAGATTGTTTATACCCATGTTAGTGTAGACACATGAGACCCTAAAAAATAAACAAAAAATACTATATTATGATGCTTTGTAAACACTGCTCTACAATACTTCAGTCTGCTATTGTAACTTTTACCATTTTTGTAGTTTACACAAAGCTAAAACACATACTAGGAAACGTGTTTTCAAAAGTCTGCATTTTTGGGCCCCCAAAACAAAGGTGTAAATAATATTTATTGTATCAGTTTTAATATATTGGGCCAATAATTTTCTGATTACTCTTTTGAAAGATTATTCCTTAAGTTTTTTTTTATGATCATTCGATAAAACTTTAAGAACTTTTGTTAACTCCATTTTTGTCTAAAGAGGTTGATGTAGGAGAGATTAACTTTTTTTATGTTTTCTACGGTGGCCGAGAGAGCTTAACGTGCTGCAATTTAGGAAAACACATGCAATTACAAAAAATGCCAGCAAATTAAAAAAGATATTCATCCATTTGACAGCACACATGCTGCAAATCCTCACAACGCTAACACATAAAAAAAAATGCGCTGCATTTTCTCACAATGCAAAAATGTATGAAAATGCACAGCATTTTCTCACAACACTTGTAAAAAGAACGAATCACAATGGATATGTTTTGAGGTGACCCAAAAACGTGACGGATGACGCTTGATTCTATGCTTTTTGCTATTGCTCAGTGAATTGTAGGTGATCTTTCAAAAGTGATTTTTTTGTTTGTTTATTTTAACATCCTGATATTAAATTGTTTGCATAGTGGGAAAATGCAGCGGGTTTCATTAATTAGTTTGCATTGTGAGAAAATGCAGAGCGTTTTTGTAAACTGTTTGCATTGTGAGAAAATGCAGCACGTTTCATTAAACTGTTTGTATTGTAAGAAAATGCAATGTTTCATTAAATAGTTTGTATTGTGAGAAAATGCAATGTTTCATGAAATTGTTTGTATTGTGAGAAAATGTAGCGTGTTTTATTAAATTGTTTGTATTGTGAGAAAATGCAATGTTTCATTATATTGTTTGTATTGTGAGAAAATGCAATGTTTCATTAAATGGTTCGCATTGTGAAAAATGCAGCGGGTTTTATTAATTTGTTTGCATTGTGAGAAAATGCAGAGCGTTTTTGTAAACTGTTTGCATTGTGAGAAAATGCAGCGTGTTTCATTCAATTGTTTGTATTGTGAGAAAATGCAATGTTTCATTAAATTGTTCGCATTGTGAGAAAACGCAGCGCGTTTTTGTAAACTGTTTGCATTGTGAGAAAATGCAGCGCATTTCATTAAATTGTTTGTATTGTGAGAAAATGCAATGTTTCATTAAA
>CAIGQZ010032240.1:5652038-5680556 GCA_903798205.1 Danio tinwini | reverse complement strand
TATATGTATGTATGTATATGTATATATATATATATATATATTCAGGTCCAATCAAGTCTGAAACTGAGTGATTGGGATCGATTTCAGATCACGCGATCGGATCTGGACGTCCCTAGTTTTCATTTTTTCATAACATTTTAAAGTAAATGTTTGCACCTTGACAGTTTTTTAGATTCATTTTTACATCACATGAAAAATATTTATCACAATTCCTAACAACATTATAGCATACTACATACTATATCAATATCGTGCAGCCTTAGCAGAACATTAAAGACGTTTTTAGCTGAAACCTTAGTCCTTAGAATGAAAACATACAGACAAAACTAGATTAATTTCTCGCTCCTGACAATACATTAAAATCTTATGAAGTGAAACGTCTGTGAAGGAAATTGCATAATCATTTATAACATTATAATCTTTAATACACAGCCTTGGCAAATGGTCTGAATCACAGTCTATTGACTTGCAGTTCATGAACCACAGATGACTTCAGTTTCAGCTAAAATCTTTAATATTCTGTTGAAGAAGAAAAAAAATCACTTTCTTAGATAGACTGAAAATGAGCAAACTAACAGGAGGTTTTCATTTTTTGTGTTATCCATCCTGTTAATGCTTAAATACTTTTACAAGCCTTATTGGTGCATGGAAAGATGAATATAAATGGGTTCGTGATTGTCTGTGCTAAAATTCAGGCATGCTATGTCATGATCTGATGCTAATCAGAGCAAGAAAACACTTGTCAAGTATGCCAACTAACAATCTGGAGATTTCAAAGTCTTTCTGTGTTTATTTTTACTTGTTAACATACATTATTATCACAGTGCATTGAAATACCGTGGAGGGTCGGTGATTGTCTAGGAGGGGCATCACTGGGACACATGTTTGCTCTGAGTGGGACTGTATGCTGATGAGCACAAGCTGGTCTTATCAAAAGAAAAAAACTAAACAAGTGTTCTGAAAAATGCAGGGGATTACAGGCCAGAAGACTCAAAAATCCCACCTCTCAGTCAATGCTGATTTTATGAGACATAAAAGGAAATGGCACATGACCAGGAAATACAAATTAAGTTAGAGCCTAGTAAAATATGAGAGCAAAAGTGACAGACTCTGGTTTCTCAATATGAAAGTGTTCACCCTTTATAGTCATCACTTCATAGTCATCTCTAAAGTACACCCAAAAACACACATTACAGTAATTGAGTCAATGTAGCGATTCCCAACAAGAGGTATGAGTAAAGAATCAAGACCTAATATATCAAGGAAAACATAGTTTAATGTACGTCTTTTTAAAAAAAGAAAGCAACATATGCAATGCATTGATGAAGTTGAAGCCTGGGTGTATGAAATATCAAAATATATGTTTTCCAATGATTATATTGTATATAAAAACATTTCAATAATGACAGATCATAACTTTAGATAAAAGCAGATTAATGTGATTGTCTTTAAACTGAAACATGTGAATACATTTAAATGCAAGTTTGAGAAAAGTGTTTTTCTTGTGTTATTGCTATAATTATTAATATTTCTAAGAAAAGTCTCTTTAATGAAATAAATCAACAATTGCTCTTGAGATTTACTTGTGGGTCTGGAAAAGCAAGAAGAAAAACAATGTTGGGAAATGCTGAGTTAAAACAACCTCTGGACCAACAACACCGACGTGCTTGCAAAGCATCAGAAATAAAACCCCCAAGAAGTCCCTCCACAAACAACCCCTTCATGTTTGTTATGAATAAAATGTAACTTAAAAAATAACCAAGCAAACACTATATGGTTTGGAAAAGCTGCCTGTATCACGTATTCTCCCTCTTCCTCTTTTCTTGACGACAGTACGTTACAGTGACTAAAACACTGCCTGACAGCTTCCCCAGTGCCCGTTATCTCCCGTTTATGAGCCTGTAAACGAGACGGTAACAATAACCGCGCGACTGTAACATGTAACCAGACACATGTGCGTCCAAACTACAACACTTAGAGAAGTTTAGATCAAACCCAGTCCACTTACCGACTGCAGAAATGCCAAGTTTCTCACGTAATCCCGTTCAGTGTTCAATATCTCATTTAAAACGCACAGTCTCAAGCGAAGCTGACGGTCCGAGTCCTTGCCGCTGAGACACTCGTTTTCTTGTTGACTGTCCTCCTCAGTGTTTATTTCGCTCATTTTTAAAAACCCGTTGAGTCAAGCGCCTCCAAACAAACTCGTGTAAGCCAGTTGTTTGAAAACTGAGGTGAAGATGTGGTAATTAATCCATTTAATCCGTCGCGCGCTGCACGCAACCTCGCGCCAGGATGCGGCAGGGCAAAATGTTATTCTGAAACTGAAGAAACTTCTGTAAAAGTAGCGACGCGCAGCATCGGAGTCAACCGCAGCGCAATTTACATCTCATTAAAAACATCTTCCGTTTAAAAAAAGGTCTGATCAGAAAAGTAACCCACCGGGTGCCTGCGGTGTAAATGAAGAAAGTGGTCAGAAAAGCGAAATGATGTGGAAAAAGAGGAGTGCACGTGAAACGATCAGTCACAGTAAAATCACTGGCTAAACTGTGCAGTAAAAGCCGATGAAGCGAGTGCACGAGTGCTCAGTGTGGACTACATGAAAAGTGTTGTGAGAGCTGTAGAGAGAGAGAAGCGAGTCTGCCGCTTAGGGACCGTCTGCAAGTTCCAGCGCTTGACCAAATACGTCATCAGTTTGATAAACTGATATCCCTTCATATTTTTTGATGAGGATTCTGATAAGAAAGCTCATTTTCATCTCTGGTACATTGTCTGATGTTTTTAGTATGCAGGCCAATGTATGTGCTCATTGTAAGGGTTTCACAAAAATAAAAACAGGAGCACTTTTTGGACATTAAAATGATATGAACATAAAACTAACATGAGATAACGACTCTAGACATAAATCTTCTAAGCCCCTTTCACACTGCATATTGATTCTGGAAAATTGCCGGAAAATTGCTGGATTGCCTTCTGTGTGAACACAAACATGTCAAGATATTTGGTTAGAAACCTAGTAAAATTGCAACGAGTAATGAGTGCTGTGTGAACAAAAGCCAGGACCAGAGCCATAAATGATGTGTCAAACATGATGTGGGCCTATTTATCATGCAACTTTTTTGAGCAGCTAATGGGATATATTCAGAAGGACTTGTAATTTTTCAGTAACCTGGGTCAAACACTTCCAGTAAACTGTATGCCGTTACAAAATCTGCGTGTTTTCTTTAAAAATCAACGATCTTTACTGCTTGACTGATGCGATATAAAGTGGGTCTCATAATGTATGAGAAGCACTGCATGACATTTTTCCGTGCCATGTCTTTAAATATGAAAATTTATTTTACCCCAGTATTTTTAAGAAGTTTCTGCGCTAGCCTGCTGATCTTGATGTGCGCGTGCATGTAAACAGCTTTTCATCACGTTTCACGCTTGAACAACTAAATTAATGTAAAACATTGATGCTGTAAAAGGAACTGTATAAAATTTTAAAAAGTCACATTAACCGTTCGCCGGAAGTTTATCGGTATAGAAAAACTAGCTGTGAATATACCCTATTTAAAAACAAAGCGTTCACAAAAAATAAAAATAAAAATGTCCATGTGTCTGTGAATGAGCAAGTGTATGGGTGTTTCCCAGCACTGTGCTGGATTGCTGCTGGAAGGGCATCTGCTGTGTAAAACGTGAGAACGTAGGAGGTGGTTTAGTCCGCTGTGGCGACCCCTGATAAATCAGGGACTAAGCCAGGGAAAATGAATGAATGAAAAATGTCCACAAACTTGACTGAAGCAGAGACAGTGAATTTCAGGTTCTGCATGAACGCATGCACAGATTCCAAATCACTGGCAATGTGAATGAACCAAAATCAAACGATCTTCTTGGGTATTAACAGTGTATTTGTTGGAATCGCTGTGTTAGAGGCTCTAGAAAAGGAGTCTTATTTAACATAGTGCAGGACTCCCTGTCAGGGCTGCTGCCATGTTTATGTTTTCCATGATGCAGAAAATACAATTCCATGATACAGAAAATACCAAATTGAATTGTGATATTGACTATTGTCTGTATTTATATCAAGCTATCAAGGATATATTTAAATGTTTGCACTGAGTAGTGAGATGCACTTAATCTCGTTGCACATGTACATTTTATATATTCTATTTACAAACCACAAGAGATTATATATATATATATATATGTGTGTGTGTTCTGCTTTAGTCTACAGCTTTATGAAGCTTCAAAACATTTAGAAATCTTTGGTTTTGAAACAATTGTTCAAAGACCATCTCAAACTACAGATTCAGGAAATAAACCCTTTTAAAGGTTTTATGGGGGAATTGGTTCTTCCTTGCAGGGGATCTGTGAGAACCTTCACTGATCATACTCTGATCGCCAAAACATTGAACATGTTTTTACCTCTCAAATCAGTTTTATAAATTTGCATGTTCCAATGAGGCACTTGCTAAATTAAAACAAACATTAGAAGTTATTAGTCACTTGAATTGAAAATTGCTTTTAAAAAACGTATATTATGCAGACATTTCATATTTTTTGATTTAAGACGATTAGCTAATTATTCTGATAAATTAAACTTTAAATAAATGGTTTGCAATAAAGCTGTTTTGAAATGCATTACACGGACCCACCAGCAACTTCAATGCAGTTTAGTAGGAGGAAAATCTTTCCTCCCATATATAGGCTATATCAAATAACCAGACAAATGACCAGCTCTAGTGTTAAACCAAAGAAATAAACGTTACTGAAAACTACATGCATTCAGTTCAACAGGTGTTTAAGCTACTGCACTAGATACAAATATGTTGAAATCACAGTGAATATAATACTACTAATATGAATATAAAACTGTAGATGAAAAGTACCTACTGTCAAAATTACAATGATTGTGATGCAAATGGATTTAATTTTAATAATTAAAGCCATTAGAATTTCATTTTGGTTAAATATTTCTTAACAGTCTGAATTTGTCATTTTAAAACACATAGGGTATTCTGTTAAATATGTAAATATACATATTAATATTTACTATTGATTACCAGAATTCTATAAACTATCATTTTTGTTTCTGTGTCCAGACAAAACACAGAAGTCACTTTAGTTAACAAGAGGGCGAGTAAATGGTGACAGACTTTGGTTGAACTGTCTCTGTAAATGTTAGTTTGTTTGTCCTGATGTACAGAAGGCTGTTGACGCTTTGTTCATACCGCCTGTGCCCTTGAGGTGATGCATCCTCAGCATGACAAACAGCCATCAGAGCCTGTCCACATCCTGTTTACACCATCACAAAAGACTAGTCAAGTTCCTATCGCTATCACATTAAAATTTTTGGCCACCAAACCACCAGACTCCATTAAATGAATGGACAAAAACGTAAAGGTTAGGAATGACTCTTTGGCCTGGTTTGAATCACTTTCCAGCCACAGGAGTCGTTCAGCTCTGAGCATTTCATAGCTGTGCGACATTTGAGAGGTGTCAATAACCGCTGGTCCTGCTTTACTTGGCTGCCCACACTAACTAAACATACTGAGTAGTCTGAAGTTGTCATTCTATGCTTTGGCGTGACTTAAATATTACTGTTGACCAGAAACTTAAACGAATATAAGTGACAAACATGTAAATATAATTAATAGATTTGTTGTTTTAAGTTACTCCAACCAAACCGGTAGCGTAATCACTCTGACAAATGTTCTGTGACCGAGCGCCATCTTGTGGCAAAAGGCAACATAACAAAAAACTCGACTATGTCGGACTTAAAATATATTAAATATTTTAAACAAACATTATGTTTTAACCAATAATTATAGCTTAATTTCCTTACCTCATTTATTTTAAACGCACCTGACCAGATCTATCGATGAACGTACACACGTGACGTTTTTTTACATATGATGTTTTGAAGGGAATCAGAAACTGACGGTTGACGGCTGACAAGTATCAAATGAGGTAATATCCACATTTTCTTGTTTCTGAATGATAAATAATGCAACATAACAAATATTGTAATCTTATAGCCCTAATACGTGCGATAAAACCGTTTGAAGCATAATTATGGAACAAACATTTGTCTGTTAAATAGTTTGCTTAAAATTGGTCTGTACTGTATACTTAAGATTATAAAAAAATAATAATATTAATCAAATATAAATTTAACTTAATTTAACTTAACTGAAAGAATACATATTGAACAAAATATGTAACAGTAACTTTATACATTCTATTTTGAATTGAATTGAATATTTCAGAAACCTGACTTGCTATGCCTGGTTATTATTATTTTTCTTTAGGCTATATAATCTGAAGATATACACTAACGTTACAGGTCAAACGTTTGGGCAAAGAGCTTAGAATGATGGTGATTCTATGCTCTTTGGTTTGGGGTCAGTTTTTGTTTTGTTTTGTTTTTTTATGAAAAAGTCATTCTGTTCATCATTTATTAAATGTAAAAAAAAAAGTTAAATTGTTAAATATTTATTAACATTTTAAATAACTGCTTTCTTATTGTATGTAGTTTCAAATGACATTATTACTCCAGTCATTGTTGCATTTATTACTATTACATTAATAATAATAATAATAATAATAATAATAATTATTATTATTATTATTATAACAAAAATAATTAATATTAGTGTGATTTCTGAAGGATCATGTGACTCTGAAGACTGGAGTAATGAAGCTGAAAATTCATCTTTAAAATTGCTGTAATAAATGATTAAATTAAATTATAAACTACTTTTGAACATTTACTTTATAGTAAACATTTCACAATTTTACACAAATTGTACTGTGATGAAATAAATGCAGCCTTGGTGAGCAGGATTTTAAAACATTTAAAAATCATTCTGACCCCAAACTTTTGACAGGTACTGTGTATGGAATGATTCTGACACTATAAGAGCTGAAACAACACATAAAACATAAAACTTTTATTAAAGGTTTATATTGCAAATCAGATTAGAAGCACTTGTTTGGCATCTCATATAATAGATCCACTAAAAATAAATAAATATAGGCCTATATCTTACACATATTCACGTAAGGAAATAAATGTATTGATTGTGGGGTTATTAATGTGCGGTGCACATTCTGTGTGTGCCTATAACTAATACAATTTTTTGTTTGTTTGTTTCAGTTTCAGCTAAGAAATATTTTTACATTTCTCAATATTTCTCATTTCTAAAGCAAAAACTAATTTAAAATTACTTTAAAACTATATAGACATTTTTAAAATATGTACTTAAATTTGAAAATAAATACTTAGATAAAAAGCAAACGATTATTTAAATAGAAATATGATGAATAATTTATTGAAAGACAATCTCATATTGAATATCTTCTGACAGCTTGGCTGGCCATTGCTCCTCTTCTGTGTCACAGTAATGGCTCTCTCCACACTTTGGCTGGTCGTCATATTCTGGACATCCCTGTACTCCCACAGTCAGTGTAGCACTTTAAGCCAAGCTGAACTGCAAGAACTGGAGCAGATCCGCACCTGGGTTATCTCACGCAGCTTTCCCTGCAGTGTTACCTGTGGACTTGGCCTACGAACTCAAGAACTCTGCCCCATCGGGGGGACCAGAAACATCTCCACAAGTTCCTGCAAGCTGAGGACCATCAGCTGCCTTGACTCCTGGCAGTGTGGACTAAAGACCCAAACCGCCACTGCCGGCCGGCGACTGGTGCTCGACTGCTTGGAGGAGGTGATGGAAGCCAAGGGTCGCTTTTCCTTTGTAGTGTCTTGGCGCTTCGCCTGTGGCATCATCACCACAGATGATTCCTTATTCAGCCGTTATGAAGCTCTGAGCTTGGACAAGGTGGTGCTAGACCCTCTCAGAGAGGAGGACTCTGGGACGTATCGCTGTGACGTACTGGACACCAGTAAACGAAGAGTGAAGAGGATGTATAAAGGCGTGAAGGTGTTGTCTCCTAAATATCTGAATTTAGACTTCACAAAAGGTCTGATTCATTGGGAAAACCCTGAGAGTCGGTTTGCTAACGTCACTAGCTCAGGAAACATGTATTCCAGCAGCACAATCAGGAACATTCTGGTTATCAGTGTGCCTTTATCTTTTGCAATGGCGGTGGTCATCTTTGTATTCTTCTGTTGTTACTCTAGAAGAGCAAGAAGAGCAGCTCACCTTTGCCAGGACAACATTTGAATGATTAAAGTCAACTGAAGATCCCAAAATTAAGAATGAGATTGACCTTGTCACTAATGTTTGGGATTAAAAAACATGTTCCAACTACTGTGTACTATTTATAGAGCCCAGTTGTTAATGAACTTCTTAAAAAAATCATTCAAGTTTGTGTTAAAAGCGATAAACAGTTCACTTCATCAACAATCATCATCCATTAGAGACTCATTGGGATGTTCATGAAACCTGTGTTATGCTGCTGGAAGTAGCCAAGTTGGTGTGCTGTGGTTATAAAGCAATGGATAGGGTTAGTAACAATACTCAGGTTGGCTGTAAAGCTTAATATATGTGTGTATTTATATAGCACATTTGTCATGCATGGCCATACACCCAAAGCGCTTTACAATCATGAGGGGGGTTTTCCACACCAGCACCATTGTGCAGCAATCACTTGGATGATGCGTAGACAGCCACAGGACAACGGCGCCAATTCGCTCACCTCACACCAGCTATAGGGGGAGTGGAGAGACAGTGGTAGAGCCAATTCAATGGATGGGGATGATTGGGAGGCCATGATGGTTAAGGGCCCATGGAGGGAACTTGGCCAGAACACCAGGGTTACACCCCTAATCTTTACAAAAAGTGCCCTGGGATTTTTAATGACCACATAGAGTCAGGACCTCGATTTATCGGCTCATCCGAAAGACGGCACGCACTGACATTATGTCCTCTTCACTTTACTGGGACATTAGGACTCACACAGACCACATGTTTAGTGCCCCCTGCTCACTAACACCACTTCCAACAGCAACCTTGTTTACACATGTGGTCTTCCATCCAGATACTGCTCAATGCTCAATTGGTACTCAAATTGTGCAATTACAATATCCCTGATATCCAGTATATTAATTATATGCCGACTAAAACCTATGAATGATATGAAAAAGCGAGTTTTGCAGAACAGTGAAAAGTTTGCATTCCTGCACCGATAATTAGATTTTCATGAAAGACCCTTACTGTTTTAGTTTAACTTCCATGTGCGAGCATAAGCACATTTTAAAATGCACATCATGAATCAGATTTTACCTTAATTTTAGGCTATAAGTACACTCTCAGAAATAAAGGTACAAGAGCTGTCACTGGGGTGGTACCTATTTGAAAGGTACATATTTGTACTCATAAAGGGCAGACCCCCACACACATCTTGTTTTGACATTTTTAGAATTAGGTTGTTTTTTTTTTAAAAAAAGACATGAGGGGCAGCCAGTGTGGTTGACCACTTCCAATGTTTAATTGTGTGTTCAGAACTTTGAAGATCCTCTTCTGCAATTCTTTGTTTGTAGCGAGTGGTTGAGTTACTATTGTCTTTCTATAAGCTTGAATCATGGATATTTTTTCTGACCTCTATTATGTCATTTTTAACTGCCAGTAATGGTTGAAATCCCGTGCATCTGCATTTTCTGAAATAGTTTAAGGCCACTTAAATCACTTCTCTTGGTCATTGACCACGTCTACATGTTGCTGCCTTGTGATCAGCTGGTCAGATATTTTAGGGTGTCTGTGGTGTCTCAAAAAAATAATAATAATAATCTTCAAATTCAAAATTTCAGGACTTAAAAAGTTTAAAATTCACTCAAACATGGTTGTGTGGGTCTTAAAGCATTTTCCTTTTTCCATGTAAAGCTACCCAAGTGGGCTGACACCCATCCAATCACCAACATTACATCTCAATAAAACATTTAACAAAAGACAAATTTAATGCATAGTTTTAAAAACCTTTTTTAAAGAAATGTCATGTTGAAAAGGTGGCATGTGTACAACTAGTTTGCTTGTTTTAACACATTATTTAAAATATGTGGCTAAGAAATAAAAAAAATAGATTTTTTTGGATAAAGCAAATAACCTGGCCATTAGAAAAAAATCCTAGTGTTTACCTCCGTTTAAGTCTGAAATTTCATTCATAATGGTCTTAAAAAGTCTTACATTTTAAGCAATTGAATATATGTACCTAATAAAGTGGCCGGTTAGAGTGTGTGTATAGGCAAAAGAACAGATTTACACCGATTAAAGAACACCTTATTGGTGCTTGGCTCACCAGCAACATCAGGGCATTACAATGTGATCGCTTAAGTTGTTCTGAGTCAAAAATGTAAGCTTACGGTTGAGTTCAATCTTAAAGGGCACCTATTTTACCCCTTTTTCAAGATTTAAGTCTTTTGTGTCTCCAGAATGTGTCTGTAAAGTTTCAGCTCAAAACACCCATCTGATTATTTGTTATACCTTTCAGAATTTGGAATTTTCTGAACACAATGTAGCTGTTTTTGTTGCCTGTGCCTTTAATGCTAGTTCTCCCCACCCACCGTTCACACTAGCCTTTCAGTGTGCCTCAATCTCCTGCTGCTTTAGATAAACAGCACAGTGACAGACATGAAGGAAGCAGATCTCACGCAATGTTTGTGAGAGATACTACAGTAAGAACTTTCCCAAAGAGTTAATTCACACACACAGACCCACACACTGCATGCGCGATTAACTCTGCACTGTTTTTGCATGGTAAACGCGACAGGATGCACATTAATATCCACTGCTGTATGGATATCCGTTATGTTAATGTACAAAATAAATACAATTTAAAGTCCACAAACCGGGATTGAATTGTCGTCTTTTACATTTGTACTAACACTCGGCCGTGGTGATGAATGACATCGATTTAACCGTCTTTATTACAAACAAAAACGTTTTAAACTTGTAAAACTCATTCTTGACCACATTTAATGATTGATGATCATAGCGAGCTGAACAGATCTTTTAATCCTAGTTGCTTTGCGCACGTCCTGTCTAATTGGTGTGATTATTCGCGTTACTACAGAGACATGTTAATACGCAACTGTCAATTAATTTGGTAGGCGGTGAAACCGCACTTCTACGTCACGTTGCGGTGGGCCTCAAAATGGAAAGGATTTGGATCCTATTTTAACATCAAAGTTAGTGTTTATATCACTCCAATATGACTGTGGACACACTATACCTACACACAGTTCTGTCCAAACAGCTTCCAAAAGTTGATTTTCATCATAGGTGCCTTTTAAGACAGTTTCAGCCAGTCGTGTAGTATGTCTACAACTTTGTAGACATGTATATTTGAAGAATAAGCAAGTTATTCTTCAAATATACATGAGTTTAAAAATTCCCCACAGAGAAAAAACTAATAGAACTTACCAAAGCACCACTAATGAGGGGGAAAGGAGGAACAGAAGAGTCTCTTACACACATGTAAATGAACTGGTGTTTTTTATTCAGGACGTTTTACAGGTCAAAGTGAGCCCACACCTCAAAAACAAACTCTCTATCAGACAAATAAACCAGTGAAAGGTGCTCTGTGAGCGCAGAAAGAAAAAAAAAAATCCACAAACACTCTACAACTCAAACTTAAGGCAGAGAGCGGACAAACGTCCATCTCTCACAGCAGAATGTGACATCAGTGAGAACTGGAGCCGTGCTCACAAACCATTCACAGACAGAACTGTGATCTGGAATTCTGGAGAAACAGCAATAAGTGAGCACTAGTGCCAGTGTGAGTATACTCCTTTATACACATTGGTGTATAAAGAATCTTAAGACTAGTCTACATTGTGTTAGGTGTTAAAGTTACTTAAGGGAATGACAAAACTCACAGGAAAACATCGGAACGGTCATTTAGCGTGTATATAACAACATGACAAGTGTGTGTGTGTGTGTGTGTGTGTTTTAAATATAAACGACTTTTCAAACTAGCAAAAGGTGCAGTTAATCTTCAGGAAGAAAAGAAGTGTCCTTTTTTCCTCGTTCAAAGAGATCGTCCTCACTCTAGGACAAGAACGCAAGCGATAAACCTACAGGAATCAAAATAAAAGCATTTAAAAACGGACATGCTCTCTTTATGACATGCTGACTTCATAAACAAGGTTCAGCATGTGAAATACAGCAACAAGAGATATAAAGCAGTCTAGCCTGGGATCTGCTTCTTGTAGACAGTGTATATTCCAACAAGCTATTATTCAGAAGCTATACCGCCCTTCAATTCTGCGATACTATAGTAGTCATTATTCGAAGTGGGTCAAATGCCTTGTCCTAAAACTATTTAACAACATCCATTCTTGATCCACATTAAACGTTGACTACTGTAGAACAAGGGGAACAAATAAACAAAGCAGCACAAAAAAAAAATAAACATTCTCAAATTCATTCATAACACTCCAGCACTCGCAAATAAAACATGCAACAACAACACAGCCCTCAGACAGCATATCCAGCCATGACTATTATATATTAATAAAAAATCATAACAATAATACACATCCAGACCTAAGACGGTCACATATATTGCTCTAAGGATTTTTTTAAAAAACAAATGCACCATTCAAACTTGATTTCATGCTACGTTTTATATTATCTGTAGCATTCTGGGATACAGTAATCTGTTATCTGAAATAATATTACTCTTGCAGTATATGGTGTTCGATTCCACATCCGTGTGTAGCATAAAATCAATTCGCCAAACCATTTACGCAAATATCAGGTCATTCTTGGGCAGCCGATCCTAAATGAATGCAACTAGAAGCCTCTTTTAATCTTCGAGATATACATTCAATTTGGTCACAGAAAGACGACAAATGGGTCCTGATTGTAGCCACGGAAAAATCTCACACACTTCTGAAAAACTTTTTAAGTCAGCCATCACAAGCAACATGCGGATACAAGCAGCTTCTAATAATGCAGGCTGACTGAAACCATTACGGAATGAATATTCTGCTACGTTTTATATATTAAAGGGATTATTCATTCAAATCTAAATGACTTTACTCAACCTCAGGCCAGAGATAAGTAGGTGACTTTCAGTGTTGGGGGTAATGCGAGTTACGTAATAATATTACTTTAAGTCATGAGTAAAGTAACGCATAACTTAAAAAAAGTTAAGTAATAATATTTGAATTACTTTTTTAAAAAATGTAACTCAAGTTACTTTTTAGATTAACTACTTCTCTTTTTAAAATAGTTTGCTAAATAAAAATTTGTGTAATCACGTTGAATCACACTCAATGAGAGAATGAGCTCCCCGCAGAAACAGACAGAAACCAAAATGGCAGAGCCTTACATTTCTGTGATGGAAGTATTATGACTATTTTGAACACACACGGAAGAAACGGGGAGTGTCTCAATGGACAGTGATTTTACTAAAGTAATAATACAAAAATACCAAAGTAGCAAACACATTGCTTTTAACTTTCATTAATCTGTATATACAGCATGTCTGGAAGTTTTCAGAAGGTAACATTATTCAAATTGTTTAATTAGTTTTCTTTTTTTTTTTTAAGGTAAATGAAGGTGTAAGTTATATAGTGTATTGTTAAATGCAGAGCTTCTCTATTTAAATACAAAACAAAAACTTGCAAGTTCTGAAAGAGATTAAACCTCTCAAAAAAGTAACTCAAAAGTAACTTAATGGATTACTTTCCATAAAAAGTAACTAATAACTCAACTAGTTACTTTTTTGTGAAGTAAATCAATATGTCAATGCATTACTTTCAAAAGTAACTTTTCCCAACACTGGTGACTTTTTGTTTTAGTAGAACATAAAAAAATAGATTTTGGCTCAAAATATGTGTGACAGGAAAATTGTGCTCATGAACACATGAGGATGACGAGATGTACACTGTAAAAAGCGGTTAGTTACTATACTTTTAAAAAAGCAAGTGAAGCCGTCGACTTAAAAACGTCAAGTTGACCTTACCTATAAAAATAATAATTAAATTTGTCAACCCGTTGTAACATGCAACTGTTAACTTGATTTACTGCGATAGTTCACTCAAAAATACAAATGAGTTTATTAATTAACACTCATGTGATTCCAAACACCAAAGACTTTTATTCGACTTTGGAACACAACAAAAATAACGACTTTATTCAACAAAAGTGCGCAATATGCGGACACTAAGGAGAAGAAACTGTTGAATAAAGTGGTCCTTTTTATTTATATGTGCACAAAAATATTACAGTAGCTTGATAATATTCTGATTGAGCCACTGAATGGACATGGTCTGTCTTCAAAATGTTTTTGGTAACTTTCTAAGTCAGGAACCTTACCACCTATGAAAGATCAGCAAGTTCTTCGATTTCACCAAAAATATCTTAATTTGTATTCCAAAGATGAACAAAGGTCTAAAGGCTGGTTTATACTTCTGCATCGAGCGATCGCCGTGACCCACAGTGCATGCCTTGTGCATAACGTTAGCCGTGCATTTATACTTCTGCATGCTGTTTGTGTTGCTCTGCAGTAACACTTCCAAAACGCTAGCTGGCAGTAGGTTATTTTCCTCTGTGTCAAGTTTCTTCACGGGTGTTTTGTTTTTTCTGAATGCAATCTTAATGTACAAGTAGCTAAAACTCGCTCATTCAGAGGTGGGAAAGCAACAACTTTAATCATAAGGTAAACACAAAACAAAAGTTTCCATCTGGAGCTCCTTCACAGGACTTGACATTTGTAAACACTCGCTCCAACAGGCTCGTGGCTCTTAGCATCGCCCACACTCGTCACAGCTACCAAGCCGACCAATCACAGAGCTTGCGATCTGAGTCGTTGCGATGTGTAGTTACATTTTTTGAGAGGTGCGCGTCAGCAAAGGCTATGTGACCAAACAAAAACTACGCCAAGAGCATATGCGTGCGCTTGATGCAGAAGTATAAATCAGCCTTAAGGTTTTTTTAGGAGAAACATGAGGGTGAGTAATAATAACAATTTAAATTTTTGGGTGAACGAACCCTTTAACTTAACTTTTATAATTGCACACATTTACCTAAATTTAAGACAACGGGTTTACTCACTTTTAAGTAAACTCAACGAATCACTTTTTACTCTGTTTATTCCTTTATCACAGACCAATTGTTTCACTTCATAAGACCTTAGGAGCCACAAGTATTCATTTAGTTTCTCCTGCATTTGTTTTATGACTTTCGAATTGCTGATAGCTGTTGACTCATTAAATAAAATCACGAAGTACCATCGTTTCAGCTAAAAATCTACTATAAAAATTTACGAAAAAAAAGTCACTGACATGTTGGATGGCCTGAGGGTGAAGAAATTACTAAGTTTTCATTTTGTGATGAACTATTCCTTTAACTTCTTACAACAAAGTATAAACGCACTAATTAATGCTGTACAAACGCTAAGCATTCAAGACCAAACAATATTGAGATTTAGCCCATAAAGCGACGTTTCTTTGGTAACAAAAAAATTTGCATCAGACATTTCATCCCACGTTAAAATGGAAGACCAAATTCCAATCCCTGAATAGTGTTGTGATCCTCCTCAAGATGCAAGAAATGTGGCTTTGTTCCCCAAGCTTTAGCAAAGAGCCCATTTATTAAGAAAAAAAAAAAAAACGGCATTAGCACCAAGCAGCTTGAATCAGTCAGTGGCTGAAACTACCCATTAAATAAGAAACAATTGCTGGTCTGTAGAGTTCGCTTGGTCTTTGACAATCAGCTGGTGAAGCTTCCTTGTTGTGTGTTGATGAACAAATTGGTTTGATTGGCAAATGCATTCATGTTGTTTCTGCTGGTGGAAAAAGGATCCGAACGTAAGGCAACATCTGCAGCTCTGGGAGGTTTGTTCGAATCACATTCAGATCAGACTGACTTTGAAGCTTTGCATTTTTGTCAGCAAGATCTTTGATGGTGAGCAAGAGAAAGAATTTCCAAGAAAACAGCAGGAAAAGTATGGATCTTAATCCAAAAAAAAGGGAAGTTTTCAATCTTGACAGCAGATGTGGAAATAAAAAAGGATGAGAGACAGGGATTCAACCATAAATGCTGGTTCTTGTGAATATACCAATCATTTATGGCTTCAGGAGGTCTAACAAACTTCTGTTCAAGCCCTTTTTTGCCAGTGTACTAAAATATCTCCTTTCCAAAATGTACAAAATCTGGCAACCCAAAAGTTGATTGCCTCAAATCTTAGACCCTCCAGAAGAGAGAAAAAAAGTGAGCACATTCAGGGTGTTAGAAGTAAAGAAGCCCTTAGGTAAGGCTCTGAATGTGTCCTACAGACTGATTGCGGATGGAGTTCACATCCATAAATGAGTCATGGCTGACTGAATCAAAACAGGAAACGGATGATGCGGGATCCTTCAGATGCATGAACGTCTCCATTTTGGAGAGTGCAGCATGTTATATCGAGTCTCACTAAAGCCTATCTCTTCCCGGTTTTCATGTATGATGGGATGCCTCCTCGCGCGGTGAGGCCCTCAAAGCGCTTGTAGGTGTAGTTGATGAACACCCAGTCTTTACTCTTCAGATCCGCCTCAGTGTGGTTGGACACAACAGTAGTGGCTGTAGAAAGAGAGAAATGTGATTATATAGTTCTGAAATGTGTGTTTAAGGACCATGTAATTGACTTAAAACCCCACCTGAAGGCTGGAGGATGTCTGAATCAGGGAACTCGTCAAAGTTGGAGGTATCGTCAATGCTTTTGATCTCAATGGGAATAGCTGCTGGTCTCTCCCTGGAGGAATATAACCATAGACTGTGTTCAGAATTGCATACTATTTCTAGGGCTGGGCGATATGGGCAAAAAATCATATCTCTGTATTTTTAGGAGGAATGACGTTATACAATATATATCCGGTATTTTCCCATAAATGGTTACTTGAGAGTCAAAGCCTTTATTAAAACCTTATTAAACAGTTTATGAGCAAAATAAAATTCAAACACAGGGGTTTCCCTCCCTGTTATTATCATCATTATAATTATCATTCTTATATTGTTATTTGTTGAAAGAGTAGCTAACAGGGATATATTAAAATAAAAAAAAAATGTTTGGTAGACAAATGCATGTTTTTTTTGTTTTTTTAAGTTTTAATAATCGTTTAAATCACCAACCGTTTGTACACTAGGCACACACAAATCAAATCACGTCTTCCAGTTAAGGTGCTAAAATAAATCAATGAAACAGAATAAATAAATGAATACAATGATTAGAATATAATCGGAATTGAAGTCAATATAAAATAACAGACCAAAATGCAGAGCTAAATATGTTATAATGTAAAGAAGAGACTGTCGTGTAATAAATACTGAACTTATAATCAGTGAATATGAGGTGGTTTCACTTTCAAAATACGGAATAAATTAGTCCCATTTTGGTGTTTTTAATTTTTTTAAACATATTCAGGTGCTGCTTGTCAATTTGACAATGCTTTTATGCTTGTTTTTGCTGTCAATTGCAGAAAAAAAATGATCGATAAAAGGTTTCTGATAAACCGCTGTAACAGCTGCAGGCACTGTGTGACGTTCATGCACGCGAGGGGGAGTCCGATTTGTACGGGGAGTCAGATTTCTATACAACACTGGCACTGCATGTTTCTCCATGTCGCGTGTAGTGATGGGTCGTTCTTGAACAATTCATTTATTTTTAACAAATATTTTGTATGACTCATGATGCACACTTATTTGTGCATGCGCTCAGTTGTGCAAGTGGAGCTTGCGTGCTTAGAGGGGTCGGTTTCGCGCAGAATGCGCACGTGTGGCCTCAAACCATATCGATATGAAAGATATTGGATAATCCCACATTGCATTGGGGAATCATATTGATATATCCCCAGAACTCTATATACCGCCCAGCCCTAACTATTTCACAATTAGATACCATTTTTTATAGCTGATTGCGGAGTATTGTCATTTAATGCAGTGTTTCCCAACCCTGTTCCTGAAGGCACACCAACAGTATACATTTTCAACCTCTTTTTAATCAAACACTCCTGAATCAACTAGTCGGAACATTAGAAGAGACTCCAAAACCTGAAATGAATAGGTGAGGCAATAAAAAGTAGACATCCAAAATATGTACTGTTGGTATGCCTCCAGGAACAGAGTTGAAAAACACCACTTTAATGATCATTATAGGAACAAATCATCTTAGAGAGAGTGTTAATAATTATTGTGTTCCTTGAATTTAACCAACTGAATATTCAATAGTACCTCAAGCTTTTGAAAGGCTTCAGAACATTTGAAATATAGTGCATGACAATTATAATGTCCTAGGTCATAGGTGCCCAAATTCGATCCTGGAGGGCTGGTGTCCTGCAAAGTTTAATTCCAACCCCAGTTAGACACACCTGAACAAGCTAATCAAGCTTTTTCTAGGAACTTGCTAGAAACTTCAGGCAGGTGTGTCGAAGGAAGTTAGAACTTTATATCAGACTTGGTTTGCTCCCATCTGCTCGATACCCTATGTCGATATCTTATCTGTGCGCTGGATTGTGCATCGCTGTTCACAATATTGCTGTTTTTATTGCATTTTTTAACAAATTGGTGGTATCTTTGTGGGGATGTAGGTTCGCCAAACAAAGTTTTTGTTGACAAACTATTTGATCAAAAATAAAATAAAAAATTTGCAGTGGCTCAGCATAAATAAGTACACCAGTAGCTAAATTACACATTCAGTGTGACAAGGTCAAGTGACAAATTGCTGTCTTCAGATAAAAACATTGCGGCACATTTAAAGCTCAATGGCAATTTTAAAAATCATAGAACTAGAGTAACTCTATTCTGTGAACAATGGTGAACATTAATGGGTCACGAAACACCAAAACACATTTTTTGAGCTGTTGACAGTCATATATGTGTCCCATGCTGCTCTAAACACTATTAAGACACATATATTGCACTAAAAAGTGAAAATTGGTTGTTTTTGCATCACGGCCATGAGATACTTGCGTGTAAATGCAGAGTGGAGATTGGCCTAGCAGTACATCATGACGTCTCTGAGGGTGCGGCATTAATTCATGAGAAAGACTATGTTCAAACCAATCAGCGCGCTCTATTGTGTATGACGTGCAACTTCATTAATTTGCACGATAGCTTCAGAGACTGTTTGACCTGATACAGTGTTCAGACGACAGAGAGATGCCACACTGTGTTGCCAAAACTAGTGAAAGAACGAGAATTTGGAGACACCGGTCGTCAGTTAGTGCGCTGTGTTTATTAATGTGCTGCAACGAAGGTTTTGTTTTGTTTTTTCCGCTGTGAGAGTGCTGCTGGACTCATGTGGATTACAGTGCACGCGACATGCGACAAATGCGTTTGCAAGGAACATTTTTACCCGAGAGCTTTTCACATCTAGAAATGATGAAATCCGGATTTGCTGCTCGTCTCCTTTTTTTTAAAAAGACACAGTTCCAGAGTGACTGTCCTGTCTCTACAGAGTAGGTAAGTGTGCGATCAGTTCTTTGTTCATTCAGATGGCAAAGTTAGTTCAAATTGTCAGCAGTGCTTTTTTAGTTTTTAAAGACATACTATAGTCAAAACGATTTAGTTACTAAGTTTACAGTATGTTAATATCACTGCAATATTATAGTACAATATTATAGACTGAAAGATCCGCTGCAAATGCTGCTCTCCGAATGTAAACATGATTAAAATATTCCCGCTGTGCAGGATTTTCGCAGCATTTTGTGACAGGATAGTCTATACACACACGGCTTTCTGACGCTACCTACCGAATCATCTAAGTTACCGAGAGATGAGGAGGATTTGTTTTCTCCCATTCGCCGTGCGATAACAAACATTGGATTAGCAGTTCCTCGCATACAATATGTCGTTTGTAACAAGCAACATGCAGAAAATGTTCCTGAATAAAAAGTGAAAGAGCCAAACTGCAGTTAAAGTCCACAAATTAATAATTTGGCAAGTAATTTGTTTACTGATGTCTATGTAAACACAGTCACTTTCTCTCCTGCGTCTCTGTTTGTTTTGCCTCGCGCGTGCCTAAACGGAAACTCCCATATTTGCAAATCCTTCCCTCTTTCCCTCCCCCCACATTCCCACCTAAACGGAGCTGGACACGCCCACTTTTCCTGACTTTCCAAACTAGAGGTGTGAAAACAGCCTGCTGAGACAGGGGGTTTCATGACCCTTTAATAAGACGACAATTTACTTTTATTAATTATGTGTTTAATCTGTGTTTGTCCATATAAGATAACAAAGATAAGACAAGATAACATATCAGTACCTGATATGGTCATAGTCCACTCCCTCAAAGAAAGCATTAGTTTTTATCTCCTCCACTCCAGTGGCTCCAATCCTGTGCTCACCCTCACAGCAGAACCTGGAGAAAAACAACAGAGCATCAGGTAAACACAGAGGAGAAAGACACTACATGAAATGAACAAAGATCACAAAATAAACACCAGGAATCAATCAATCATTAAATTCCACTTAAAGAGAAAGAGAGAAAATAAAAACCTGAGGATCAGATCCTTGGCCTTTTCTGAAATTGGGACCTCTGGTGGAAAGATTAGAGTTTCCCGCCAGTTCATCACTTTCCTGTAGGTCTCTTGTGGAGTTTCAGAGCAGAACGGAGGGTAACCTAAAAAACAGCCACACAAACATTTTAGCCATATAGCAAAATAAACAACCATATGTTATTTACAAATGAACTCACCAATCAGCATTTCATACATAATGACACCTAAACTCCACCAATCACAGAGCTTGTTATACCCATTTTGCATAAACACTTCTGGGGCGATGTAGTCTGGGGTTCCAACAGTGGAGAAGGCCTGAAAAAGACACATTTTATTTAGAAAAACCTCTGTCTTCCATTTATGTATTGTCCCAACACAGAGAAGCTTTGAGAAAGAGAACTGCTATGATTACACAAGATTACAATGTAATCCTCTGATGCTAGTTTTACAATCATCGATGGCCATATTCATGTCACAATAACTTCCTGCAGGACTGAATTTATCTGAGCCCAAATACTACGTGTTGGGCAGTATTGGGTCAAGCGGAAGCTCTTACCAACTGTCTCCTGTTTCGCTTCCATGTTTCTGCTTTTCTCTTTGAGTTCATGTTCTGGAACGCTGAACAAAAATAAATCCAAAGTTAGATTTAGAATCAGCTTACAAACTCCTTTTTTACTACCAATACACTACTGGTCAAAAGTTTGGAAAATGTTATATTATTTATTTGTGCTGAACAAAGATTAATCGTGATTAATCACATCCAAAATAAAAGTTTGTTTTGACATAATATCTGTATATTGTGTACACACACACGCACGCACGCACGCACAAATATATTTGAGAAAATGTTTATTTATATTTAGACAAATATATTTGTATATGATTTTAACAAATTAAACACTTATTTAATATCTATGCAAAAAGTTTGTGTTTTATTCTATCTATCTATCACATATTTTGTCAAAATAAACTTTTATTTTGGATGCAATTAATCTTTGCCCAGCACTATTATTAGTAGATTTTATTATTTATAATTAATTTTATTTTTAATTAAATTTATCTGCATGTTAACAAAGTTCCTATTTAAAAAACATTGTTTTTTACTTTGAAATTCAAAGAATTCTAAAAAAAAAAAAAATCAGTTGTACAAGGAGTACAACTGTTTTCACCAATGACTGCACTCTTATGTGCACACTCATGATATGACTTTTATAGGAACATTGACAATACCACAATAAAACTCTACTTCCTGATGTAAACATAACACTTCAATCAAACTAAAGCAATTAAGCTCATTATAGCAGTAACCATTATCATATTGAACTGTGCAATAGTTACATTAACTGCAATGAACAGGCATATAAAAACGCCTTAATCAAATTATGTTTGAACATACACAGATGGTGCCCTAATTTATGTCAAGAATATAATTTTTTTTCTTGAGCATACAATCAGCATATTAAAATGATTTCTGAGGATTAATGCGCCACTAAAGATTGGAATAATGGCTGTTGAAAATTTGCAATCATGCCATCACAGCAATAAACTACATTTTAAATTATATAACCATTAATACAAAACATAATAATACTTCACAGCCTTACTGTTTGGATATCCAATCAAATAAACACAGCATTGGGACTAGGGCTGCACAATATATTGTTTCAGCATAGATATCCACAATAGTCACATCACAGGATTTGTAATGTTGAATCAGGATTATAGTGGAGTACGAGTTAAAAATATACATAATCGTGGCGTCATTGCAAAGTTTAACCATCAAGTTACAAATAAATCTATTATTAAAGACTGTGTGCACATTTCAAGCCAGTTTAAAGCATTTAGATTACAATTTTAGTAACTTCAAGAAACATGAATTGCTTTTATGTGCAGTATATATGCAATGAAGATTAGTTATTTTACATTTATTTAATTATTCAATTTGTGCGCCTCAATACTGTTAGACTCCCAGAAAAACCATAAAGCATTTGTCCCATTTTTTACGTTACTGTATTTATCATTGCTTGTGATTTGGTTTATTACATTCTATGCAGATGTGCTCCACTACAAAATCATCCTATTGTCATTCAAAATTGTCCTAAAATGATTTTTTTTTAAATGTATTCATTTAATCTGTTAAAAATATATACTAAATATTGCAGTTTGAATTTTTTTCCAATATCGTCCTAATTGAGACCATAATTTTCAAAAACATTGTGAGTAGTAAGCCTAAACTTTTGAATTCTGCTTAATTATGTTTAGTACAACAAGACCATAATGCCAAATCAATATGAATGTAATGTGGTATATAAAGTAATTTGGATTAATATCAGCATGAGAATTGTTTGTCTGCTTACT
This sequence comes from Danio tinwini, assembly GCA_903798205.1. Taxonomy (NCBI): domain Eukaryota; kingdom Metazoa; phylum Chordata; class Actinopteri; order Cypriniformes; family Danionidae; genus Danio; species Danio tinwini. The sequence goes on along the minus strand of CAIGQZ010032240.1, from coordinate 5,657,773 downwards.
GAAGTCGCTGGGAAGGCTGTGATTGAGGTTTCTGTAAAACTCTGTGCGGTGAGCTTTCTTCAGACCAGTGCATAAGCCAAAATCAGACAACTTCACGTGGCCCTGAAAAACCACAAGAACAATCTGAATTAAAAAACTCTTTAGATCAACACTACATGACCCAGCTAAACTGTTTCACAGCCATTTTAGACTTGCCAATAGACAGGTCACAATAAATATTTTTAAAGTGCCATTTGTGAAAAAATATATAATAATGGAATAAATACAGTGATGATGTTTAAAAATTGCATCTCTGTTCTTACTCTTGAGTCCAGCAGCAGGTTGTCTGGTTTGATGTCTCTGTGGATGAAGCCCAGCTGGTGAATGGAGTCAATAGCCAGCACTGTCTCTGCGATATAAAACTGTGTGGCCTCCTCCGTTAAAGTGTCTTTCTTCATCAGTAGAGTCATCATATCACCTGGGAAAACACACAGATCGATCAGCTTTGAACTTCTTTTATCTTGAAGGTAAAGTTCTGAAATCAACACATGCTCACCTCCAGGTAGAAACTCCATGATGAGGTAGAGGTTCATCTTGTCCTGAAAGCTGTAGAACATCTTGACCACCCACAGACTGTCTGCCTCTACAAGAATGTCCCTTTCTGCTCGAATATGACCAACCTTGAACAGACAAGAAAAAATGAGACCTTTTACAGGGTTCATACACATTTGTATTACTAAAATTCCATGACTTTTCAGTGACTTTTCCAAGACTTAAGTAAATTTTCATGACCTAATGTTTCATGCAATGTTTACATATGCGTGTTAAAAGAAAAATAATCTCGTAAAATATCGTAAAACACGCAGCAATCTATTACGCTTCAATTTATATTTATATCTATGTAAAATAGATTTAGATAATGCTTACACCACATTAGTAATGTGAGAGTATGCGATTGGCCAAAAACACAAACCCAAGGTTTCCGCTTCATTCATTTTTCCATGGCGGGGTGCCACACCAAAATTAATCCCACCCCAGCTACATTACAGCTTCTCATTTAAAACATTTTTGTTTGTTTTTTTTAATAGCAGGTTATAATCACACCAAAGCGGTGCAAGCAAAGAGACTGGCATGCTCGTATTACATAAATCTGATCTCGACTTGTAATACTCCTCTCACAACATTTGTCATTGAAATAACACCATAGGTAGTTGGTAGATCTGTGCAAAAGGCCTGCAGCCACAGCTGGAAAAAATCCTAGAGGAAACACTGTAACCTATATTCAAGAATACAGATATTTGTTTTCCATGACTTTTCCAAAACTTTGTGGGTTTTTCTGTTTTTCCAAAACTTTTCCAGGCCTGGAAAATGCCATGTCAAAATTCCATGACTTTTCCAGGTTTGTCATGACTGTATGAACCCTGCTTTTAACAAAAAATAAAAAAATGAATGTTATATGTGGATGTGTATCTGTGGAGACTCACCTGTTCTTTCTCAAGCATATCAGCCTTACGTAGGATTTTCATGGCATAAACATGTCCTGTATCTTTCTTCTGAACAAGCCGCACCTAAGGAAGGAAAGTAGAAAATATGATACATTTAAGAGGGATTTATTTATGATATTAAAACAATACAGTAAAATCTACAGCAAAAATGATTAAAGTAATAAATGTAATAAAAAACTTTATATAAATTTATGTTTTTATTATATAAATGCTTTTGATTTTAATTAATTTTATTTAATTTAATTTATTCCTGTGAAGGCAACGCTGAATTTTCTTTTTTGCATAAAATTAAGGCCATGTTTTAACATAAGTATGGTTATGAAATCAACATCTTATTAAATAACCCTGATTTTTAAATGCAACAAAATGAATACATGTGTAAAATAATTCAAACAGGTAACACTTTACAATAAGGTTGTATTAGTTAGTATTTACTAGCATGAACAAATAATGAATAACACATTTATTACAGTATTTATTCATCATCTTAGTTATTGTTACTGAATGGAAATATAGTGGCTCATCATTAGTTCAAGTGAACTCACAGTGTGTGAACTAAAAGATTTATTCATTATTAGTTAATTTAAGCAATTACATAAACTATTTTTGTATTTTTGTAACTATTTTATAGAAGTTTTTTCACAGTGGTATACTATATACAAACAAACTAAAACATATCAACTAAAAGCCACAAAACATTTTGATTATTGAGAACTCAAACCTCTCCGAAAGCTCCACGGCCAATCACTTTAAGCGACTCAAAGTCTTCTAGTCCAAGCCGTGTTCGTTTAAGACGAAGAAACTCTGTCTCTTTTCTTGCATGTTCAGATCGCCTGAGACGCTTCTGCAGAATCAGATAAAAACCAATCACATTAAACCACATACATTCATAATCTCTTTAACATTCAATGACTGGATGAATTCAAGATGACTGCAAATGCAAGTAAAAAAAAAAAAAACTGCATCTCAGAAGAGCTGACCTCTTCATCAGCAAGTCCCTCTTGATCCATGACCTTCTCCAGCTTTTGCTGCCTGTAAGAGATAGCACAACTTTTAGACATGATGAAACACCAGTACAATTGCTTCATCAGTACAGAGGAAGATGTGGTTCAGCCTCACAACATTTCAAAAGAAACAGAACTTTATTAATAGAGCTCTGGAATCCGGGAGGTTCTTACAGAAACACAATGGGTGCAAATTACATTTTGACCTAAGCAAAAACTATGCAAAAAATGACATCTATTTGTCCAAATGCGCAATCATTTAGCCTTGCCAAACCTGTTAACCACTGAAAATTTAACTAGTTGTCAAACTACATTAGAGAAAGCAGTACTGAAATTGTAAATATTGTTCATTTTCACCAAAATGTGAAATTTGTAATGGATTAATTTTTTTTACCAAAAGAAGAAAAGTTATTTAGAGAAAACTTTTTTTTTGCTGCTTTTTTTTTTGATTCTCACCTCATTTCCCTTTCCTCATGCTGTGATATAAGGTTGCTGTAAAAATTTTCCAGGGTCACTTTAGCCATGGTGACCCTTTCCTTAGTGTGGTTGCTCATTGAGGAGCAGGTCGTCTGACTGGTCATCGCCATGGTTAACTGGACAGAAAAAAAAACATTGCATTAGAATGAACAAAATTGATTTCATATTTAAAAATGACTTTATAATTCAAATATTTATAAGTCAAATATTCACAAAATATTCACAAAAACAAAGTTTATGCCTGTAAACTTTGCATCTAACAACAGTGCCTCCTCATGTTTAACCTATGAAAGGTGTTTTAAATCTCCTAGACCTTGTTTACACCTGGCATTAACATGCGTTTTTGTTAATCTGATTACAAGTGGATGAAGCTAAATACAGGTATAAACAGCTTGAAAACATTTACAGCTTGTCCACTTCCAGGGGTAGTCGAAAGCACGTTTAATCAGATTGGTTTCATAAATGTAAACATTGATGTGGTTGAATGCATTCAAACTGCCACAAAAAGCCACCTGCTCTCTGTCTGCTGACCTACATCTACAATATTACAAGATGTGTTGTTAAAGCGCACCAACCAAATGCCATTTCAACTTTCTCATTTGAAATCTAGAGTTGGTTTGAAGATATATAAAAACAAATTCTAAAACAAAATGTTTAGTCTCTTCTGGTTCAAACTCTATTACAAATCCAGAGCTTCCAGAATATGTTTTGCATCTGTCAGAGCAGTAAAAAAAAGCTGCTGCTGTTTGTTTTCATTCATATCTATAAATTCTATGTAAACTCTATAAGCTTTATATATATTATATTTATATTAAGTCACATAGACTGTACCCTCAAAGAAAACACAAAAGCAGTCAAAAGTGTTAGTTTCAACCTGCCTGTAGGTGTAAAAAGGAATGTCTCCCCCTCGTCTTGACACATCATTGTACAGTGCTCAGCATATACAAGTACACCCCTCACAAATCTCTCTTTTAAATTCATATTTTTTAATAGTAAGCTGTACAATGTTATTTGTGCATATACATTAGATGAGTCCGTACTGAAGCTAAATCTAGAGCTTATTAAACAAAATAACTTACGATAACGGTCCCAAAACTAGTACACCCAAATTTATGTTATACAAAAATATTACCTACAAATTTAAAAAAGAGGGAAAAAAATCAATAAAGCAAAACAAAAAGGAAAAATTAAGTTGAAAATTTTGAGTTTGTAATTTTTTTGCAATATTTTGCTTGAATTTGTTTATCTTTCAATTTCTCAATATGTTTGGTGATAAAATATTACTTTAATAAATCAATCTGTTTAATAAATCTATTTTGTTTAAATGCACCAAAATACATTGCCTATATTCACTGAGAAATAGATAAAAATATTAATTTTCAAAATGGGGTGTTTTCAATTATGCTGAGCACTGTACCGTCAGACGATATTTATAAGTTTTTAATACGTTTCAAAACCATCAGCATGTGTACTACAGCATAAATAAAAATACAATGTTGTTTTTAAATTAACTACATGTTGTTTGTCTTTTTGTCTCCGGATAAAGTAATTATATACTTCCCAGTTTACCAAAACAAAGACATTGAAATATGTACAAAACACTTTGTCAGGCAATAACAACAATGTTGCTCTGTTAAATATTAAAATTATAGTTCCAGTTCATGATATTTAAAAATAAATTACAAAACCAGACATTTAACAAAAAGCTATTTATTTATAAAGTAGATAATATTGTGGAAGCCAACATTAACAAGTCAGATTACCTACATTCTTCAAAATATCTTTTTTTTATGATTAATATTTTTTATTGATTTTTCATTTCAAATAATGCAGATGATTATCAAATACAGAGCATCAACATAAAAGCAGAACAACGCCAAATAAATAAATGCCATAAATAAATGGCGTCATATAAATTTAGTAAACCAAACCAAAACACAAACAAGAAAAAAATAACAATATCATAGCCCTAATTATTATTTTGTCTTGTTACATGTTTGCCAGCATTGTGGGTCGCAGAAATTTACAAATTTTCCCCATTTATCAAAATTAATTTTAATTCTTCTATGTAAACTCGTCCTAACTCTGAGATCCAATCACAAAATATCTATTGTAATAAAAGAAAGAACTGAATTTTTTTTTAAACAAATGGCGGCTGCACACAATTTCCATTTATGGTTAAACTACAACCCATGTTCAATACAAAGGGGTGTTGTTGTAATGAGCTAGCTAGAATACATGCTAATTTAAAATATGATCAAAACAAATCTTAATGACAAAATTAAAGTTTAAATAATTGAGCAACAGACAGTCAATAATTGATTATGAAAATTAGTATTTTAAAAAATCATACCATTGCATCCCTAAAACACAGTTTCATAGATTAAGAAATCTCTTTATGTCGATATAAATATATATATATTTATATATATATAGCCAGCAGCTAGCTCTCTGCAACTCTCACATGGTCGCTCACTAAAGCTAAGCAGGGCTGCGGCTGGTCAGTACCTGGATGGGAGTCCACATGTGAAAGCTAGGTTGCTGCCAAAAGTGGTGCTAGTGAGGCCAGCAGGGGGTGGGTCCTAATGCTCCAGTATATTAATGGGGACTCTATACTGCTCAGTGTGGTTGTTAAATGTTTAACCTGGCCATCCCCATATCATAATTGGCTTCATCAGCTGCAGTGTGTGGTCTTGCACAATATAGCTGCTGTTACATCATCCAGGTGGATGCTGCACATTGGTGGTTGATGAGGAGATTCACATTATTA
>CAIGQZ010032240.1:5621667-5644152 GCA_903798205.1 Danio tinwini | reverse complement strand
CACACACACACACACACACACACACACACACACACACACACACACACAAAATCCCTTAATGCCTTCTCCCACCTACTTTATAACACCTTGTCCAACTTGACACTCCACCCATATTAAACAATCCCGCCCAAAATGTTAATATGTTTCCACCCCGGCAATGGCTGTAATAAGTGCTCAAATACATAAATGTCTTTTTGTGCCATATGATAATTCCCATTCAAGCATAAACTCTACAGATTCACCATATTTAACTTACACAAGAGTGTTAAGACAGCAGACTCATGCCAGAGTGCCCTTAAACACAGACACACACATGTCCACTCATCCTCTATTTACAGGAGTTAATCTCCTCCTCCCCCATCCTCGCTTCAGGACACAGGTGAGGACTCACACAAGCTGGACACGTTCACTACGGCAACACTGAAACAAAAACAAATGAACCAAAACACTCAGAGCTTAGGACACCTGTACTTTTAGCTTCGACAAGGTTTTTTGTTTATCTCAGTGGTGAGTACTTCCTCAACATTCACTTTCAGCTGGAATACAAGTCTGTATGTCTGTGTGTGTGTGTTTGTTTAAATAGGGTGGAGGTTGATTCTGTTTCAATACAGATAAAGTCTTGCATCAGACAAGCGTCATTTGGCCGAGCCTTGTCTCGCAGGCTTAACTTCTCTTGTTTTAAGTGTTTTATAAGTGTTTTATTCATTTCATCTATTATTTCACACCAGCTGCTTATTTTTGCAGTGAGAAGACGGTTTGTGAAGAGTAATTGTTGCATTAACCTCTTTAGTTTTTACTTTACGACCCAACAGCTACTAACTTTCGGTGATGGAATGCTGTTTAAGTAGGCTTCACTTGAAATGTACATTTTAATTATTATTATCCCTCCTGAATTATTAGCCACCCTCTATATTTTTTCCCCATGTTCTGTTTAACAGAAAGATTTTTTTCAACACATTTGTAAACATAATAGTTTTAATAACTAATTTCTAATAACTCATTTATGTTATCATTGTAATGATGACAGTACATAATATTTTACTAGATATTTTAAGATACTAGTTTTCAGCCTAAAGTGCAATTTAAAGGTTTAACTACAGTAGGTTCAATTGGGTTAACTAGGCAAGTTAAGGTAATTAGGCAAGTTATTGTATAACAGTGGTTTATACTGTAGATAATTCGGAAAAAGAAAATTCATAAGAGAGCTAATAATATCGACCTTAAAATAGTTTATAAATTATTTTTATTCTAGCCAAAATAAAACAATTAAGACTTTCTCTAGAAGAAAAAATATTATCGGAAAAACTGTGAAAACTTCTTTGCTCCGTTAAATATCACTTGAGAAATATTTAAAAATATATATTTTACAGAATGGCTATTAATTTTGACTTTAACTGTACATGTATGCTGTCTCAAATTTACTTTGAACAAGCACATAACAGATTGTAAAGAGTATGACGGGGGTCCTAAATGCAGTGTAATGGGACTTATTATGAAAAAAGTTTTCGTTTTATATAGTCACTAACATATTCTGGATAGTTAGACCACTAAAATGCTGAGCTGCTGTGCTCAGCAAGCTTTTGGTAGGAATGAAACTATTTGGGGATTTCTATATATAAGGACAAATAAATATTGACCTTAATATGGTTTAAAAACTGTTTTTATTCTAGCCAAAATAAAACAAATAGAGAATTATTTCTGTAGAAGAAAAAATATCGGAAATACTGGGAATTTATTTTTTTGCTCCATTAAATATCACTTGAGCATTACTTTAAACAAGCGCTAACAGATTGTAAAGAGTATGACAGGGGTCCTAAATGCAGTGTAATGGGACTTATTATGAAAAAGGTTATCTTTTCATATAGTCACTAACATATTCTGGATAGTTTGACCACTAAACACTGAGCTGCTGTGCTCGGCAAGCTTTTGGTAGGAAGGAAACTATTCTGAGAATTCTGCATAGAAGGCCAAATAAAGCACCGAATGAATGTAGACATTTTTTCCTATTACAGTAACTGCCAGTAATCTGAAGGACAGATTACAACTTAAGTATTTCCTGGCCTACAAGTACTGGCACATTTTTCACAATCTTTCCTTGTCATGCTGAGAGAGCAGAGATTGCAAGCTCTTAAAAAATTGCATCAGCCATGCAGTTTGTTGTAAAATAAGCCTGTTATACTGTTCTTGGTATTGTGTGTATTATCAAAACATGCTGCATCATTCACACACACGATTGTATAATGGCAACACTATGAAAACATTTCCCTGTGTATTTAAGCTAAAGAGGTCTATGCCTCCAATACTTGGAGAAACTCTGTAATGCTATAGGCTGTGAGCGAAATTGTGAACTTCCTTATAATATAATAAACAAAAAAGTGAGAAATAAAAGTTGTACAAATTCACAGTACTCATAAAAGAGCATACTTTTCAATGGTCACAAATTAATTACTTCAAAAGGCTGACACACCCACAATGATTTTCAGGGTGGTGTTTTCCATTCACATGATCAATGTCAATCAAGCGAGTGTCAACTCAGAACAGCTTGTTACTCACACTATTCCTGCCTTTTCTTTATATTTAAACATTTGACCTTTAATAAAACACTGTGGGAGGATCTGAACATATTTTAAGTTATTTTAAAAATAATACTCAAGTGATTTTAACTCAAATCTAATTGCAGCTCCCACATATTCAAATTACAGTGTAGTTTTACTGATTAAAAACAGAGCTGTCTACAACCTATTAGTGTAAATTAGAAGACGAAAGAAGAAATACACAAGTTTTATATCATGGCTAATCGGTCCATTCATTGCCAAAATTTAGCTTTTCCGCCTGCTTTTTCTTTTGTCTTTTTGTTAGGTGTGTATTCATGTGAAGTTTACACTGTAACAAATATATGATCAATTAGTTCTGACAGCATATGTTTTAAGGTCATTGTAACTTTTTAAACTAAGGTAATGATGTTTTAACTTAATTTTATAAGTTATGATTTTTTACAGTGTACACTCCTGTTGCATTGGTAAATGTAACATGCTTCTCTCAAACTCATTTTAGAACGTCAGCAAATTTTCAAACTGCTTCATCCCAGAAAATAATTTTATGATAGGCTTTTGATTTCACTCTCAATTAATCACTTTTCTTCTTCTTCTGCATTTCAGATTGTGTTCACAGAGCTTGAGCTTACAGACAGTGTTTTCTGAGGATTTTTAAGTATTCTACAGCCAAAAATGGACCTAGAGAAAATGTCAAACGGTCACCATGGTCTTAGCGATACCAAGAATGAGGAGAAAGAGTAAGTTTTCTCACTTTTATAAGGAACTACTTTAGAAATGTCCTCTAGGTTTCCCTTTCTCTGGCAAATCATATTATGGAGTTCATACTTTAAAAATGCACATTTTACATGACATTTTATAAACACTGTTTCTTTTTAATAAAGCTTTGCTTGAAATGATCTCCAGCATATTTAACTTGTGAACCATTTAAAGCCATTCTCTAAAATGTGTGCATATTATTGCATATTGTTGTTGTTATTTTCATTTATACTGTGTATTTTATAGTATATTAAAATCTGTGTCATTTTAGGATTATATTATATATTATATTTACTTTATATTTAAATAATATAAATAATATTAAAATGAGCTGTTTATGTTTTCAATTTTCTTTTTTTTTGGTACAGTTTTTATTTGCTTTTGACATATTTTCTATAGTTTTTATTTGAATCTTTTAAAAACCAAAACAACTGAAAATGTTTCCTTATGGCCAGTGAAACCTACTTGTGTTTGATGCTGCAAAACTGAAAACTTGTTTCTATGTATAACCATGTTGTTATGCATCTTATCATATGTAAATTGCACAGTCAAAAAGTGACAGTAGCTGTGTCATATCCTGCATTTTGTCATAATTTCCTTCAGAAGCAAGTTTCAAGTAAAAAATAAATATTGTTCAACTTTACAGTACATAAAAAAACATATTCATTCTCCTTAGATTTACCGGATTTGATGCCCTTGAAAACATGGCAGAAGGTGACCAGTTCCTCCACAGCAAGAGCAATGGAAAGATAGAGACTCAGTTTACAGATGTGAGTATCTAAATTTTAGATTTACTACAAAAAATGATAATGCTTGGATTGCTGACTCAGAACAAACACAGATGTACCTGTAGCACAGATAACCATATATATATAACATCAGAAAAAAACTACTCCATCCTAAAATGAATCGAGTTAATGTACAAAAAATTGAATGTACATTTTGTACAGTTAAATAGCATTAAGTACTCGTCTGTAACTCATCAGTCCCCTTTCATTTCAGTTTGTGGGAAAGACTTCTTTTGGAATGTCAATTTTCAACCTCAGCAATGCTATAATGGGCAGTGGAATTCTGGGATTGGCTTATGCCATGGCCAACACCGGGATCATTCTTTTTGTGTAAGTCAAACTACACTCATGCATGCACATTTAGTCTGATTCATGCCATAGTGCAAGAAAGTTGTAATACATAAAAATATTATAAACAAAAAGAAAGTATGTATAAATCCCATTAAATTTAAAGTGTTCCTGGCACATATCCAAAGGTTACAAATGTAAACAGAATATTTTAGGTCTAGAGAGGAGAAAAATGCCTCTTTTGGGCTCCATAAAGCACACATTTTTTTCAAGGATTTTGAGAGGCAACACATGTGTTGCGTTTACATGTGTGTGTGCGCATTCTGACTGGCCATCAAGGCTTCTTTGTGTCCATCTACATTTAGATACATACTTCAGCATGGCTCAGTCACGTACACAGTCAGACTTACAAATGCTCAGTCAACGCAAGTTAAATATTTGCATTTTTTGAGGGGGGATGGTGGTGAGGACGTTTTTAGGAAGAGCTAGGTAAAAACCAAGCACTACAAATTGTACTTTCATTATCATACTTTCGCTTTCATTGTTCTAGATCAAATCTTTCAGAATTTAAAGGTGTCACTTGGGTTAGTTAATAATATATTTTATTATATGTACACTTTAGATACTAATAAGAACCCCTAAGATGCCAATATGAACCCTTTAAAGGGATAGTTCACTCAAAAATGAAAATTCTATCATAATTGCTCACCCTAATTCACTCATTCAATTCATGTTTATTTATATAGCGCTTATACAATGTAGATTGTGTCAAAGCAGCTTAACAGAAGTTCTAGTAAATTGAAACAGTGGCAGTCCAGTTTTCAGAGTTGAAGTTCGGTTTACTCATTCAAAACCTCTTTCTTCTGTTGAACACAAAATAAGATATTATGAAAAAAGCTGGTAGCTGGCATTCATTGACTTCCATGGTAATTTTCTTTCGTGCTAAGGAAGTTGTTGGGTGCCAGCAACCAGCATTCTTAAAATGACTTTCTTTTGTGTTTAAGAGAAGAAAGAAACTCATAAATGTTTAAAATCACTGGAGGGAGAATAAATTATGAATTGTCATTTTCATATAAACTTTTTAATTTTAGAAACAAATAATATACAAAGGTGTCTGTATACAAAGGGTTTTGCAACTTCTGTACTTTTTTTATGAGTGACAGCAGACACTTTATAAAAACAGCAACAACAAGTTTTTAGTCCTTGTGAATGATCTGGTTTTACATGTGGACTCGGGAGCTTAAACGTCACTGTGTCTATTTGATGCAGATTGTACTGACAGATCAGACCTGAGAGGGTTATAAATAGTCTGTTGTAATCAAATTAAAGCCTGTCTGTCTGTCAGTCTGTTCTCAAACTTTTACAGAACATTGTTTGACAAAAGACAGTGTTAATTTAAATAGCTTTTCAACAGTAAAAAAGCAAGAGAATCCTTATTGTGTCAAAACATGCAGCAATACGCAAGTACACACTGAATGACACAAGGTGGAAGTATTAACTAGCTGAAAGCATCTTTGAATGTTTATTTTGTATACTTTTTGCCAAATAGACTTTTTTCCCAGGTGTAGATGTGGATGTGGCTTGTAATACATAGACAAACACTCAGAGCGTGTCTACTGTATCATTAATGAGATTAGAGTTTAGATTTGTGTCTCGTTTGTCATCTCATCACCTTGACGACTTACGATAATATCCTTGATCAAACAGTTAGTCACCTAATCGTGACAAAACCAGCACATCTTGAAGTTAAGTAAGAGGTCAATAAGTCTGGCAGTCTGTGAATAACAAAGGCAAGAGTTGATGGCTTTTTGTAGATTCGATTTCACTCAATGACTATTAACACATTTTATAAGAGAGAAAGTTCAGCCGAGAATTAAACATCTGTCATATTTTATTTATTTTTGATGATTAAACCTGACTTTATTCTGTGGAACATGAAGATCTTTGTAAAAGTGATATTTGTATATATTATTTTGCTAATACTATGAAAGTCGATGGGATTTGATATTGTTTTGATCCCCATTGAGAATTTCAATGGACATGGCAAAAACATTCTTCAAAACATCTTTTTTGTTCTACAGAAGAAAGCTTTGGAATGACACGAGTTAGCAAATATTGGCAGGATTTTATTATTATTATTATTTAGGTTCTATGAATTATCACTTTAAATCTACATGCACTGTAATAAAAAACTATTTTATAAAAAAAATGAGCAAACCCATTGCTTTTAAAACGATTAGTTGACTTCAATTAAAAAGATGAGTAAACCTGTTGCCTTAAAATTATTAAGTAAATGGATTATAACCAGGTTTACTCTTTTATTTTTTAAAGTAAAGTCAACGTGTTGCTTTTAAGTCAATGGGTTTAGGCACTTTTTTAAAGTATAGTAACTAATTGCTTACACAATGTGGAAAGTAGCTTTTTCTGTTGTCGTTTACCTAGTTTCATTATTTGTGTCTCTTTTCTTCAGATTTCTGTTGATAACCATCGCTTTGCTCTCTTCTTACTCCATCCACTTGCTTCTGAGGAGTGCAGGAGTGGTTGGTGAGAAACATTTTCTCTTTTATGTCCATAAAGACAGTGCTAACAACATTGCATTATATGTTAAAACCGCATCTAAACTTTCCATTATGTTTGTTTGGTTTTTAGGCATCCGTGCATATGAACAGCTGGGGTATCGTGCATTTGGTACGCCTGGAAAAGTTGTTGCAGCATGTATCATAACATTGCACAACATTGGAGGTACAGCATATGAAATTAAATGACTACATTTTGGTTCCATTGATTACCACTCAGTTCATCACGAGTGCTGAATACAGATGTGCGAAAACTATTAATGATTTCTTTCTTTGACCCAACAGCAATGTCAAGTTACTTATTTATTGTGAAGATTGAGTTACCTCATGTCATTGAGGGTCTCACGGGACTGTCAGACAACTCTGGGTGAGTACTGGAAAATAGTTCTGATGGGTTCAGATGTTTGAGACCATGTTACGAGTTTTAGATATATAAACAGAAGTAGGAATCTGAAACAGATGAAAGGAAGAAACAGCCTGATAAAAAATACATTTGATCTGTTCTTTCTCTTCATTATTTAAATAAGAAAATGGCTTGTAAAATACTTTGAGGCACAAAGTGGATCCTTCTCAAATAATCCTTAAGAATGTTTCAGTCAATTGGTTATCCTGTTATTTATTAAAAAAAAATTCTGTAATGTTTAAAAACATCTAAACCAAACTATTGTCACTAATGGTCTCAGACATTTAATCCATGTTAACTGAATTGTCCACTTTTGTCAAACTCATCTTTTCACTCTTTTGACTATTTTTTTTACTCTTCATCAGTCATTGGTATGTAGATGGCAGATACCTCATCATTATTGTTAGTGTCTGCATCATTTTCCCTCTGGCACTTATGAAAAGACTTGGTACGTTACAAATCCTTTCATCATAAATTTAGCTTTATCATTACATTATATTTTCATAATAATCAAATTTACTATTCAACATTTATACATTCAATATCTTTTATGAATGTCTTAAATAATACATTTTATTTTCAAACTGTCTAAAGTGTGGTCACACCATTGCGCTACAAAATATACATTTAGAGTAATGTTTGAATTAGAATTCATAGACTTACAATTCTGGAAAAAAAGTGATTTCTGAGGAAGACTTTCCCCCAAGATTTTAGATTTTGAATTAAAATCTAAATCAGTCTAAACAAAACTAAATTCTTCAATTTGTACATTATATCACATACTGTATGTACATACAGTTTACATTGCTGTATGTAAAATCACAATACCAAAAAAGAAAATCACAATTGTCAGAAAAGTTGTATTATATTATAGTATTGTATTGTGTTGTATTGCATTGCATTGTATTATACTATATTAGTAGCAGGATTTACCAGCAGAATAGAAAAATAATTGAAAGGTTAATTTACATATAATTGATTTTATGTAAAGGTTGAAGGTGTACGTTACAGAGACATTAATCATGTATTTATGCATTTATTTTAGGGTATCTGGGGTACACCAGTGGCTTCTCCCTCAGCTGCATGGTCTTCTTCCTCATATCTGTAAGTCCATCCGCCTACATATGAATATACCAGTTTACACTAATTATCAAAACTGTGTGCTTGTGACAAAATAAATCATGTTTCTTAACTGTGATGGCTTCTTAACTTTCTTTTTAGGTGATCTATAAGTGTCTCAGCAATTCTGGTATAGATTCTGAGAGCAACCACAACAAAAAATGCATTTTTCCCAACGCAAGCATAATCAGTTCCACAACTGAAATAAGCATAATCAACTCCACAACTGAAATAAGCATAATCAAATCCACAACTGAAATATGCGAAGCCAAACTTTTAACCTTCAACCCACAGGTGAGAGATATGAGCTGCAAATCCTATCATTTTGATCACGTCCTATTTTTCTTTGCTTTAAATGCAATAATCACTTAATGTTTTCTTGAACCACAGACTGCATTTACCATTCCGATTATCGCATTTGCATTTGTGTGTCATCCAGAAGTATTGCCCATTTACACAGAACTTAGAAAGTAAGTCTGGAACTGCATTTTTTACCTTTTCATTGTTTTCTATATATAGTTTTGTGCATTTGGCAAATTTGCTTTTTTTTTGGTCTCCTTATTCTTTCAGTCCATCCAAGAAACGGATGCAAAACGTTGCTAATATCTCTATTTTGGCCATGTTTGTCATGTACCTGCTGACTGCTATCTTCGGCTACCTCACATTCTATGGTAAGAAGAACTTCCAAAAATATATATGATATTCAAAAAATTATTTCAAGGTTTGTGGTATTTGAAGATGTTTTTAACAGTCGCTATGTTTCTGCATATGTGTAGAAAATGTGGATTCTGAGCTTCTGAAGATGTACAAAAAAAAAGACATCCTGATGTTGTGTGTTCGACTGGCTGTGCTGGTGGCAGTGACACTGACCGTTCCAGTCGTTCTCTTCCCGGTAAATTTTCCTGCCTTATTAATCATTGCTTTCATCTACTGTAGCTTAAAAACAATGTCTTGATGTTATATCTGCACAATATGTGCTTTTTTTATGGATTCTAAGAATTCATTAAAAGCCTCAAATTATAGCAGTATTTTATTTTTAGCTAGGAGGTTTCTTTAAAAAGCTATTCACAGTTTGCTGAGACACACTTTGCTAAAGATTATAGAAATATTTTAAGCTAGGAGTAGCTTAAGTAGCATGGGTTGCCCATATTGCTATGGACGAGGCCAGCATGATGCTAACTATGCAAACAACAATTGGCTGATGGCAGGGAAGGAGCCTCTGTCAGAGATTTATCTATGCAAACAATGTAGAGCCCAATATCTTGCCATATTCAAATGAAGATTTTTTTTGCTTAATTATTTATGAATTTTATTATATTTTTTAAATATTGGAATATTGAAAATAAATGTACAAATTTCAGTCATTGTAGGATAGTTTATGGTTAGTCTTTGTGATCTAGGAGTCCTCTCAACTGCTTCTAATGTTTCAGTGAATTAGGAGCAAGGTTTGGTGCTAAAATGATTTGTGAAATACTCTTTAGGACTTACATATTACTACTTTTTAAGAATTTCTCATAAATCAACAAGTCAGGATTTTTTACGGTTTAAGATGTTTTGAGAATTTAGGTTTTGATAATTTAGGTCCTGATCAGGTGTAAAATCTATCTATGGATTTATTAATTGTATTATTTTAATATTGTGACAACAATATAACTTATTAAAAATGTACATTACATATCTTTGTCCAAAATGACCATAACAGGCAAAATGTCTAATGTTCTAATGCTTATAGCTCTTAAAAATTCATTGTAAAAATCTGAAAAAGAAATAAATAAATGTTTATTTTGAGGGTCTGAATGATCTCAAATGCATTATGAAGATTATTGGGCATTCCTCAATCGTGTTTCCTTTAAAGTAAAACAAAATCACAAATAAAACATAAATCACAGTGCATACAAAATGTTTTCCGCTCTCCAAAGCACAACTACACAATAATCTGCTTCACACATAAATAACATCAATCAATGTCTGAACAACAGACAACACTTTTGGCCTCTTCTGTAATTCTTTAACATCATGCATCATGTCTTCTTCTAGATCCGCCGTGCTGTCTTGCAGCTTCTGTTCCCTGAAAAACCTTTCAGCTGGGTGCGTCACACCATCATCGCCATGTGCCTCCTGTTTGCTGTCAATCTGCTCGTCATCTTCGTGCCCAACATTCGGGACATCTTCGGCTTTATCGGTGAGTCAAGATTTACCACAGAAGATTTCTATCATTCAAAAGCAGAATTCAGCACTTTGTGATACATTTCATACTATATTTCAGGTGCAACATCTGCTCCCAGCCTCATTTTCATTCTGCCAGGAATATTCTACATTTACATCGTGCCTGAGGAGCAGGAGCCATTAAAATCTCGGCCAAAGATTCTGGTGAGAATAAGACAGAACATGCAGAACTTCATTCTCACTCTTCTCTTTTTCGCTTTCTCACTTTCTATTGTGTTTTCTAGGCGATTTTGTTTGTGACCCTGGGGTTCATCTTCATGATTATGAGCATTACATTCATCATAATCGAGTGGGTCAATGGAAAGCAGTCAGTGGGCGCTCACTGACAGAGCTGAGACAGCAAAACAGACTCCAGCACTTAAAGACCAAATACAGCACACATAATGCTGAGCCTAAGCCAGGTTCAGGTTCACCCATCAGATAAGTTCAAAATAAAAAAAGGTTTTCGAGAAGACTAGATACCATAATATATAAGGAATTTAAAAAGCATGGAACGATGTTCTTGACATGCTTCAGCCATGATTTTGTTTTTTATAAAAGCCAGTTTTGCTTGAAATACATTGCTGTTATGAATGGCAGATGGAATCTCCAAAATGACACCAAAGGATGGAAGAACTGTGAACCTACGATGAGAATCCACTTATCTTTATTGCCAAAGTTTTAAAGATGCAGATTGAATTCTACCTCCTACTAAACAGAGGAATTTTAGTCAATTCATGTTTTTATTTTGTTTATAGTGCAAGTTTTGGGGTCCAAAAGTTCTTATTTATAGTAGTTTAATAAAAGATATTGCATTACAAATAATAACCTTTTATGTGAAGTGTTTTAGCAAAACCTGATGAACTTAACTATATCTTAAAACAATTATTATATTATTATTTTTTTTACAATCCTAAAACTATTTTAGTTCCAGTTTTACATTTTATTTATTCTCTGATGATTTAAAGTGCTTCTTTTATCCTCACTTGTAAGTCACTTTGGATAAAAGTGTCTGCTAAATGAGTAAATGTAAACGTTTTTTAAATCCCAGATATTTAATTTGGTCTCAGATCTTTGGACTCCACTATATGTAAATCTCAGATATCTTACATTTTGAATGAATTATATCCTCATGTATAAAACAGTTTTTAACATTATTTAACTAGGAAAGGTTTACAGTTTTGATATGGATTACAGACGATGCAAAATGCTTGAATGTCAAAAGAAAGAACCCAAAGAAAATGTGTAGAGTATATGTATAGGTACGTTTTGTGTCTACACTAATGAAACAATATAAATGCAGTAGCAGTGTATGTTTTACAGTACACCAGCAGTTTTTAGAACCAGTCACATTACTTATTTATTTACTCTGTTTTATAGTGCAGAAAGAATACTAGTTATTGTATTCCAGAAGCACGAAGCACTGTTTTCCATGTTGTATGTCATTTTATTAGTTGTGTAATTGAGAAGACATTTTGAACATCTTGAAAATTAGCATACTTGAAAAATGTTGTAGGATTTGAGATTTTTTTTGTTCACATTGTGGCATATTATGATCCACTGACAAAGAAAATCACTCCAGAAATGGACTGGAAAATGATGAATGCTATTTACAACTTCTTATGAATAGTCACTACAAAATAACATGGCATTGATAGCTGTATCTATTATCTAAGCTTGCTGAATTATTTCTGTGGTCATATTACAACATGCCCATCACAGTCAGTTCTCATCTCTATCTGTTTATATGGACCAAGACTAGCCTGTTTTTGCTGGGCCATTACGACGATGAATAAAAAAAGTGTGCTTGTTTTGTATAGTTTTCCTTGTACATATTGTGTTTGAAATTTTGAAATGGAACCAGCTTGTATTGTACATATGTGTATATTATATATGTACATATTTTCAGTCTATTTCTGTTCAGATTGGACCTAAATGCTGACCGAAAATAAACAAATGCTTAAATCTATGATTACTGGGAAGTTTAAATTGAAAATTAATCCACACGATGATTTGTTTTTCTCAAAGTGCCTGGTGTTAAATTAAATTTAAATAATCCCATCATTCCGCAGTTAATGTTCAGCATTGCTATTTATTATTGAAGACATTTCTCTCTGTACAGATGATGTTAAGAATAAACTGAACATATACTTACATTTTCAAGACAACTGTTTTTATTATATAAAGCTAAAAATCCAACATCATAAGAACACAAATGTCTCCTTTCATTTCCATTTAAATTCCCATTCAAATCAAGCATGCTGTATTGAAAATAGCTCCTATTCCAAAATAGGACACCATCTGAATGGCCAGCTATTTGTAGTGATGTCCCAAACCATAGTGGATATCAAGTGATGTACACTAGAGTTGCCAACTGTACCATATATTTGGCCCATTTGATTTGTCCCATACCACAGTATACTGAGTGTTATGCTAATTTAACCATAGCAGCAGTTCTGATCATGACACTTGAGGATGATGTATCTATAAAGGGAACCTATAGATGTAAAATTGTCTTAATATCAGCGTACTTTTGATTACAGCAAAGAAACGCTGTTATTCTGCTCTGCTTTTTTATTAGCGTCACCTGCTGGCAGAGAGTGGAACTGTTAAAAAATTATGTTCTTGTATGATTGGAATTTGGACGTACTACACTTATACTAATATAGTATATGTACTACATTATAAACACATGAGCTATCCACATCAGTTGTGTCGCCTCACACCATTAACAAATTCTCCAGTGATCATTTTTCTATAATAATTGGGTTAAAAAACATTCGAATGGTCTCACAGTTATTAAACGATGAAGGATATTTACTTACTTATACCAAATGTCTAGAGAAGTTCAGTTATCCAGAGCCTCCACATGATTATGTTGTAACTGGTGCAATACCAGCAGGCCTGGTGAGGCTCTTGCAGGGTTACAGTGAACCAAAACAACTAACATTTATAAAAGAGATTTTATTAGATGGCATTGATATCAAAGATAGAAGATATAATAATACTTTTCTTAGAAGTTTGATTCACTATCCTGCAACTTTTAGATATAAGTACTTTTGGATTAACCAATTTGAGAATATTAATTGGAAATTGATTTGGACATAACAACCAATATTGTGTCACTAATAAAGTGAAATGTACTTTAAAATTATGTATAAATATATCCAATCAACTAGTTTCCAGATATAAAGTTGATCTTTCTGAATCTTGTGTTTTTTGCGGAATGGATGTTGAGAATGTATTTGTTTTTTAATTGTATGTATGTTAAATATTTTGGATTGATGTTGAATGTCTATTTAACATACTGAGTGGTTATAAAATTCATATAAAGAAAAAAGATTAAAAAAATTACGTCTATAAAAGAGAAATAGATAAGACTCTCCTGTTTATGTTAAATCTTTTGATATTATTAGGCAAGTTTTATATACACAGATGTAAATAGACAGAGAAATCTTAATATCTCCCATTTCAAGGCTGATTTACAATTTTATTTTGAAACTCTTAAAGAACTTTCAAGTCGAAAAGCAACCAGAGCTATAAATATACTCCAAAAACTAAGCTATGGTAGTTGTTGTTTACCTGCTCTTGTTCTTTTGATGTTGTTTTTACCTTTCTTTTTGATGTTATTTACATGTTTTATGCTACAATGTGAATTTCTTAAAGTAAGCTTTGATATGCATTTGACTGGAAATGTTCAGCAAATACAATAATAATAATAAAAATAAATTAAAAATAAATTCTCCAGTGGCATCATGAGACAGTAGTGTCCATTTGATCCACGCTTCAGAATTTCGCTGGAAGTAGTTCGTCCAGATCGCCCTTCTTGCCTACTGTTTTTCAAATACTATGAATTTTGGTGTACTTTTTGGCTCGCATACTGTTTATATTCAGTTTGCCTACTTTTTTATTTTGTTTATAGCATGTATGTTTTATTTAAAGTGACTGCGTTAGCATAATGTCAGAACATTATATTTTTTACTTTATATTCTGCAATTTTACAATCATTCAAAATTATACATCCCTATGCTAATGCAGCATCTTTGTTTTGTTGAAATGTGTTGCCATGTCTGTGACTTTCGTTTTCTAGCTTTACAACAAAGCTAATTTGCTTGAAAAAATCAGCAATCAGAGTTATCCACGAAAAATTAGGATTGGCGCATCACTAAATATGTTGATGGGATTTTTTTTATTGTTTTGTCCTATATATGGTGACTGGCAACCCTCATGTAGAAGCACTTCTATACACACTGATACGTGAGGGTAAAAAATTCCCGCGTATCTCCAGAAGATGGCGCCCTCGATTGAATATCCATCCACTAATTTTTCCAAACCACTTGTCAAATTAAAGGGACTACAGCATATAAACAGGAAGTCTATACATTTCTCTATTATTACATTGTTTAATTGTGGTTGTTACAGTGTAGTTTTTATGACAGAGATTTCTATTTAATGATTTAAAACAGCAAACTGGCAGTCAGTATATTCTTGCTGTTTTATTCCTTGCAAAAAAAAAAAATACAGAAATTGTTGCTACGCAGATACCATTGAAACACCCCATCATTTAACTTTTAAAACCATTTTGATGGTTTCTACTTGTGTGTTTTGGGAAATATTTCATTAGTAAGGACCAATACAGTTTCCATTAAATCCAATGTAATTTCCATTATAAGAATTTTGATGGTTTCTTTAAACTTCCCTTTTCAGCAGGGAATGAAATCATTCAGAAATGTTGCTTTTAATTTCTTAACCCTTAGGCCTAGATCTGAAAATAAGACAAAATGTCTACTATAATTTGGTCATATTTTTTGTCCTTTATCTAAGTATTTTTATCAGTGTTGCATAAGGATTTGTTATGTTTAATAGTAATTAACTGTAAATAAATGTGAGTTTAAAATTGGTGAATATCATTTTGGTTTTGACTGCAGAAATATTTACTTAGGCTAGTCAAAAATATTCAAACATTTAAAAAGTATAGATTTTTTAAAGAAATTACTAATAGCATATTTCAAATTTTTCATGTCTTGGATTACATGCGTTGATGTGCAACACAGGGGTGGGAAACCCTAGGCATGACTCTGTCAATATTTTATTAGGAAATGTAAAGATTTCTAAGGCTCATAATTCATATGGTGTAGCTTAGCCTAATTACTTATGTAACTCCAAAATTATGATATATATTTTATAAGTAGCCTAACGTTAGCAGTAGCCTAAATGGAGAAACACAAAACAGTTACGTTAGCGTGTTTACACATGGAACTGACCTGCACTTAATGTCTTGAGCATCAGGTCAATAATTCTGCTCACTGTTGTTTCTTGGACAGAATGAACGCTTTCCACTACAAATGGCCACATTTTCTCCATCCTCGAGTCCCTCGAATTCGTTTGACACCGTTTGAGGGACGAGGCGCAAAAAGGAGGCGTGGCACCCAACCCCGCCCTTAAACCCGACCGTCATTGGGTGATAAGCAAATTGTACTAAATGATACAAAATACATCGTACTAGAGTTTGAGTTTGCGAAATTCTGTCATACGGCGCTGCGAAAAGGGGTGGAATTAAACAATATGATAAGGCATTAAAAAGCGAGTGATTGCTCCATGTTTTAAATTTCTGTTCAGAGAGGTCATGTCTTGATCCTGGATTGGTCTCACGCAGTCAAGTGATTCGATTTTGCAGGTCAGAGCTTGAACTTTGCACTGCAGCAAAATGCGAAACTTGACGCATGACCCTACGTTACCGGTCTGACGAATTCGCGTGCGTTTGGATGGAAGTCTTTGGGGAGATAAGTTCAGTGTGACCGCAGCTTAAGCCACTAAATTAAAAAGTTACGAACTGCCGTGAGATTGTGTTGATCAAACAGATTTATCATTCATCATAAAGTGGCAAATTCAGAAATGCATACTTTGTAGGCCTACTTTATGATTATTAAAAATAATAATTACGACATTGATAATGATATTCACTCACTTTCATTCGGCTTATGCCCTGTTTGATTAGGGGTTCAATACTAACAATAACAACAACAACAATAATAATAATAATAACTCAAGCAATCCAAGTTGTATTTTTCTTCAGCAGAACATATGGTTTGTTTGTTGTGCTGGGTTGGATTCACGTATTTATTTATTTATTTTTTACATTTTTTGCAAAAGGAAGAAAATAGATATTTTTTGTTTCTATTTTTTATTTTATCTGCACCCTCTGTCCTCAGCGGTTCTGCATTTGCGTTGGCTCTTCTCAGCGAGCTGAACCACTGGACACAACAACAATCTAGTTTGTTTTGTCACATTTTGTACATATCAACAGAGAAGAAGGACTCTTGTGTTGTATTTTTCATCCAAATAGTACTGCTTGTGCTTGTTGTGCAGCATAAAAGTAAGATGATGTTTACACCAAATTTACACAAACTTTTTTTGGCAAACAAAAGTGTTCTTGAAGCCTTGTACAACTACAATATGATAACCACTGAAGTGACAGAATATTTTAACAATGTTTTTGGTTTCTTTTCTTAGCTTTGAACGTCTCAGGACCATTGCTGCCTACGAAGGATGACATAGCTCATGGATTTCACAAAACAAAAATGTGTTTAGAAGATGAAAGAAGGTCACAGGAGATTGGAAAGAGATGTGGGTGAGTAATTACTAACATCATTTTCATTTTTGGATGAACTAACACTTTAAAGTGATAAGTTGCACTTGTCAAAAAAGGCAATAATTTCAGCATGTATAAACTTCTTTTTAGTTTTCCCTTTTCCCCTCACCTTTTTTTTAACTGCAAAACTAAAACAATTAATGTCAGCTTCTTGACCAACAAATTTTCCATTTTGCCACAAAATGTTGAGTCTTCTTATTTTTTCTCTCTCTCTTTTTCAACTGCAGTTACTACTTCCTCATCCCATCTGTTTAGTTTGTTTCTGTCCTTCATCATATGTAACATATGTGTGTACAGCCAGATATCACTTGACAGGCACCAACCAGCAGAACACTGTAAAAATGCCTAGTATCACACAATACATTAGTTTTAGAATAACATAAAATGTTGTTAACTTATTAGTTGTTATAAATGTTTGTAAATTGTTTGTAAATTGATTTATTCATTTTCTTTTCAGCTTAGTCCCTTTATTAATCTAGGGTCACCACAGCGTAATGAACCGCCAACTTATCCAGCATTTGTTTTACGCATCGGATGCCCTTCCAGCTGCAACCCATTTCTGGGAAACATCCATGCACACTTATTCACACTCATACACTACGGACAATTTAGCCTACCCAATTCACCTGTACCGCATGTCTTTGGACTGTGGGGGAAACCGGAGCACCCGGAGAACCAACACCAATGCAGGGAGAACATGCAAACTCCACACAGAAATGCCAACTGACCCAGCTGAGGCTCGAACCAGTGACCTTCTTGCTGTGAGGCGACAGCACTACATACTGCGCCACTGCGTCGCAAATACGCAAATCCAATTCGTAAATTCAAAACCCGATTCGTAAATACACAACTCCAATTTGTAAATTCAAAACACCATTCATGAATATGCAAATCCAATTTGTAAATTCAAAACACAATTCATAAATGCACAAATCAAATTTGTAAATTTAAAACACTATTCATGGATACGCAAATCCAATTCGTAAATTCAAAACACAATTCATAAATGCACAAATCCAATTTGTAAATTCAAAACACCATTCGTAAATTCAAAACACTATTCAAAAATATGCAAATCCAATTCGTAAATTCAAAACACTATTCAAAAATACGCAAATCCAATTCGTAACTTCAAAACACCATTCATGAATACGCAAATCCAATTTGTAAATTCAAAACACAATTCATAAATGCACAAATTCAATTTGTAAATTCAAAACACCATTCGTAAATTCAAAACACAACTCATAATATGCAAAATCCAATTCGTAATGTCAAAACACAATTCATAAATGCGCAAATCCAATTCATAAATTCAAAACACGATTCATAAGTGTACACATCCAATTAATTTGAGGAAATATTTATAATTTTTAATTGTGAATTCACAAATTGTGTTTTGAATTTAAGAATTGGATTTTGTAAATGTGAATTGTGCTGTGCATGTATTATTTTTGAGACTGATCTGGCTCCATAGTTTGAACCAACAGCAAATGTCAAAAGTGTTTTCTTGTTGTGTTTTGTACTTGCAAACAGTAATGGCTGTTCTGAAGATCTGACAGGGGCGGCCCTAAAGGGACTTCCGCTCTGAGTGCAACATGAACATACAACAGCGTGTTACACTGACAACAAGGCGAGAGAATGAAAATAGAAAAAGAGAGAAAAAAAGTGTGGTTGTCCATTTCCTGTAAACCTTTTGTCTGCTAATGCTGAGAGTAAGAACTAGGAAGAGAAACCCAATGCTCGCCGTTGAGCATAGTCATCAGTAGTGCAGTGGAGATCTCTCTTTTTCCCCTGTCTTTAACTGTACGTTTTTAACGGTTTGTTTCAACGGCGTATGAGGCCATGAGGCGAGCCGCGAAGGGCAAAGCTCAGGAGAGTTCGGGCAGCTCTTTGCTCAGTATACAGGAGAATGAGAAGCTGGAGGATCTGCTGGGCAGGAGGTGTGTGGTAAGTTCAGGGCCCCTCAATGCAGGGACCGTGTCTAATGTTAAGATGGGTAGGGGAGATGGGTGAAAACACTAGTGGCGACATCTCTGCAAACTCTGGGCCAAACATTTAGGAAAATGCCATGTTCAGGCAAGTCCAGTGTGTTCATTTGTTTGAGATTATCATTGTGGTGTGACTCATTTTATGATGAGGTTGAATTGAACATTTAACACAATACAGTATTTTATACAAAAACATCTTTTTTTAAAATGAAAATGTGTGCGTTGAGAAATTGCGTATAGATAAAGAAAAGGAATTTTGAGCATCTCTTTTACTTCTCTTTTTGAGAAGCTGTCATTCTTTCAGTGTATTCCCCCTCATTTATTTAAAATAAGAAGTGGAACATTATCACTTTGATTGTGTGAAAAAAAAATATCACACATTTTGCAACACATCTTAATGCATTAACTAATGATCAGAAATTCATTTCTTGCCGTATTTATTCATCTTTAATTGCATGAATGAATAAAAACACTAATTAGTTTGTGTTAGCTCAGGGTCATTAAATAATACTAACCACTGCAACTGTTGGTCAGTAACTTGGTTAGTAAATGTTAAAATTAACATCACCCAAGAATAATAAAGGCTCTGTAGGAATCGTTAGTTTAGTTTAAGTAGTGCTGTGAACTATTGTCAACCTTATTTTAAAGTAATAACAATTAAATGTAAATTGCCTTGTAAAAAATGTTATTCTGTAATGTATTTCTGAATTAAAAATACTACAAACTGTCACTGTAAAAAAATCTTGCAGCCTTAATTTTTTTGTTGAATTAAATGAACGTTTCTAGTCCTCTCAACTTAAATTAATCAAACTGAATAAAAATATTAAGTTCAACTTTGTATAACTAAAAAATGTAGTTGAACCCTGATTAACCTTAAAGTAACTTTTGTCATATCGTTTTTACAGTGTGTCTAAATATTGTATGGTAGTAGTAAATGATAGTAAATGTCAAATATAGTTTTGCTGTAAAACATCATAAAGTGCATCAACATTTACAAATATGAATATGTTTTTCAGACAGTATATTCTCTTTCATGGCAATACACTGTAAAAAATTATATGATAACTTTGTCATGACAACTAAGTTAACCATGTTCTAAATTAATTTTATAAGTTACGCAAACTTTTTTAAGTCAGTTTAATATAACTTAAGTTCAAATGTCTCAAGGTTAATTTAATTCAGCTTAAAAAATTAAGGCAAGCAGTATTTTTTTTACAGTGTACTAGTGAAGCTTTAAAAAATTGTGGGAAATATTATTTCCTTATTTGACGTCACAAATTATTACATTTTTCTACTTTAAATTTACAGCTTCATTTAAGAGTAAATTGGAAATTTCTTTGAGATACTTATAAACTTATCACATCCACAAATGACTCGTAGATCAAAGAAAGTAGGTAAACCAGTGAATCTAAACGTGTTTCTCACTTCTACATTGGGCTATTTATTTCTGCTTTCTTTGCTAATTCAATTACGACACATTCAGGGCCAGACGCAGTTATCGATGTCTATATTTGTTATAGTAACATTTAATGTGACATTACAGTTAGTATACAGATATGCTCCAATTATATGCAACTGCATTGTATTATTTCCACATATAACAAAGATCAAGCTGTACGTGCGCATCAAGAAATCATTCATAGGAAAATAACACTGACATCAACAGTAACCTCCCTCTGAGAGTTGCAGACCCAATAACTGCCATTTTGTGGGTATTTTCTGTGTTGTTTGAATGCACAGTGAAAACTTTTGTGATCGAAGGAAGAGAAGGTGTGAAATTGGCCTTTATGCTGCTTGAGTTCTGATCACAGAGAGGGCTTTGACAAGGGAAGTTGCTTAAAGACATTTCCTGTCACAGTACAATGGGCTTGTAAACAGTTGCTGTATAATCTGCCATCTTTAAGTTAATGTTGTGTAGACTTTGATTATTCGTAAATGGGATTCACATACAATCATGCAGAAGCTTTTGTCAAAGTGTGATGCTAACAAAATGGGTTGTGGAATTTCTGAAATATCGTGAAATTTTAAAAGGTCTATTAGAGATGCCCAAGCTAGGGCCCGCGTGCCAAAGTTAGCCCATGGTAACCTTGATTTGACCTACCATTCAATCGAGAAGAGAGTGATGGGGAGGGTTTAGGGGCAAAACAGGGATCGTCATTTCTAATAAAGCATAACCTTTTTTGATTGTTTTATTGCTGGGCTACAAAAAGCAAGTTAAAATTAATTGCTACAATTAAATGTTGTACATGAATCTGATTTTCAAAAATGTCAATATTGTCACTCCACGGACCAAGAACAATGTAGAAGACATAAAATCAAGGCAAAAATAGGTGCAGCTTGACTCGTTTATTCGGCGTTAAACTCCATTCTGTTATAAACGGGATTATTTTTGTTTTTACTGTTAAAATTCATGATAATTTTTTAAAACATATACTGCATTAGTTAATATAAAGCAATGTTTTCCAGTTATTTTTAAACATGATTAATTACCCATGGCAATTTTAATGTAATACAGTTACATTAGTTTAGAGTATATTTATACAGCCCTCAATCAAGTTTGGTTTTTGTCCCTTCGTAAGAACAAGTTTGGGCACCCCTGGTCTAAGTCATGGAATTTTAGGGGCTTTCGTTTGTCACTTTCAGTTTCCATTCATCCAATTTCTTTGTTCTGATTAGAAGCGTAATTTCTCTATTTTTATTATGTTGTTTCACATATTTTGTCTATATATTTATGGATAGGCTATGATCAGCACTCTTTTATTCCTGTGTCAGCTGGTTTTCAGTCAAGTCAAATGCAGCTTAAAGTAAACATGCCAGGAAATTTCAAGAGCTTTGCCTACAAAATGACCACTTCAATGACATGTTATTGACAAATATAACTATGCAATATAACAACAGATGTTAGGAGCAATTTATTAAATTTTTACACATTTGACATGCTACACTTGCTGTTCATTTAATTTATAAATTCAAAATTTCTAAATTATTAGCCTCCTGTGTTTTTTCTTTTTCAAACATCTCCCAAATTAAGTTTAACAGAGCAAGAAAATTTTCAAAGTATTTCCTATAATATTTTTCTTCTAAAGAAAGTCTTGTTTTACGTCAGCTAGAATAAAAATGTATTATATATATATATATATATATATATATAT
>CAIGQZ010032240.1:5599153-5615055 GCA_903798205.1 Danio tinwini | reverse complement strand
CAACTGACATGATATAAGCAAATGATAATGTTACAAACAGCAGAGAGCTGTATGAAAGCAATTGATGCATGTCCAAAAGCATTTGCAATTTGTTGGAAGGAATGAGAAACTGATACTAGGATGTGCACAAATGACTAATTGTTTTGAGAAATGCATTAACTGTTGTGCAAATGTAAATAGTGTTGTGAGAAATGCACCAAAGCGACTGAGAAAAACTGTAATGTTTTCCATTTTTTGTAAATTTTCCTGAGAAGTATCTCAATCATTTAAATGTAAAACAGAACTACCAATACACTAAAAAGTGGAAGTAAATTAACGTCATTGTGAAAAGGGTCTATTGTGAACCACTGTTCTATACAAAATGATCATAAAAACATAAAGAAATCAATACAGAAAACTGCTGAAGTCAACGTGAAATAAAATATGTTTGTAGAATTTGATTTTGAATGTATTCAACTTAGAGTCCCTTTTCCCAATAATAAAACGTGAATCAGCAGTGAACATACTCACCATGTGTACTATAAATACACTAAAATGTGAACTGAAAAGTGACTCTACGGCTCACAAATTATTGCCAGTTTATTTGAATGTTTTTTCTTACAAGACGACATCTAAGATCAAGACAGAACATTGCCATTTACAACCTGACTATTCTACCGTGACACGGACACACGTATTGTGAAATCTCTCCGGTGTGAAATATGATCTGTGTGACGTTTTGAAAGATTCTTGCTCAACCAGACACCAAGCTGGAAACTAGATGCACAGCATACACGTGTTACTTTCTAAACATTGAAATAAATATACAACATACCTAATTTGCCAATCATGCAAAAAAAAAAAAACCAATGCCCTCCACCCTTAGTCGGTAGATCAGATCATCCAATAAAAAAATATACAACTTCAAATAAATATATCTTACAAGTGGTGAGAAAACAGCCACAGACACAAAGATGAGCGTTCTTGATGTTTGGTAATGCCATTAATAACCCAGCTATTAGAGTCCATACATATATTACTACTAAACACACACACACACACACACACACACATATAGTACTTTTACAATTTCAGAATCCATGTGGAACATAAGAAATTGCACTGGCCCAATGATCTGGATTTTTTAGGCAACTTTGATTTCAGACATCAAAATAGTGGAACGTTTTTAAAGCTGAGGTAAAACCCTCTTTAAAGGTGCGTCGTGGTTTATTAGTTGATTTTTATTTTGAATTAAAGCCAGTATGTATTGACTGTATCCTGAAGGTTATCAACAGCTTATTTTGTGAGCTTAATAAATTTGGTAATACTGAAATGCTGTCAAATTACCATGGCAAATGGAAATGTTCGGTCCTAAATCAACGGCAGCTACTGTACAATCTAAGTACAACAAATGAACAGTCACATACTTAAACGTTAGAGCAGTAAATCAATGCATGATGAATGAAGGAATACAAACAATGTCCCACAAAATTAATTTGGACTATTTTTGTGAATGTTATTTCAGCATAAATATCAGATCAGATTTTATTTCTGTGCAATTGTTAATTAGTTAATTAAATTAAAATATTTGAATCATTTTGAGCACTGTAAAATTTTATAAAACGTTATGAATAATAATAAAAAAATTCAAAATTTTTATAAATTAATCAATTTGGTTAACTGTATTGTAACGATTTATTTTTAAGTGTCCAAAAGTTTTTAAACATTTCTAAATATTTAGAACCACTATTTATTAATTATTTAGTTTGAATAATTTTTTTTTTAATAACATTTATTTTTAAGTTTCCAAATTTTTATTTGTATTGTAAAAATGTACTGTTTTTGAACAATATAAAACTGTATTAATTTATATAATTCCAAACTATTTATTATGAACATTGTCAGGGGTGGATTTAACCAATAAGCAAGGTAAGTAGGAAAGGGCCTCAGGAAATCTGAGGGACCGTAAATAAATACCTAGAAGTAAAAATGATACTATAAATTATGTATAATAGGGCTGGGCGATTTAGCCTAAAATCAAAACCTTAATTAATTGAACATTTTAACTCGATTATGATTCATCAATCATTTTATTTGTTTTATTCACTGACAGGTTTTGTACAGTAAACATGCTCACACATTACAAGTGATAGATTTTTGAATTAAGGTGCATTACTTGATTTGAAAATAATTAATAATTAATAATTTTCAGGAACGAATGACTGAAAATAATTGAAGTAAACACACTATCTATTATTTATGATATTTTATTGAACATCAACGCTGAACAACTGAAATTAAAACGCCTAAAACGCGACTCTCCGCAAAGCCTACCCTCATCACAGATAAGAAAACTGACCAATCACAAAACTTACGCATCGTTGTGATATAAGGTAACATTTTTTTGAGAGGTGCGCGGGTATGTGAAGGCTGCACTGGACTGTACGTGTGCGCTTGGCAGAAGTATAATATCAGAATAATATAATAAGTATTTATTTAAATCTATTAAGTATTTATATCTTTGCTCTGGCTCCCAGTTACATTCAGAAAAAAGTATAAAAACATAAATATAATAAGTATAAATCAGCCTTTATGTGACTCCAAACACGGTAGGAAAAGTAAGCAAAAAAATTGACCTGAAAAAATTTGAGGTTCTGAATGTCGATTTCGATTTCTTTTCGATTAATCACCCATCCCTAATATATAACATTGTTTTCTATCATATTTTGTTATTTTTATATTATTACATCAGCCCAAATGTGTTCCGACCTTCAATCAGTCCAGCAGTCAAATCAGTATTGAGTTTTAAAAAACAAAATGGTTAATTTTTTATGTTTAGTTGTGAATTCATGTTAGGAAAAGAAATCGTTTCAAAAGTTTTACAAGGTGCTTTACATGTTATTATTATTTTGCATTAAGATAAAACGTAGAAAAGGTATGGAAGCCCATTTCCGCCACTGAATAAAAAAAAAATTATATAAAAATTATATATATATATATATATATATATATTTTTATCTTTATTATATATATATATATATATTTATGATAAAAAAATTTAATAAAAAAATTTATAACTTTATGACTTTATTCTTTATTTATAACTTTATAACTCCGAATTCTGACTTTATAATTTTTTTAGTTTTTATTAAAAAAAATATCATAAATTTTAACTTTTTTTATTTATTTATTTTTTATCATTCAGTAGCCGAAACTCAGAATTCTGACTTTATAACTCAAAATTGCAACTTTATAACTCAGAATTCTGACTTTATAACTGGCGGAAACGGACTTCCATAAAAAGGAGATCGAATGATAAAAGAAAAAAAACAGCAAAATAATAATAATAAAAATAAAGTACAAAAGGTGCATTTTAGAACTTTTGGGGCCCTTGGCTGGAATTGCTTAGGGCCCCAAAATCGCTAAATCCGCCCCTGAACATTGTATAGCATTTTAATTGTTCAAAATCCTCCAGTTATGCATTCAGTGTATTAGTGTAAAAATGATCCATTTATAAATGACCAATCATTTTATTTAACATATTATTGATATATAAATATCAAATCATTTTTAATGTTCAGTAAATGTCCAAATAGTTTATGGGGCCAATGTCAATTATTCCATCAAGTTATTCTGTATTTTCATTTTTAAGTGTCTTAAATTCATTTGTATTCAGTTTGAACGCTACAAAAGGGTCCAAATGGTCCAAAAGTGTCCAAATATTCTTTGATGTCACTGCACATAAACTAACCTATGACAGTCCAGGAGAGGTTGATGAACAGGAGACACACTCCTCACTCTCCGCTGGCCTTAAGAGAGTCAGTGTGTCTGCGGTTTGTGCGTTTGGGCAGTTCAGCGTGAGGGTTTCCTCCAGCCGTCAGCTGCTCCCAGTAGGACTGACAGTACTGCTGGATCAGACGCATTTCAGGCTCCAGCAGGAGTGCAGGTGTTGGAGGAGCAGGCTGGTGCTGGTGGCCTTTGTGACTGCTCCTTAATACCTCCTCCTCATCTTCGTCAGGGGTAGTGAGGGCCACAGCGATGTCCCGGTCCAGGATGCGCAAGGAGACACGAGCCAGCGTGTGCTTGAAGTTATTCTCTGTGGCCAGGCAGTGGTACTGACCTGCGTCTGCTTTAGTGAGAGCTTTCAGAAGAACCCCTTGAGGAGTCCTGAGCACCTCCCCGTCCCGATTCAGCTGCCAACACAACCAGCAGATGTGTATGTGATATCAATATACACTTCAGTTCAACCCTCCCGTTGTCAACCCTCCCGTTTTTCCTGGTATTCTACCGTATTTTATAATTCTTTCCCAATATCATCACATAAAGGTATTTTCCTGTATTCCTCCAGTATTTTTAATCTTTCTATGAAGGATGGCAAAAAACATTAAAGAGCCGATCCTCTCTATATGCAATTCATACTGCTGAACTACTAGGGGATGCCCCTTGCTTAAATGTGAATCTTTTGGTGCCATCTTGTCCCTACCACTAGCTTCCCTGTGTTATTGCCCCTACTGTGTGGACCTTGGAGAGCATGCAAACTCCACACAGAAACGGCAATTGACCCAGCCAAAGCTTGAACCAGTGACATTCTTGCTGTGAGGCGACAGCACTAACTACTGCACCACTGCGTCGCCCTATTCATGCAGACAATTTAATTTTAATTGTTTGAAGAGCCAAATTAGCCAGAGATCAGTTATCAAGATTAAAAGATCCAGGATCTGTAAAATCATCTTAGATCATTTAAGCAAAGTACGAAGAATGGACCCCTGAACACACTTTTAATCACATACACCACATACAGTAGCAGCACCCTACTTATGACATAGCAACATTTAACAACCACCTCATCTAGTGTGAAATCAGAAATCTACAGTAAAATGATAAACGTGTTTAACTCTCACCTTTGATCAATCTAACATGTCTTTACTAACAACAAAAGATAATTCTTCTAAATCTTAGAATCTAAATATTCTGCAATCCAAACATTTGAGCAGCATTGTATATTTTATAGGGATAGTTCACCCAAAAGTTTACATTTCCTCATCATTTCTTCACAATACAGTAGTTCTACAGATTTATCAATGTTTTAAACAAGACATTCAAGATATTCTATTCTATACACTATAGAAGTTAATGGCTGCTTTTCCACTAAATGTATTAGTATACCAATTGCATCCAACAGAAGAAAGAAAATCAAACAGGTTTAACACAAGTGAAGGATGTGAAAATCATGGCAGTATGTTCATTTTGGTGTGTGCTATCCCTTCAATCGACAAAATGAAAATGTTCTTATATATTGTTGATTATGTCTGGTTAGTGATTTGACATTAGCATGTAATCATACCACTTTCCTACGACCCTCTTTCTGGTAGAGCCATTTGATGGTGGCCTGAGGAGATCTGGGCAAACACTCCAGAAACGTGCTGCTGCCTTCCACACCAAACTGAACCTTCTCCTTCAGTCTCCTCTCCACTATTACACACAGCACAGGTTACAGTCATGCACACCTACACATCACACTATTCACTGATGAACTCTGTGTTTTTGCTACCTTTGGCATTGTAGCCCCGACACTGACGCAAAGGGTCGCCGTGTTTTACATCCTGCCTTCTGCTCCTCCTGAAAAAAGCAATGCAGCAACAACCATAATATAAAACTCCATGTCATTTAACCCAGTGGTTTCCAAATTGGGGGTCGAGAGACAATGGGGGGGGGGGGGGGGGGTTGTGTTGCTTGGTGAATTCCAAAAATATCATGTATGATATTAAAATAATTAGAATTACCATATTTATCTTTAACCGACAGAAGATAAAAATACTATTTAATACAGGGATGCACAAACTTTTTCTTATAAAGGGCCAAAAACCAAACTTGATTGGGGCTAGTGGGCCAAAGGTAAATATAGTTGCCATGTGTAATTTCCTTATTTATTTAATAATGTTTTAAAATAAATAGAAACATTGCTTTATATTAACTAATACAGTATATTTTACATTAAATTTTATAATGAACTTTATAGCTCATTTATAACAGAATGGAGTTGTTTTAGTCTCTGCTTTGATTTGCTCGCTGAGGTCTTCTTCAAAGTCCATCGAGTGACAGTATTTACAGACTTAGATTAATTCACAACATTTAATTTCAGTTTACTTTTTTGTAGCTCAGCAATAAAACAAACTAATAAAAAAAGGTTATGTCAAATTAGAAATGGTGACCTCTGTTAAAGGCATTCTCCCCAACTCTCTCGATCATTCTCACTCTCTTCTCAGATGGGATGGTGGGCCAAATCAAAGGTTACAATGGGCCAACTTTGGGCATCTCTGATTTAATAGTTACATAAAATAACAACATGCAAAAAAAAAAAAAAAAGTCATAAGCCTTTCCATTCTTTTTCTATTGGATTGAAACCTCTAAGGTTATAACTCTAGATTAATGACACAGCAATAGTGTTAGTTGCAGCAGATTGACTTTATGGCACAATGTTAAACTTTGAAAACTATACGGCACTCACATACATTAAAAGAGGACAGATGATCTTCAAGTGGCGGTCTCCAAAGTTAAACCAAGAATAGTCTTGTGCTGTAAACATTGTTCTCACCGTTCTCATTAAGTGAGGTTAATACTAAATTAAACAAATTAATAATGACAAATTAATTATACTTTTTTTTGTTGTCAATAAGCTTGTTTTTGTAGTTCCTATTGGTGTGCGTGCACTTTTGTGTGTAATGTTTGTATGTTTATAACCACCTCAGAGGATAGTGGGGGTCGCAAGTCACTGTAATAGTTATTTTGGGGGTCAGGAGCTAAAAAAATTTGGGAACGCCTGATTTATGATGTCACGTGATGAACGAACGACTCAAAAACCAGAAGACTCGAAAGGTGAACTAATCATGGCTCCTTTTGGCTCAGACTGTGTGCATTGGTTAAGCTTGTATGGGTCTGTCAGTGTGACGTGAACGAACCACTCACATTTAAAGTCCTGTCAGAAGAGGTGAGCTGACATAATTATAGACAAAGGACCAGGTAAACAATGAATGATTATTTTCTCTTTCTTATAGCATTCTAGTTATGACTTGTTTGTAGTGTGATCAGTGTTTGCTGTAGTTGTAGATGAGTTTGGAAGCAACTCTTAACATTTTAATAATATTTTGGCAAAGTGAACGAAATGAACGAAATGACTCGAAAAAAGATTCGTTCATCTCAATGAATCATCTCAGAGTCAGTAAAATGATCTGAACTTCCCATCACTAGTAATAATCTGCTCATCTCGTATCAGCTATGAGGAAAAGGTTAAGAAAGGGCAATTGCAAAGAATTTAGGTGGTCTGACCTTTTGGTGGCTTGTGTGAAGGCAGAGCAGTTGTCTCCATCCCAGGCGCAGTATGGGTCTCTGGCCAGACAGCAGTCTGAACAGGCCTTTCCATACACTCCACAGCGGTGCAAAGACATCTGGGTAAGACCCACCTCAGAAGATGCATACAGCTGTTGCTAAAAGGGGCAAAAGAGAAAAGTTATATGTTAATGTCATTTGCAGTAATACCTTTTTAAAAATGACATGGTTTTCTGTCTTTCTTACCCTTTTGGCTGATATGTGCATTGTTTTGACAGGAGCAGGTGTCTATAAATAAAGAACACACGAGCATACTTCAATATACATTACACACCAAATAAAAATGACAAACGTGACTTTAAAGGGATAGTTCAACCAAAAATGTTAATGTTAAATGTTCTGTTAATTTACTCACACACTTGTCATCCAGGATGTAGGTGACTTTTTTCCTTTAGTAGAAAATTAAAGATGTTTTTTTAGCTGAATCCATGGTTTTTGGTGATTCATATAATGACAGTGATTGGTGATAGTTTTTTTAGATTAAAAATAAATGCATACAAATGAGTCTAAATCAATAGCCATGGCTCCTAATGACACACCAAGGTCTTGAAAAGCAAAACGATCAGCCCGTGTAAGAAGTAATTACTAATAATATTGTAAATAATGTTTAATTTCTTCCACAAATCAATCATTTGATTCACAAGACCTTGTGTTCTACTGAAGAAAAAAAGTCACCTTCATCTTGGATGACCTGGCGGTAAATTAAAAATAAATGTTCATTTTTTGTGTGATCTATCCCTTTTAATACTGAGGGTAAAATACTGAGCTATACAAACTGCTTCAGTAATATAATTTACCCTGAACACTTCTACTTCCTCCAAAGTGAGCTCTTCCATTGTTGTGGGATCCTTAGGTAGAACTATAACTTTCTGGACTGTGCCACGGTCTGTAGGATGGCACAAAAGACAAACAGTTGAAATCAACACTGCTTTTGTCCAGACACCTGATGTTCAAGTGCACTTGAATGTCACTAACTGCAAGAACATTTCACTTGGACAATGACACAGAAAAGAAAATGACTTTGTGGAATGAAAGTCCTACATAAGTGATAAAAAATCTGTTGTATTCACTTAAAGATCTAGTTCTGGCATTATGCTGGGTTTAGACTACACGTTTTTTTGTCTGTTAATATAGTCACCGAGTCACGTTATGTGATGCTGCACTGTGGACAAAAAAAAGTCTTACTACACATTGCTTCCCAGACAACTTGTTATCTTTAGCTAAAACGTGCACGATGTAATAAAGAAAGTGGAACCAGCGACTGACTTGCAGAAATAAGCATGTAAACAAATAATACCTACAGAAGCGGACATTTTTGTACTGGCTGTCTTGTCGTCAGAAAAGCTCAAAAATAAAAGGCATTGCATAATTCCACCATTACATCATCACTCTTTCATTTTGTCATGTCTGAAAGATGAGTATAAAAAGTTTCTGTGTTTCTACTGATCAACATTATGTATGCTAGAACAAAAAAAACTATGAAACATGCTAAATTTTCTGTCAGCACACATTATAAAGAATCCAATTATGACACACTACATGAGATAAAATGACTGATTGTTGCATCTTGACGCTAATTGTTTCTCTACTGTAGAAAACAGATTTTATTAAATGCCAATTTTACAAACTAAAATACACCACTCCAAAATGAACAGATCCTTTATAAACTAAAATCAGCATTGTCAGATGGTGGATGCCAGTCTTACCTGTTCCCAGGAAAAGAACCTCATATCGTCCATCCACAGCATCCACCTGGTCCACCGCTATAGTAGTAAAGCGGTAGTCCACACCGGATCGCACCACCAGAGGGCGCTTGTGTATGGGATACACAGGGTGGTACATGAGAGGATGAGCACGGATAAAGTTCACCGCTTCATCTGAGAACTCTTTAGTGGACTGAAGACCTGGAGTGAATGTGCCTCCTGGACACTAATGTTTAAAACACAGTAATCATCAGTCAGATAAATATACATGCTGTCTGGGTTTTAGAACTTACTGGAATATACTGTATATACAGTACAGAATCCTTTAAATTGTTTAAATTATTTTTGAAAACTCACTACTTTACACTTGCCTTTTCATAAGATATGTTTCTTTGGTTTATGTTTGTAGATGAATTGAATTGAATTTTCTGAATGTTTTACCAATTGTGAATGTCTTTAGCCGGAATGATTCATTTTCGTGTTATTCTAAACTGTTTTATATCTATGTCTTTCTTTGGTGTAAAGCGCTTTAAGAATTAAGTTTTAAAGGCGCTATATAAGAATAAATTATTATTATTATTATTATTAGTAGTAGTAGTAGTGCACAAATAGACAAAGAAAAACATTATAGTTTTAATAATGAATTTCTAATAACTAAACTATTTTGTATTTGTCGTGATAGAAAGTAATATTTTACTAGTTATATATTAGTTATACAAGATATTAGTATTCAGCTTAAATTTCAATATAAAAAGTTTGTAACTTTGTTAATAAGGTTAACTAGGCAAGTTCGATTTATTAGGCAAAAGTTTTTAACAACAGAGGTTTGGTCTGTAGCTAATAAAAACAATATCTATATATTTTTTAGGGAGACTTATAATATTGATCTATGCAGTTGTTAAACCTTCACATGTTCAATTGTATTTTTTAATCCAGCCAAACTAAAAGAAATAAGACTTTTCATAGAAGGAAAATATATAAATATAGGAAATAAAATATAGGAAATACTTTGAGAAATTGAAATATAAAAATAAAAAATATTTAAATATAAAGCTAAAAAAAACAATAAAAATTTAATATAAATAAATATTTTTTTTAAATATTCAAATTTTACAGGTTATATAAAATTATACTTAAAATAATATATAAAATGTTTGTAAACTGTAAAATTACAGTTAATATAGCCGAATGCGTATCTACATATATATAATTAAAAGTTGTAACTAATCAAAACTGGATATTAATATATACAAACTAATATTGAAATGTATATTGCATATATGACATATTTGCTTAATATTTGTGAAATCCAATCATTAACATGTATGTTAAATATGTGATTTGCATATAACCCATTTATTAGATGTCTATTAGGGAAGTATGAAAGCATATTTAGTAACAATAACAATCTCACCGTTCCAGGACGAGGATAAGGAATCTTTCCTGTGTAAGTAGTCCACTGGTAGTTGTGTCCGTGTTTATGGGCAAAAGGGCCATTGAAGACATTCCGGATGTCAGCCATTGAGTAGACACACACGGCTGAGCCTTTAAACACAGAGCTGAGACAAAAACAAGAAAACATCACTGATCCCGAAACAATAATCAACAGGGATGTCAATGGTAGATATATTCACACAGAAACATTTCAACATGTAGCTGTCGGTTTTATACACATGTGTACTAAACAATACATGGCTTTAACCAATGCATGTGCAGAATGT
Source organism: Danio tinwini (assembly GCA_903798205.1). Lineage (NCBI taxonomy): Eukaryota > Metazoa > Chordata > Actinopteri > Cypriniformes > Danionidae > Danio > Danio tinwini. The sequence continues at coordinate 5,604,266 of CAIGQZ010032240.1, read as the reverse complement.
AATTTGAAATGCCATTTTAACTAATCAATATGAATTATTTCAGTCTCTAATCTAACAGTTTACGAATATTATATGACAAACCTCCAGTCCAATAATCACCAGTACCTTCTGTGTCTTATTACATTTGACAAGAAGTAAAGTTTAGCTTAGTTGTTCAGGAAATTGAAACAACAAATGCTGTTCTGACACTCTTTGATAGCATATGAGTGCAAGATAACACGATCAACACAGTAGCCAATTTGTGCATTATTTGTTACTCAAACTGTTAATGATATGTTAATTATTTAATGTGAGAGTATATTTAAATAAATGTCATAATGTTTACTACATTAAGACAACAAATTTAAGTGAAAACATTACTTTATTATTAATATTTATTATTGCCTTATTTGTAATGTACATGTTTAAGTATTATTGCTCTGTTGTTAATCATATCTGTAAATGTGCAAGTAGCACGGCTCCCTATAGTTTACAATTTGTTTAGATACAATCACAGATTGTTCAGTAAACTACTGTTTTAGAACAGAAGCAATTTTAGGTTTAGTTTTTACCCCCCTGCAACACTGAAAACATACCACACCATGACTTTAAATCTGAGGTATGTATCAAGCCATTATTTTTGAGTACCATTACAACTAAATCCCAACATGGAGCTACAAAGAGAAATAGAAGAATACAAAAAAAAGCCATAAATGACAACAATTTCACATCATGTGTTGATTTCAAGAAAATGTATAAAGGAAAGTGTACCCTGAAGTTGAGAAAACGCCATATACAATAGGGTTTCTTTCATCCTGGGTGGGCTGGATAAACACGTCCCCTAGAACAGAGGAGAAAAGCAATTCAAAATTGTGTCTGAACTACATTTGTAACTTCCCTCTTACAATTTTCTCTTTTCTCGGATGATGCAAAATATCCACTTCTGTTCTAAATTTTTTTATTGGTCTCAAGTATATATATCAGAATAGGAAATAAAAAAGACATATTTTAAAGGTATAGTTCACCCCAAAAAAATTTATTCTGTTATCATTTGCTCATCCTTGACCATTTCTAAACTGGTTTGATTGGAAGCTGGAAACCTGTAACCATTGACTTCCATAGAATTTTCTTTTCCTACTATGAAAGTCAATGGTTACAGATTTTCAGCTCTCTTCAAAATATCTTTATTAGTGTTCAACAGAAGTAAGAAACACTAAAGGTTTGGAACCTATTGAGAACGAGTAAACAGTGAGTAAATTATCACTTTTGGGTGAACTATCCCTTCAATGTACTCTAAATAATGAACAATTTAATATGGTAGTGTTGAATAGCAGTTGTGCCATCTAGTGGTGTTAATTTGTCATGCTCTATTATTTCAGACCAAATTTGGGCAAAATATGAATAATAACTGTGTTAAAGTTTGGTAAAAAAAAAATTATAATTTGTATGTAAGCCAGAGGTTGGGATTAGCCATATTTTACCCAAATTTGGCCTGAAATTACCCAGAGTATTTTAGAGTGTGACATATTAACACCACTAGATGGCACTATACAGTAACTTCACGACTGCTATGCAACGCTACATGAATTGACAATGAAAACACTAACTCAGTTCATCAAAAAAGGTTTCCACCCCGTCATCTCCCATCACCGAGCACACCAGCCTGGCCTTCAGAAAAGTTGTCCACTTGTTCACAAGAGACTTCTGTCCTCCCTCATCATTCTGCCATAAAACACAAACAGCAGTTTATTGACTGACTGAGCTGTAAACTCCTGTGTGTTTCCTGTGCACCCGCGGTTTCTGGTTACATGAAGCCGGATGTTGCTCACCAGACACACTCGACCCACTCTGGCCAACACACTTGGGCTCGCTCCACCACCCGAATCCAGACTCTTCTCACGGAAGAAAAAATAAAGCTTGTCATCGTTCTTCTCCGAGCTGTCAGAGATCTGTTTCATTTGAACAAATACAGGTTCTAGGAAATAAAAAAAAGAGCATGCATTCAAATGTTTGATGAAAATTAAAGCAGCTGAGCAAATATTTATTGTCAGTCTCATTAAAATTACATCTGGTAATCCAAATATGAACAACTGAGTTGTTTACCGTTCAGCCATTTGGAGTCATACTGCTCTGATCTCACAGCGGGACGGCTTCCCATGGTCCTGAAGATGCCTGGATCAGTGCTCATGAAGTCCACCGCCACTCCAGCATACAGGTTTCCATCTACAGGAAGAGATTAATGAATTCAAGAGCACAAACAGGTCAAAGCTCCATCAGACACATTAGATTAGAATACTGGCCCTTCAAAAAGCGTACTTAGTTGCTGGTGATTCTTCATGCTTTATTCAACATCAGACAGATCATTTTCAGTGACAATCAGCATTTTGCTTTAAATATGTTCACTGTAAGGTTGAAATTAAACATTATATTTATTATTTATTGTTTTCAATTGTTTCGATTATTTACATATGCACTGGCTAGATTCAATTTCAACAAGTAAATTTTGTAGCAACACAATTAAAATAGAAAAAGTCAAAAGCTTATATCAGACTTGAAATGATTATAAAAGTTATGACATAAATAATGTTACAGAGACAATTTACGTGTCCTGACTAATAATATTATTTTGCTATGATTGTTTTGTGGTGTTATTTTAGTGGTATTTTATGTTATGCTATGTTGTGTTGTTACATTATGATGATTCTGATTGACATATTATGACAACTTGTTTAAGTGTTTAAATATGTTGTTATGTTATGTTATGTTATGTTGTATTGTGTTGTTTTGTGATGTGTTGTGTTATGTTATGTTATGTTGTATTGTGTTGTGTTGTGATGTGTTGTGTTATGTTATGTTATGTTATGTTATGTACCCTTTCAACTGTTCACTCTTATAAATTATGATCAGAGGCCTGAGAGAAAGACGTTTTAAAGGGATGTTTCACGACTAAATTAAATTCAGTCATAAATTCTGCAATTAAATTAAAACTTTTTGATGAATAGAAAGTTGTTGTTTTTTATTTGTAACATAATAAATGTCTTTAATGACACTTTTGTTTTGGCCAGTCATCTTTGGTGATTAAAAGTATTGATTTTTTTACATACTGATACAGACAACAAACTTCTGAACAATAGTGCTTTACTTATTACTGTAAAAAAAAATGCTGGGTTCCACACAATCAGTTTTTGTAGGGACAACATGAAGGAATTAAGTTAACTTATTAGTTTTTACAAATTTAAGTGGATTGATCCTAAAACTATTAAGTTGTCCCCTCAAAACACTCAAGAATTGTTTTTAAATAAGTAGTTGAAACAAGCAGTAAACATTCTTTTTTGAGTGCACTGTACCGTTTTTGAGGGTTCCACACAACTGCTTTATGTTGTTCCACAAAACACAAATCGATTTAGATTAATTGTGATATCTGTTACAATTGTGTTAACTTATGATTCTGTTATGGTTTGTACTATTTGATATGAAATTGATGCTAGGCAACAGCTGCTATGGTAAGATTAACTAATTCTGTGATGAGCAAAAAATGAATTACATTAAATATAAAAGTAACATAAGCTTCCTCATTAATTGTTTCTTACTAATCAGGGATGCAACATTCTCTTGGTTTGGATCGTAAGAGCATTTTCCCTTTCCAGAGTCCACATAACCAGGAACCAGCCTGAAGAGATAATCCTGCGGACATTAGAGAGAGACAGCATTCAGATATGTTACTGCAAGCTATACAGTATGTATATTAGAATCAGGGTGCAAACTACAGGGGAGCTCGGTTAAATAAGGCATGGGCACCCCTGAAAACATGATTTGTGAAATTTTGGGGGGGTCTCAAAAAATATTCACAATGTGTTATTTTGATGTGCGGTTTCAGTATTGTGTTACGTGATTATGAATTATTATTGATTATTATGTGTTAAAGTGCAAAAATATCATTCATTCATGCATGACGGCGATTAACATCTCACTTTAAAAAAAGATAACTATACGTGCTATTCTTGTCATGAGCCTCAAGGTGTGGTGGCGCTGTGGAGCAAAGTCCAGTCATGTCAAAGACTGACAGCTAGATGCTTTCATATGGACGTTGAGACACTGCTTATTCATTTTCCGAAAGAAATGATATGAAGTTATGTTTTGTTTTATTTTTGCTTGATACATAAGGCCAATACAATGTTCTGTTTTTTAAACACCGTGACATTGCTATAAATATGTTGGACAATTAAGCTGTAAGCTGGATAAAATTGGCCAAAACGGAACCCCTTTTAGTGGTGTTTCTTTCATTTTTGAGATCCCATGACATTCTACAGGCTTATGTAAAATAAAAAAAGCATAAGGCTGTCCTTGGGGTCATCATCTTGAAATTATAGAGCAAATAGAAAAATGATAGGCTACATGACAAGGTTTTTTATTTTGTTGTTAGGTGTATATTCGTGTTTGTTGATTTTATATGAATGCATTCCTCTCACAGAAGCACTGCAGGTAAAATTAGACAACGTTGTTCTGTTGTTTAGGCTGCTGTTGTTTGTGCATGTAAAAATAAATCCCTAAAGAGATATTTTCAAGGGTAAAAGAAAGTTATTGATGGGGAGAAAGTAAACCGAAAGTATTGTGGTGTTTTGTTAATTTAGCCTACTTTGAAATATTAATTACAATTATATAAAAATTTAGAGATTTTTTGTTTATACATTTCTGTTTAAGGACAGGGATCCTGTGTATTTTATAGCCTACAATATTGTGGCAAGGGACTCTCAAGATCAAAGTGACACCACCCTACCCTCCCCACCACTTTACAAAAAAATTGTCTCCCCTAAAGGCCATGGTATAGTTTGAACACTTATTAGAATACATAGTACATTTATGTATTTGTGTGTGTCTGGTATCCATGACGCTGTGGGGACCAAATATCTCCACAAATATAGTTATGCCAGAAATGTTTTACCTTCTAGGACATTTTTTGGTCCCCATGAGGAAAACGTCTCATTAATCACAGTCAGATGATACAATCAGTGCAGTTGAAACATCAATATGTCAGTGGGAACCGGGAAGTCCCCATAATACAAGAAAACCCAACAGATTAGTGTGTATGTGTGTGTGTGTGTGTGTGTGTGTGTGTGTGTGTGTGTGTGTGTGT
>CAIGQZ010032240.1:5573402-5599143 GCA_903798205.1 Danio tinwini | reverse complement strand
TGTGTGTGTGTGTGTGTGTGTGTGTGTGTGTGTGTGTGTGTGTGTGTTTGTGTACCTCAGCTCTCCAGCCTCTGTTGATGAAGGTGCAGATGGGTTTATAAGCTCCAGTGCCGCAGGTGTACAGATGGGTCCTGTTCCACGGCTCAATCAGGCGCACAAAGTTAGCACACTCTCCCTGAAAACACACACACACGCGCACACAAACAAACACACCACTGTTGAACTGAGACTTGTTCAGATCAAGAGTCTGGCATTCTTTACTGATTCAGTAAGTACTAATTACAGTACGCAACTGATGTAAACTCACATGCCTGCCTTTCCCAGTCAGCTGACACTCGCCCTTTCTCTGAGCCGGAGCCGGCCAGTGGATCTACAGACAGAAAACACCCACAGCATTATGAGAGCAATTCACTACACCACACTTCAGTTGTTCTGGAGTCAATGCTTGGGTGGAAATTGCATGATTTAGTCAGATGAATTGAATATACACTGTAAAAAGTGATTAGTTTGCTTTTCCTAAAAAAAGAAACTTAGTAAACCCATTGATTTTAAAGTGATTAGTTGGCTTTAGTTAAAAACTGAGTAAACGCATTGCCCTAAAATTATTAAGTAAATGAATTATGTGCATAATTATAACAATTAAGTTAAGTGAACTTCATTGTTCTAAGTTGCAATGGATTTACTCACTATTTAAAGTAAAGTCAACTTTTTGCATTTAGGGCAACATGTTTACAGACTAATAACTAGTCAGTAAAGTAACTAATCCCTTTTTACAGTGTAGTAAATTGGCTGTAGGGTATTGGTGTCTCCCAGCACTGGGGATACATGAGTTTGTGCTCTCTGAGGGCCTGGTTGTGGCAGGAAGGGCATCCAATGGTAAAACATATACCAGATTAATTGCAGGTTAAGTCAAATGAAAGTGAGTGAATGAGTGAGTGAATGAGTGAATATTCTCTTACAATGAGAGGTTCTTTGTTGATGTTCTGCATGTCCAGTGAGACGAGATATTCACGGCTGCCCAGGTACAACCGGCCTTGGTCTGGATCAACATGCAGGATCCGGTAGTCACTGGTGTTGAAGGAGAAACTAAACGGCCTAGCTGTCCGAGTGTCCATAAGCTCTGATGAAAGACAAAATAGAAAATCATCATGGCATATCGTCGCACAAACCCACACACATATAAATTCAGACCTTTTTTCTGCTACAACATTGTTATTGTTTTGGGAGACATAGCAATTTTTGTATCTTTTATTTTATGTTTGAAATAAATGTAATCAGTAGTTTACAAAGTTTTAAAAAAGAAAACAAAAGACAAAATTCATGACTTTTCCTAACCTTAAAGGGCACCTAGGTTACCACTTATTCCAGATTTAATATAAGTCTTTTGTGTCTCCAAAATGTGTCGGTAAAGTTTCATCTCAAAACACTCATCAGATTTTTTATTATACCTGTCATAAATTTCTATTTTGTAGCATTTAGCATCAGCTAACGTTTTTGTGTACTGCGCCTTTAAGGCTAGTCCTTCATGCCCACCGTTTCCACGTGCCTGGCAGCGACTCCCTCGGCTGCGTCAGACAACAGACAAACACGAAGGAATAAGATCTCACGTAACATTTGTGAGGAAAAACAACAGTAAGATCTTTACCAATGAGTATTTGATGCATGTTGTGGAGTTGCAAAGATGAGTCACACACAATGTCATTACAAAGTTCACACAAACACAAATACACACACACACACACACACACACACACACAGCGCTGACAGACACACACACAGACATCGCGCGTTTAGCTTTGCACTGTTTTTGCCCACAAATGTGACAGGATACAGGTTAGTCTCCATCTGTTATGTCAATTAACAAAATAAACCTGATTTAACGTCCACAAACCGAGATTGAAGCGTCTTTTATAATTGTTCTGACACGCGGCTGTGTTGATGAAGTAAATCTAAAGTAAATCACTGTAATTCATTACACACATGCACTGTTTTAAAACATTTTAAACTTGTAAAACTCACTCTTGATCACATTTGATGATGATTGATGATCCTAGCAAACTGAACAGACTTTTATTTATGGTTGCTTAGTGTGCGCACATCCTGGTCCTGTGTCTGGTTGATATGATTATACACGTTACTACGGAGACATGTTAATATGCAACTGTCAATCAATTCGGTGGGCGGTGGGACTGCATTTCTACGTCAAATTAGGTCAGTCTGAAAACCGATCCATTTGGTCCATCGTTTTTATGTTGTTAAATTGAAAAAAAAAAGGACTAAGTGTGTTTAAATCCCCCCAATATGACGGTCTATACACCATACCTACACATATGTCTGTCCAAACAGCTTGAAAAGTAGATTTTTCACCATAGGTGCCCTTTAATTAAAGTCATTTTTTTCACATCACATGGTTCAGTGGTTATTTTAGTTAATATAAGAAGTCATTAAAGTTGGTACAATTTATATAAGTTATATAAAACTATAGTTTATATAAAGTTATATATAAACTATTATATAGATTTCAGGTATTAAAATTATATAAATGAAATATGTGTCAACAAAATCCATATTTTCACTGCAGACGAAACAGGTAGCTGAAGTAGAATTTAGATCTTTTTTCATTAAAATAAAATAAGAGAATTAAATCATGGAAAAAAACAAACAAACAAACAAACAAACAAACAAACAAACAAGCAGGGATTTGGTTAATCTCAACCAACTCGACATGAGACAGAAAATATGGTAAAAGTAAACTTGTCCTATAGGGGGTGCTCTAAACTCTCTCTTCATGCGTCTGCTATCTGACTGAATTCACACTCTCTCTCTGTTATAGGTTAAACAGGTCTGTGGGTGTTTTCCTATTCCAGATGAAATGGTTAAAATAAAAATCTTGTAGTAGTGGTGTGCTGGGTCGCCTCTTTTCAGCATGCGCTTCTTTAAAGTGGAAGGAGGAGCAGAAAGCATACATTTGTGGCTCTTGAGATCAAACTGCACTTAACATGTTTCAGAAACATTTTCTGAGTGCCATCAAACTTCAACAACTTCAACACGCCATCTCAGTCTCAGAGGCAAAGATTAAAATGAAGTAATTGAGCAGAGTTAAAAATGGACCATTTATTCAGACATTTATGCAGACTTTCACAGGACTTCAAAAGAGCGCCAGGCCCTGACGCAAGAATTGCAGTTAATATTGCTTTAATGTTTAACCGTGTAGACTTATGTCGGTTATGAATTATGATCAGACCTGAGAGAAACATGTTTTAAAGGAATGTTTCACGACTAAATTAAATTCTGTAATAAATTCGGCAATTAGGACTCTTTGATGAATAGAAAGTTTGAAATAGTTTGTAACATAATGAATGTCTTTAATGTCACATTTCAGTCATCTTTGCTGAATAAAATTATTGAGGGGCACCTATGATGAAAATCCATTATTGTAAGCAGTTTGGACAGAACTCTGTGTCATATTGACTTGATATAAACACAACAAGATAGCAAGTCTTTATAAAATATACTGAAGTTAAAATAATCCCAGTGATTTTGAGGCCCACCACAACATGACGTATTTTTGACTAATGAGCTGTTTTTCAGCTTCATCCGAGTCTGTCTCTATCACTGACTGCTGTTTATCTGCTGTAACGCATGATGAGATGCAGACATGCATGTGGGAGCGGTGGGTGGGGAGAAGCAGCTCATTTGCATTTAAAGCCACAGGCTACAAAAACAGCTACACTGTACTCAGCCACCAAAATGGGCAGATTCTGGAGGCTATAATAAATAATCTGATGGGTATTTTGAGCTGAAACTTTACAGACACATTCTGGAGACAACGAAGGCTTATCTTACATCATGTAAAAGGGGTAAAATAGGTGCCCTTTAATTTCTTTACTGATACTGACCACAAAGCTTTAAACAATAGTGCTTTTCTTCTTACTGTAAAAAAAAGCTCAATTTCACACAATCAATTTGTGTTGGGACAACATAAAGGACTTAAATTCATTTATTAGTTTTAAGAAATTTAAGTAAATTGAACATAAAACTATTAAGTTATACACCCCCCCCCCCCCCCCAAAAAAAAAAAAAAAATCAAAAATTGTGTTGTTTCAGCTCATTTAAATAGTTTGAACAATAATTTTTTGAGTGCACTGTAAATAATGCTACTGTAGGTTCCACACAATTGCTTGATGTTGTCCCAACACAAATTGATTAAGTTAACCTAATTGTTTTGCAAATTTAAGTTGATTGAACATACAACAATTAAGTTGTTCAAAAAATACCTCAAGAATTGTGTTTATTCCGTTTATTTTAAATATGTAGTTTTAACAAGTAGCAAAAATATATTTTAGAGTGTGCTGATATGTGATTGTTTTTTGACTACAATAGATATTTTATTTTTTTGAATGAAGATTACACCTTTGGGAACTTCAAAGACTATAAAAGTTATTGCATAAAAAACCACGACATGTGCATAAACATCTAGTTTAATATCTTTAATTTAATAGTAAAATATTGATTTGAATAAATATTGATTCTTAAATCACAAGTTGACTATTTTAGTCAGTACTTTTTCAGCTGAAGCACAAATCAAGAAATTATATTGTTGCTTTTGACAAGGATAAAATGAGTGCCTTGAATAGACTGTAAATCTATTCCAAAGCCTCTGCTGAATACATGAATGTCAATGTGCAATTTGACAATTGAAAATAAGAAAAATGGAGGATATTGGACTGTGTACAAAAGTAAATAATATCACTTTCCTTTTTTTTAATTCATGGGTGGTAGAAGTAACAATAGCCACACCAGCATGAAAAGAGTATTAAAGGAAGTCTTGTGTCTCGGTGCATTTTAGTCCTGTCAGAAAGCAGGCTTTGATCTCTTTCACTCTCCAACACATTTACAACAAACATCTTCTTTAATATTCTTGCCCTGTGCAGGATTGGTATTACACAATGCCATGCTCTGCTTTGATGATGAAGTCTTGTTGCTCTTTTTTATAAGGTTCATTATAGATGACTAATTATACTCTGATCTGCCCTCTGTAAATGATTCTGACTGATTCATCCACATTATGTCCAGTAATGTCCTGAACTTACTGTTACGCTAAACTCTTAAGCAATAGAATAAGTATCAACTGTTCTACCAAGTTCTGTAAGGTTCCTAGTCAGTAAGAGTCTTATTTATTTCATTGAATGATTTATTTAGATAAAAACATTTTATAAAGAAATACATTTTAATTCTGTTAGCAAAAATATATTAAATGACCCAAAAGCGATATTAAAAAAAGATTGTTAAAAATATTTCAGTTTCAATATTAATTTTTCATTCAACTTCATTTTAATGCTTCCATTCTTTAATAAAAAATTTAGGCAGCACTGTTTTCACCAATGAAGTTTCTTGAGGGGCAGCACGGTGGCTCAGTGGCTAGCACTGTTGCCTCACAGCAGGAAGGCCGCTGGCTTGAGTCCCGGCTGGGCCAGTGGCATACTGTGTGGAGTTTGCATGTTCTCCCCGTGTTGGCGTGGTTTTCCTTTGGGTGCTCTGGTTTCATCCACAGTCCAAACACATGTGGTATAGGTGAATTGGATCAACTAAATTGGTCATAGTGTATGTGTGTATGTGTGACTGTGAGTCTATGGGTGTTTCCCAGTACTGGGTCCTGGCTGGAATGGCATCCGCTGGCGCTGTGTAAAACATATCCTGGAATAGTCGCAACTCCTGATAAATAAGGGACTAAGCCAAATATTGTATATTTTGTAATGTTTTGACTGTTTCACTTTATTTGATTACATTTTGCTTTATACTTTTAAGAATAGACTACCACTGTTCTGTCATGTTCAGTAAGATTTCCACTTAGTAAGAATTATTTTTAATAAATTAATTAAAAAATGGTAAGTATGCATTATATTACTTCAAAGTGACACATTAAATACTAATATGCAGTTCCAAAAAAAAATATTTTCAAGTAAATAAACAATTTAAATAATCCTTTTTCAGAAATAAAAATTTCATGGTTAAATAAAAATATTAAGCAGCACAACGGTTTGATAAAAAGCATAATAACGATAATAAATGTTCCTTTGCAGTGAGAACTGGGTTGCAACAAAGGTGAAGTTCCAGATGCAGTTTTATTTAGGCAAAGGGATAGTTAGACAGGCAGGGTCAACAAGAGCAAATGGTACAGCATGGGTAATCCAAAAGAGTAGTCCAGAAATACAGGCGAATGGTCAGGATAGGCGGCAAATCAATACAACAGTAAAACAAACAAGGCAACCAATCATCTGCGCCATAGAGTTGACAATGTAGGAGCAGATTAGGCATGACCTATCAACCTGTGCACACATAGAGTTCCATACTGTATATAACCAATGATATAAATACATGCAGTCTTGGTGCAACATCTTACAGAAAGGTTTAAAAAGGAGTGCATGTTATCAAAGACCTTTACTCTTCTGAAGTTAAAACATTATTATTCTTTCTGAAAATTCTGATTCTTTTTATTTTTAAATTTGAAATAAAGGTTATCAGTAGTTGACAGAGTAAAAAAAGAAAACGTTTTAATCAACCACATAAATATAAATCAAAGTGAGAGGGCATATTTTAAATATATTTAAAATATGTATTATATTTTTTCAGAGCACATATAAAAGCAACATTCAGGCAACACTGTCTTTGTGTATTAGCAAGCTGAAATGCATGTAACAGTGGGTTAAAGGGCATGAGTCATTTTCAGTGTGTCTGATGAGCTCTTAAGCATTGAATATTTCAAGAGTTGACCTACTGGATGGCTCTCGATGTTTTGCGCATTTAAATGAAGCTTTAAACAAACTCGCGGTAGTCTTTCACACTGCAAAAAAGGGCTGCTTTATGCCAGAACTGACCAAAACCTGAAATTACAACAGGAAGATGAATATTTATAAATGTGCTTTGTCATCTTTCCCTGGTAGATGATCCGTACTGATGTATACACCCAAGGAAACGTTTGGGTACAGGAAATGTGGGCAAATTTTAATGACGACTTTAATGTTCTGACCATTTTTTTTATGTGTGTGAGTGTGTGTTTGAGCGTGTGTTTACAGGATGCTCTGGAGAGGGTGCTAAAATAACTGCTAATGATCGGATATCTGTTGGACACGAAACTGGGTGGGCAACAGGGAAAGGGTTTGTGTACAATCCTGTTCCTCCTCTCTTCCCTTTACCGTCAGGAAAGAACAGCGGATGCACCACCTTTGCCAAACCTGCGCTCGACCAAAGTGGACACAACACAGAGTTCATTACAATCACGGGTCAAAGGCGCTGGTACAAAGGTGAAGCACGTAATTCTAGTGATACAACATCCTGCAGGAAGTCTTTGTTGAGACGGAAATTCAACAGGCACTCAACATATACACACAAACACACAGTCCTGCGCACTTTCAAATAGACAATCTGTCTGAAAATAAAACAAAAACAAAACAAGCCTTTAATGAAATAGAAACGGTCTGTTTAATTGTATGCATTTTATGTAAAAAACATGAATTTTTTTTACAATGATAAAAAAAAGTTTAAATGTATATTTAAAGGGTTAGTTTAACACTAAAAATAAACTTCTGTCATTATAATTCCTTAATAATTCCATAATTCCTTGTTGTTCCAAACTCATATGAAATTTGCTTATTTAAGCGTACACAAAAAAATATTGCTCATTAATTATTTTTAATGATTACGTTGAGAGATTTTATCCTTCCATTAAAAGTTTGTTCTCTCAAAACTTGCATGTTTAAAAACAAATAATCCAGAATTGTAAAATGTAATCAACGATGTTCTGAATGGCCATGACCCATCACGTTATATAATAAGCAGATCTCATTTAGGCTTTTACTTACATATAAACATTGATTATATAATATTATTTATTATAATTTTTTTAATAATTTACATCTATAACTTCATTCATTCATTCATTTTTTTCGGCTAAGTCGCTTTATTAATCAGGGGTCACCACAGTGGAATGAACCACCAACTCATGCCAACAGACCCAGCCGGGGTTCGAACCAGCAACCTTCTTGCTGTAAGGCTATTGTGCTATCCACTGCGCCAGTGCGCCACTGTGCTACCCCATCTATAACTCATAGATTTTATATTGTCTAATGTATATATTTCAATAATACTTTTTTAAATATACATTTTTTTAAATAAATATAATTTTTCCACTTATTTCAACAAAACACAGCAATCCTTATTTCTAGACTTCTACATTCTACATTGTCCCCACAGCATAAGGAATAAAAGGCACATACACACACTCAAATATCACAGAATTGATCCAAAAACATCAATTGTGCTACAAAAAAATACATGTCAAAAAGTAAAAAAAAATTACTTGAATGACTAAAAAGACGAAGATACTGAGATAAGAAAACTCTAGTTATTTAAAGTTAGTTAGGAATCATCTGATTGGTGAATCAATTAAGAGCGGATGTGGGATCTTAAGCATGTGATCCTCTCAAAATGTGTTCATAAATAAACTTCACTCATTCAAATCAAATCATATGAATTCTTACAAATTAGCCACTTTTCTGACAACACATTAAATATTTACATTTCCTCATTATTGGGTTGAACATTTTTACATAATAGCACAATTTCTTTGACTGTATAATAATTTTCAATATCTAATTTCCAATAACACAATTGCAACACAAGCTCCTTAGGATAATGTTCCCTAGTGTACATTTTTGAGAACAGAGAAATATGTGCTTACAGTTACATATGGCTGCATTTTATGTGTAAAACTACGGTGGTACTGCTGACTCCGTACCCCATAATGGACGGCTTTTCCATTATGATTGGTTTGCTTGGTAGCTCACTGAGAATGGTGCCTGATTTGCGAGATGGAGTAGACGAGGGTTCGAGTCTGGTGAAGGACAGTTCCAGAAACCAGGTGAAACGAAGAGGTTATGGTAGAAGCACACAGCCACAATGGCTTTTCGCTTCTAATATGCTTTTGAAAACACTATTGGTTAGGTTTAGGGAAGGGGGTGGGTGGGTGTGTCAGTTGATATCAAGCTGATATATTTTGCACGACGACAAGCAGAAATAGCTTTTCTCATGGACATGCATGAGAAGGACGTTAATATTCACAGAAACATATACAATGGCCTCTAGTGGATTTAGGAGAAATCCCAGGAACAAATTTGAGATTGTTAAAAATATACATGGCGCCCTCTAATGGATTCGTAAAAACATAAACTGATGTAAGATGTAGTTCAGGGTAAATATTTGTTGGTTCTCAAAAATGTAGTCCTGGACACATATTTCCAATGAGCCTGGCTTGCACAATTACTCAATCAGCATATCAAAATTAGAATAAATTATTAAACTGATTGGCAGCTATAGTCAAATGCATAATCACCACAGGCTAAGGTTACACACTAAATGCTCTCGGCCCATTGTAGAATATCACGTTCCTCTTTCGCTCTTTCTGCCAATTTCTCATTCTGTTCTCCTAGTCTCTACTTGGGTCCACTTTCTAGAGTTACACAAAGACCTTCCCTCATCTGTAGGCGCCTCCGAAACAAAGAGCATCCCGGCGGCAAACAATGAACAATCCATCTCAGATAGCAGCAGAAAACAGACAGGCCAACGAGACAAGTGCATTTATCTGCTCAGCTATTCCTGAACTGAAGGAGAAGAAGGTGGGATTGAGGGTGAAAGGAGGGTTAATAATAAATCTTTGGTGGAAGAAAAAAAAATACATCGCAATTGAGGAAAATGGAAGAGCAGAAACGGACTGGATTACAGCCAAAGAGGAATTACAGAGTAGGTTGATGAAAGACAAGACAAAGCTAACAATAACTAGTTGCATCCAAATTACTGAGGACATATAATTTGGCCCAGTCATCTCTTCAATTAGGTTTTATCAGGGCACAAGCAGGAGGAATATGAGCCCTGGGCGATGGGAAATATGAAACATGAGGTGATTGATATTGGAAACAAAGCTTTCTCTGGCATGAATCCTGCTAACGTCATTATGAGTTCCTTCGAGGCACATTTAACCCACATCTTGATTGGATTGTTTGTGACGAACAGGAGGGTCAATTCAATTTTGTGAATCATCATAAGGGTCACTGAGGATTGAGGCACTAAACACAGTTCACAGTGAAATTGATGTTTTATTATTGTCTGTCATAAATAACTGCTGTTGGATCATTTCACAGCTCTCACCTTCAGTGATTCTTACAACAAACTGCTATTATGGTATTCCATATTTTACCTCAAACGGGCTTAAAACCACTCAGCATAATTTTTTTTTTAGTTTTAAAACTAAATTGACTAAAATAAAATATGGGCGGCGTGGTGGCTTAGTGGTTAGCACTGCGTCTCACAGCACGAAGGTCACTGGTTCAAGTCGTGGCTTATCCAGTTGGCATTTCTGTGAGGATTTTGCATGTTCTCCCTGTGTTTGTGTGGGTGACCTTCAGGTGCTCCGATTTCCCCCACCGTCCAAAGACATGCACTATAAGTGAACTGTATGATCTAAATTGGCCATAGTGTATGAGTGTGTGTGTGAATGTGTGTGAATCAATAAGAGACTAATCCGAAGGAAAATTAATGAATGAATAATATAAAATAATATATCATAAAAGTATATAAACTTCTTCTAACTATACAGCCTGCTGAAACAACGTTTTATGCCTGGTTGCTCTAGAGCAGGGGTGCTCAACACTGGTCCTGGCGATCGACCTTCCTGCTGATTTCAGCTCCAGCCCTGATCAACCACACCTGAACCAATTAATTAGAACGTGAGGAGAGCTTGAAAATTACAGGCAGGTGTGTTTGATATGGGCTGCAACTGAAAACTGCAGGAAGGTCGATCGCCAGGAATAGGGTTGAGCACCCCTGCTCTAGAGCATAGAGATCTGTATCTGCGTGTGAGCAGTTCATGGCCTGGGTTAGTGGGATTTTGAATGATGTTACCTGCCCCATTTCCTCATTCTGGAAATGTACAATGATGTACAAGTCCTGACGGTTGAGCAGGTGCACACAAATAATCCTCTCAGGTGTCCTAACTGTACATTGCAGCCTACTTATGTCAGATTTGCTGTCTGACCCGAAGCAGACAATAATAGAGGAACACAGAACTGACTCTAACAGCAGAGTAAAAATGTGTCAGAAGCTCCTGTGGCAGCTTGAATTTCTTCAGATGACGAAGGAAGTACAACCTCTGCTGGACCTTTTCACTATTGAGACAATGTGAGTGTCCCACTTAAGGTCCTGAGAAATGATGGCGCCCAGGAACCTGAATGACTCCACTAGTACTGTTCATGATGCTGAGTGGGTGGAGAGCAAGTGGGTTTCTCCCAAATTCCACAACCATCTCAACCTTTTTCAGCTTGTTTAGCACCAGGTTAAGACTGCACTAGATAGCCAGCTGCTCAACTTCCTGTCTATATGCAGACTTGTCACTGTCCTTCTGTGAGACCGACAGAGGGGCCTTCAGACAGAGATTCCCTCTGTCAAGCTCCTAAAGTTTGCAGAATACACTTTAGGAACATTGATACAAATAACATTCATACAGCAATAATAACTAAAGTTGTGGTTGATAACCAACAAATATTCAACATAATTTGCTATACTTTTAATTGACTAATTACTGTACATTGCTTCCTATTTTTTAAACAAAATAGTAAAACAATGGTTGTAAAAGGTACAAGTAATTTATGGCAATTTTTTAGGTAACAGTACATAGAATAAAAAGGATTTTGAAATGTGCTAAAGATTAGGAGTTCAACAGTCTAGACATACACTAGGGAAGGGGATGAGGGTCAATCTGTGTATTTTTGGTTAAGTGGATAGTCAGTGTAGTTTAAGTGAGTAGCACAATCGCCTCACAGCAAGAAGGTCGCAGGTTCGAGCCTCGGTTGGGTCAGCTGGCATTTCTGTGTGGAGTTTGTATGTTCCGTGTTCGTGTTGGTTTCCTCCGGGTCCTCCAGTTTCCCCCACAAGTCCAAAGACATGCAGTATAGGTGAATTGGGTAAGCTAAATTGTCCGTAGTGTATGTGTGTGAATGAGTGTGTATGGATGTTTCCCAGTGATGAGTTGAAGCTGGAAGGGCATCCGCTGCGTAAACCATATGCTGGATAAGTTGGCGGTTCATTCCACTGTGTCGACCCCAGATTATTAAAGGGATTAAGCCGAAAATAAAATGAATGAATGAATGAAAGACTGTTTTGGTTTTGATTGTTTTTTCACCCATAACCTTTCTTTCTAACTTATGGTTTGTTTTTGTTGTTGATTGTAAATATTGTAAATAGCTTAGTCGCTGCTTAGCTAATCACCACCTGTAATAAATCACATTATTTGTACTGCAATTCTTGTTTGTGGTTGTTAATTTGGAGTACAATTCTCTTTGAGTGTTTGTTTGAACCAGATCCTTGGTAAAGTGTGCAACCCCACTCCCCTAGATTTCCCAGGGGTTGTAACAGCAGGGTATATACAGAACTTCTTAAGTTGAATTTATTACCTTTTACTACCTTTTTTAATACCTTAAAAAATTGAATACCAGCACGACTTAGAGCTGCAACTGTAGTGGCGTAAATGAAATATCTTTCCAAATGGAATAACATTGCAGATATATTTAAGTAAAGCAGAGGGATTAATCAAGATGTCACAATGGGCCTTTGTCCATAGCTTTTAATCAATGCCATATGTGTCATCAATGTCAAAAGCCGCTGTTCTAAGAACAGTTCGTTATGGTTAAGGTTGTTTCTCCACTGAGCCTGGAACGGCGCAGCACGATTACAAACCGTTCTCGGCCCGGAATTCTCGGCATGGTTCGACAACCATGCTGAACTGTGCCTATAGATTGTGTGTTGACGTCGTGGCTCTGTTGACAAACTACCACAAGTGTTGCCAGATATACAGTAGCTGACTTTTTTAAGGCCAAAAACTGTTCAAAACCCAAACGCACAAAAAAAATAAACGCCCAAAATATTAGATTAATATATATATATATATATATATATATATATATTATTTATTTAAATCCTACCTAGTAAATCCTACATTATCTAGTTGCTTTAACTATCAAAATTGTTAACCATACAGCAACAAACATCAGCAGTCACAGAGCCACAACATAACCGGATCACATTGAAACACAGCCCCCCTCTCACCCACACATTGTACTACCTATTAGAGTATGTTTTACTTTCGAAATGGGGTATAAATTCATCCCATTTGGCAATTTAAATTCTTTTGAACATAATTAGGTGCTGCTTGTCAATCAGACAATGCTTTGATGCTTGTTCTTGCTGTCAATTGCGGGAAAAAAATGATTGATAAAAGTGTCATAATAAACCACTGTGAGTTTAACTGCAGGTGCTGCGTGATGCGCGTGTAAGCAAGGTTATATTAATCGTCCTCTTGTAGACGTGGCAATAAGCTTTGCAGCTGTTGCCAACTACAACCCTAAGCCAGTCTTTAAACCTTGAGTCCTCCAGCCAGAGGTTCGAAAACTTGCATTTCCCCATGTTGTCATGCGAGCCTATATGGTTGGGAGCATGCAAGCCGGGTACCCAGTTTACACGCACACGAGCGAACACCATCTCACATGATATCGCTCAGGTCCTAGTCTTAACATATAAATAAATCAACAAAAATTTTTGAATAAAGGCCTGCACTTAACAAAAAATTTAAATTTATCAAAAAAATTGGCCTTGAAAATGTAATACCTCTTCAGATGATGTTTATTACCTTTTAATACTTTTTAATGCCCTTAGTTTTGGCTAATTTCATTTACTATCTTTTACTACCTTTTACAACCTGGCGGACACGTGTTATAAAATAAAATGCTTAATGCTTTTTTAAATTAACAAAGTTAAGCTAAATATAACATTCTATTAAAAAAAAAAAAATAATTCCGACTTAGTCCCAGATTTATCAGGGGTTACCACACCGGAATAAACCAACTACTCTGGCATATGCTTTGCACAGTGGATGCCAACCACAACCCAGCACCATGCTGGGAAACAATATAAAATTGTATTTATAATTTTCTATAAACATTTTTTATATATTTAAATGTATTTATAATTTAAATATATATAATCCTTACAATTGTGAATTTAAAATTTTGAAAAAAAATTGTTTGTAATTCCACAAGGTTCACAAGATTTCCTCATTTTATGTATCTTCAAACAGGTCTTGACACACTGCTCTTGTTCTTTATGTTTACATACAAAACGTTTTCTAAGGAAATTCATTCCTGCAACATCCTTTTCCAAACTGCCAAATGACCTAAAAATAACTTCTGAAAATACTAAAATAACAAATGTGCCTGAATATCCAAAGAAAGTCCAACAATGGCAGCTTTGAGTGCTAACTCGAGTCAAGTCAAGTCAGCTTTTTTATGTAGGTCATAGTTATTGTAGCATAAGAATGAGGCCCTGCAGAAATAGCAAACTAAAACACAGTGACTTGGGAAAAATGCAGCTATTGGGGAAAAAAAAAAGTTGTTTACAGTCCGGCTGGTACAACACAAGCAAATCCAAAATGATGTTTACATGCTGGTGGGTTGCTGCATTTTGATGTTGACCGTTGTTTTTAATCTTTCCAGACAATCTTGTGCAGGGTTATAATCCACATACATAAGAAAGGAGCCGCTGTGTTATCTTTGGGATAATTATGTGTCACAGAGATATTCAGCTCTCCACCTTTAGATGAAACCTTATATGACAGGATTCCTCTTAAGTGATTCACACATTTAATTCCTGCTTACAATGAGTATGAGTTAAGCGGTACACATTTCAACCTGCTCTAAAATTGTAATTAGAGGGGCTGTGCAACGAGTGTACACATGTGTATGTATTAGTTGTGATAATGTGTGTGTATGCTGTGACTGTGTGGATGTGGATGTGTGGGTGACGGTTTGCTCGACAACTGACAATGACTATAATTGTTCAAAATGACTTCATACACGCTTTGAAGATGCACAATTATCAGACTCTGGGAAAGAGTCTGTGGGAACATCCCTAAACTTCTTCACAACAAGAGTAGGAGTCCCCTTAAAGAACAAGAGAAACAGAAAGAAGAGGAAGACAAACTCATGCTGAAGGAAAATAAGGAAAATAGTTTTTTTTCTTTATCTAATTTATGATTTAAATTTAAAACCTACAATTCTAAAACCGGGGTGACACGGTGGCGTAAATTTGGCCGTAGTGTATGTTTGTGATTAAGAGTGTATGGGTGTTTCCCAGTGATGGGTTGCAGCTGGAAGGGCATCCGCTGTGTAAAACATAAGCTGGATAAGTTGGCGGTTCATTCCACTGTGAAGACCCCAGATTAATAAAGGGACTAATCCGAAAAACGAATGAATGAATGAATTCTTAAACCATGCCCTTAGACCAGGGGTGTCAAACTCAGTTCCTGGAGGGCCTCAGCTCTGCACACTTTAGAGCCAACCCTTGCTTCAATACACTTACCTGGAGGTTTAAAACAAACCTGAAAGACTCAATTAATTTGATCAGGTGTGTTTAATTAGGGTAAAAGCTAAAGTGTGCAAAGCTGTGTTTGACACCTGTGCCTTAGACTATGGCTGTGTCCGAAATCGCCTACTACTCGATAGGTACTGCATTTGAATTTAAACATACTACTTGGCCGTTAGAAAAGTACATTCTACACAGTATGAATGTGAGTAGTACGAATGAAACTCAGACGTACTGCATCTGCCATTTTGTCATCCTCATGTGACCTACCATTACTTCACTCCCATTCATGAGTTCTCTTATAGTGCATCATGGGATAGCATAGCATCCATTGGTTGTGCACTTCACAATCTCGCTGGAAGTAGTAAGGCATACAGGTACTTCTCACATACTGTTTTTCGAAACACTGTTACTGTCTGTTACTCGGCTGACATACTGATTTTAGCGTACTATTTAGTATGAAAGCATGCAATTTTGGACGCAGCTTGTAACTCAATACTTAAAGTGCTTTAAATTTATAATAAACTTCAAATTAAAATTTAAATGTCATAAACATGAAACTCTAATTAATATTTGAATCCAAATTTCACATTATTTATGTATCTGCATGAATAATTTCAGGCGACGCAGTGGCGCAGTAGGTACTGCTGTCGCCTCACAGCAAGAAGGTCGCTGGTTTGAGCCTCGGCTGGGTCAGTTGGCGTTTCTGTGTGGAGTTTGCATGTTCTCCCTGCGTTCGCGTGGGTTTCCTCCGGGTGCTTCGGTTTCCCCCACAGTCCAAAGACATGCGGTAAAGGTGAATTGGGTAGGCTAAATTGTCCATAGTGAATGAGTGTGTGTGGATGTTTCCTAAAGATGGGTTGCGGCTGGAAGGGCATCCACTGCATAAAATCGTGCTGGATAAGTTGCCGGTTCATTCCACTGTGGTGACCCCGGATTAATAAAGGGACTAAGCCAAAAAGAAAATGAATGAATGAATGAATGAATAATTTCGGATCATATTAAAGCAATTATTTCTGGAGAAATTGAGAGAAATTGAAGGTTGCACTAAGTATGAAAACCTTTGAACATGCTGAACGTATTAATCCACTATTCTTAGTGCTTACAGTTTAAAGCATGTTGTTCCAATAAGGATTTTCAAAGATCAACATTCTGAATTTAACATGATTAGGCAGAACAAACTGTAAATCACAAAGACTTTAAACACTTAGGGGTGGTAGTACCCACAAGACAGCAAGAAAAAAACTTATAAAGCCATTCATAATTTTTAAACTGCAAACTAGTGTCTTATTGAAATCTTTGGCTCAAGAAAAAAAGATGTAATTGCTCCAGTTTAAGAACTGTCAGATATTTAGATTTATTTGTCAAAATATTTTTGCAAAACAGTCCTAGATTTTTCACCAGACTGGAAGCAAAAAATGGAAATATTGAAGGTTGTTGAAAAAGTTGTTTAACATGGTCGGGTCATAGGTGGCTCGGCCCAATCCTAATTTAATTTTTGTACCCCTTCTCCTTCCCCTTGGCCCTTGAAACAGAATGTGAAGGGAAAGGGCTTAAAAATGTACCTCTAAGAAATGGGACAGCACTACAGCACCTGCACACTTCATCATATGTCATCGAGATCTCTTGCCTCATATGAGATCAGACGATCGCTGTTCATTAACTGTCAGATGTGAAAGTATGTTGTGGGACTGCTGTACAGGAGCTATTATTAAGGATTATGGATAGCGAGATTTAGCATTTTTTTATATGAACGCGATTATGAATCTATTAAAACATATGCTAGCTGTTTGTTGTAAAAATTCTTAATAATACAATTTACAAAAATACAATAATACAAAAAAAATACTAATTTGTGGATCTCCTTATTTCTGGGTGCAGCCGTGCTGCTGTTGTGGCTGGTGTATTCTGGGAAATTTTCTTACCCCTTGGTTTCGAGTGTGGTTCTGAAAAATCTTTGTTTGAAAGGGTATCTACCACTGCCCCTTAGCCCTTCAAGCTGAAGAGAAATGGGACACCCCTACCCCTTCACGTGAATGCGCAGGGGTAGGAGTAAGGGGAAGGGCTAAGGGGTAGAATTTGGATTGGGCCTAACTGTTATAAAAATTAAAATACTACATTAAGGCATATTATATGATATTGCTGATTTTTTTATCATTGACTTATAAGTTGTTGTAAGCTGTTACAAGCTTGCTAAATAATACACAATAATTTTTATTGCTGTGCTTAAAATTGTTAAAGCACTTGAACACTACTAATTGGTGATTGCAATATTAGGTATATTTCAATTTTTTTTATAGTCCAACAGCATAGTTTGTAAGAATCCCATTTGTGATGCACAGGACTGCATAAAGTCTCAATCTAATGAGAATTTGCAGAGCCTTAATAACACCATGTTCCACAATCTGAAATCTAGGAAATTATTAATATTACTATCATCTCTCAGGTTTGAACAATAAACAATATACAGGATTCTGCAGTTCTCTAGAACACACTCCACTGAGGACACCCACCCTGATACAGCACATGCACTCCACCTCAACCGTACTCACAACATCCACCATTTGTTTTCAGCCAAGAACTGCTTGGCACTGGAAAGGAAACTATGCAAAAGCACTGTGATGTGTGTGTGTGTGTGTGTGTGTGTGTGTGTGTGTGTGTGTGTGTGTGTGTGTGTGTGTGTGTGTATGTGTGTGTGTGTGTGTCTGTGTCTGTGTGTGTGTCTGTGTGTGTGTGATGTACATAATAAACTATAGTTGGTATATTATGATCCCAATGAGCTAAATCTGATATTGATATTACCCATATTACCTATAGACAGTACACAAACTGCTTTCTTATGCACACTCTATGGTATTTTATAGTACAAATATGGTAAATATTATGTTCACAATAAAAAAACACCAAGTTGTTGAGTTGTTGAGCCACTTTGTACTCTTGAAGAAAGCTAAAAACATTTAGGTTTGCCTGCACTTGTAATTATGAACATCCACTTGATAAAACTGCATCTTAAAGCAACACTATGTTACATTTCCGGTTGATAAGCGCAATTGTCTACAACCAATGTCATGAATACTGTCACTCTATAAGCTTTCATGTGGGCAGCACAATTCACGTGAATTTGTTGACAACAACTGATGGAATCGGCCAATACAGAAACTTTGTTTGTCCACAGACCTTGAAAAGTAGCCAGTGTAACACAAAATGTCTTAATAGCCTATACATTTGTGCATTGTCCTAGACCTGCTGCGATTCATCCATATAATAGACTTAGTCGATGATGATAATGTCAACATCAATATTTTTAAATGACGTATCATTTTATAATAATTCGTTTTCAAGCTTTGACTAAGAGAACAACAGTTTTATCTATGCCATTAGCATGAGCAATGTGCATTGCATCATTGAAAATTGCCTTTCTTTCGTCAGTGTAATTTTAAGATTTTCAAATACCAGAGGTCAAATTGCATTTGACCTCTTGCAAAGTCCGTCCTACTCCTCTATGTCCGACAAGCTTCCAATATGAGCCATGGCACTCCCCTATCTATTTGTGCACTCCCCAGAGAAATAGTGAACCATCTCTGGAAAAATGACATACTGATTTCAGACAGAATCAAACGTAAATGTCTGCAATATTCATACAAGGGATATAATAATCATTTTTTATGATTTTTTTTTATAATGAATAATTTGTTATGTGCTTTTGTTCAACTCAAAGCACTACAAAACAATAAAACAATAAACAAAAAAAACTATTGGATAGCAAAATGCAACAAATAGTTCAAAATGACAGAAATAAATTAAATAAATTAAAAGCAATACTAAAAAGGTGAGTCTTAAGCTTTCTTAAAACAGTCTAAGGAACTGGCGTTCCTGATGGGTGTAGGTAAAGCATACCATAATTTAGGCGTGCGGTAGGAGAATGCTCTACCTCCCATAGTGTTGAGTCTGCAACAAGGCTAAAACAAAGTGAGACCCGATGCAGAACATAAACAGCGAGAAGAAGATGATACAGACACCAAATCACAAATATAACCAGGAGCAAATCCATGAAACACTTTGTATGTTAAAATCAAAGTTAGGTAAGACAGGTAGCCAGTGTAGTTGCTGAAGTAGTTGGGTAATGTGATAGCGAGGCGATGTGTATGTCAACATGTGAGTGTGAGTGAAACTACAAAAACGCTCTACAAAGTGTCTCCAGGCTATGTGGTCTAAGTTAGCTCATCTCATCTGTCATCTTCCGAGCCCACAGGTAGTTCACTGGTTACCCTGTTATATTAAAAGTATATTAAAGTTATGTGGGCTGTGCTGGTCCAGTAACAGAAGAGACTACACTGTAAACAATGCAGGGTTCCACACAATTCATTTATGTTGTCCCAACACGAATCAGCTAAGTTAATTTAACACTTGTAACAAATTTATGTGGATTGAACATAAAAAAAAAATTATGTTGTCCCAATGAAATCTCAAGAATTGTGTTGCTTCAGCTTATTTTAAATAAGTAGCTTGAATGAGCACAAATTTATATTTTTTGAGCGAGTTTATCAGTCTCAAGTCCTTACATTTCGAGTCTTTGTTCGGCAAGTTACTGCACCATTGATTGACAGTTGATGGTGAGGCCCTCAACACAAATGTATCCATTTCATACATTTCTCTAGGTTTTTGGAAAAGGATGAAATTGTATATTGCCCAGTCTTTTTGGGTATCTGTAAATCCAATACAAGCACATTTTCACAATTGTTCTTGTTAACCACCAATGTTAGACTACTACGATACCTGTTGGACAAAATGGCGGACAGTTACGAGACCACAGAATATCGTCATTATAACTGGCTGGATGTCCTGTCAGTCAAACTGCTGGCGAAGAGTCAATTGTGGTTTTAGGCTACAAAAGGCTACTAGACAGCAGAATTTAGAGCAGAGTTGTTCTACCACTGATAAACTTTCAGACACGTAAATACCAAATGTAAGCAGAGCATAGATGTCATATCTTAGACAAAGGAGTGCATAATGCATAGTACGGTACACCATGTCATTTGGGTCACAAGTAAAATATTGTCTTCTAGCAGCAGGGTGTGGGTTATGGTTTGTCCATAGCATAATGTATACAGCTTGCTTTATATAACAACAATAGAAGTCTGGTATGTCCTCATTAAGGCATGTGGGTGTATGTAAAAGAGAAGAGAGAGTATGCAGAGATGTTTGCGCTCACCTTTAAAAGCCAGGTGCACTCTGGGAGCGGAGCGATGTGTGCAGGCCACTTCAAACACAAACAAAGCCCACAGCAACAGGAGGAGTCGCGTTTCCATAACTCTCAAAGTTCCAGGCATTTGCAGGCAACCTATACAAACCCACACAAAAGAAAGAAAAATAAAACAAGGTAGACTTAAAAAGAATAGCACAGGGCATGCTAAAATTATCACTCCTTTTGACAAAGGAAGAGACTGAAATGACACAGGAAGAGCAGACGAAGGACGAGAGGTGAAAAAATAGCTGGGAAACAAACAGATGAAGAGGAGGAAGAGAGATGGAGACAGTTCGATTTAGACAGACTGAACAGAAAGCAAATGTGACTACTGTACTGTACTACATGGTTGTATATTTAGCTTGGAGTATTACCAGCCAGACAAATCCCAGCCTGTCACACCTTTCCTGATTCAACTCCATGCAAAGACAGAGGTTTCAGGCCTGTATTAAAGGGGTCAGCATTTATGCTACATGGTGTCATGGTTTTATTTTAAGGAAAACAGATGGTGTTAATCATCTTCATCCACCCGGTGCAACTGCACAGACTGATTTGAGAGTTAGCAGATTATGAGCTGTGGTTTGTGACTGGTGTACAAGGAGTGGGAGCAGGATTACAGTCACAGATAAAAGATGGCCTGTGATAAAGAAAAAGGAAGAATCTTTTGAAAATGCTTTGATGTTTTCTTGTATATACAGCATTGTCGAATGGTTTTTAAAAAAATGCACTAAAAGTTAAATCCAAAGTATACGTAAAATATTTATTTTTTTCAATTTCTATATTTAAGTATGAAAATTTGAGGTAGTAAAGATTAACACCCAGCTATTTTGATTTGCTTTTATGAGTTTACAGTACATCCCATCTTATAGCCACTTAAAAATCACTTTCCAGAACCTTCTTATTCACTGTTCCATGCTGGTAAAATACTACTATAATAAGCTTCTTCTACTATAATATTACTATGATCAATTATCATGTTATATGCACTTTATTAAACGCACCCGCCATTTTATTAGGTACACCTGTTAACTGCTCGTTAACACAAATGTTAGCCAATCACATGGCAGCAACTCAATGCATTTAGGCATGTAGACATGGTCAAGATGATCTGCTGCAGTTCAAACCGAGCATCAGAATGGGGAAGAAAGGCTGACTTTGAACATGATGGGCTGGTCTGAGTATTTCAGAAACTGCTGATCTACTGAACAGAACCATCACTAGGATTTACAGAGAAATATCCAGTGAGCGGCAGTTCTGTGAGCACAAACGCCTTGTTAATGCCAGAGGTCAGAGGAGAATGGCCCGACTGATTCAAGCTGATGGAAAGGCAACATTAACTCAAATAATCACTAGTTACATCTCTAAACGCACAACACAATGAACCTTAAGGCAGATGGGCTACAGCAGCAAAAGACCACACCGGATGCCACTCCTGTCAGCGAAGAACAGGAAACTGAGACTACAATTCGCACAGGCTCACCAAAAATGGACAAAAGAAGATTGGAAAAACGTTGCCTGGTCTGATGAGTCTCAATTTCTGCTGCGACATTCGGATGGTAGGGTCAGAATTTAGCGTTAACACCATAAAAGCATGGATTCATTCTGCCTTGTATCACTGGTTCAGGCTGGTGGTATTTTCATTGCACAATTTGAGCCCATTAGTACCAATTGAACATCATGTCAATGCCACAGCCTACCTGAGTATTGTTGCTGACCATATCCATCCCTTTATAACCATAGTGAAGCCATCTTCTGATGGCTTCTTCCAGCAGGATAATGTGCCATGTCATAAAGCGCAAATCATCTCAGACTGGTTTCTTGAACATGACAATGAGTTCACTGTACTCAAATGGCCCCCACAGTCACCAGATTTAAAAAAAAAAAAAAAAGATTTTTGATAGAATATCATAAATAGATTGATGTGGTGGGACGGGAAATTTGCATCATGGATGTGCAGCCAACAAATCTGCAGCAACTGCGTAATGCTAACATGTCAATATGCACCAAAATCTGTGAGGAATATTTCCAGTACCTTGTTGAATCTATGCCATGAAGGATTAAGGCAGTTCTGAAGGCAAAAGGGGGTCCAACTCGTTACTAGTAAGGTGTACCTAATAAAGTGGCTGGTAAGTGTATATTGCCCATTGTGTTTACATTAAACACAATGTCAACATTTTAGTCGATTGCACTGTCAACAAATCTGTTTTCTGTGTTGAGGTGGAGGTGGGAGGATTTCTTCAGATGACTGCAGATAATTTGGACAAAAACTGGCATCTGAAGATGCATATTTCCCTACTATATAATATGCGAAAAAGACTATGTAAGCTGAGTAGTACATCTGAAATCATAGCATTCAATAAATAGTTGGCAAGACGTACTAGGATGGCCTACCACTAAGGTTCTGGAGTGCACATCCAATTGGCACTTTATTATCCCAAAAGGCTATGGCAGAGGATTTATGAATGGAACTAAAATGATGCAACTGATGCCGGTATGTCATGATAATGACAAGTTTAGTCATTTTATATTATATTATATAGAACAATTTTATATTATATAGAACATACTATTTTTAATGGCCATGAACATGTTTTAATTGTTAATGTTTAATAAAAAAGGGTAAATTATCTGAGAGTTATTCATTTACACAGAGATATCAGGGTCTGCATGGCTCATCTTTGTGTTGTCATTTCTGGTTTTAGGTTTTCATCAGATTTCTGCATAGAATTATTATTAAACTAAAAAACATTACAAAATTACTTGGAGATATTTCATCCAAAAATGAAAATGCATTTATTTTCCCTCATGTGGATTTAAACCTTTATGACTTTCTTCTGTTGAACACAACATAAGATATTTAAAAAAATGTAGGCTGACGATTTGTAAGACAAAAAAATTCTGTAGATGTTAATGAGCACCATCAATCAGTATTCTTCAAAATAACATATTTTGTGCTCAACAGAAGAAAGTAACACAAACTGATTTTGAAGATTATGCATCTAAATGATGAGATTAAATTTTTAGGTGAACTACTTTTAAATTTTATGTTCTCAAAAGATCATATAAAGGTCATCCATTAGTATATTCCAGTTATTCCAAAATTGTTTAAAAAAAATCATCATTGACCCAAAAATCGCGGCTTGTGAGAAACAGCTTATGCTGCCATGTGCCTAGGAAAAGCTGGAGGTGGCAAATCACTCCAAGCTGCTGCAAAGCCCCGTCACGCTGCTCATTGTTATAACTTGGAAGATCTCACTGGAGTCCAGGGCTGCGACTGCTGCCTCTTTTAGCTCAGTTTCCATCAGATACTGATCCTGGGCTCCTGTTTGTGACATCATCAGCTGGCCAGTGATGTATGTGGGTGATGTCAACACAGCAGGCCCTTACATACTTAGGATTTGCATGTCCATACGTTCTTTTCGACGGAGATGAATGATTAAATCAGCTTAAACCCTGTGCCAACGTACATACTTTTTATTAGCACTTTTAAGTACTGCACCTGTGTGTGTGCTAGTTTCACTCTTGGCTGTTTGTGTGTCGGTCCAAAAGTATGTGTGGAGGCAAAAGTTTTGACACTAGGCAACTCGCTTAATCCTTTTCCACAAACTCACAAACGCGTCACACAAACACAAACACCAGTCCAGACTCTGCCAGCTGTCACTGGTTCAAATTCACATTCAAAGTGCATCTAGGGGCTTGTCAAGGAATGTACTACATGTCCAAACTGCAAGATGACACAGAGAGGGTGAGAGAGAGAAGCACAGATTGCAAAGAAGGCTAGGTAAATGAGAACCTAGAGTTAAAAAAAAGGCCTTGAGATGGTTATCTCTCTGTATGTTCATGTAGATGCGTATCACAACTCTGTAGACATCAGATTGGGATCATAGCGGCTTAGACAAGAGCCAAGAGCCGTGAATTAGTGGTCTGAAAGCGGCAAACGCACATTTGTGGTCTCGGGTGCGCTCGAGAAAGGCCTAAGAAAACCAACAAATAATTGATATCTTCTTTTCCAGCTCAAAGTGTCCTCCTCACTTTTGAACCTGATTTCAAAAAGCCTCTCTGATGTTGTACTGTTTCACTGGCTCTTGATGAAACTCACACTCTGAGCAAGATCAGATCTGTCTTGTGTCTCCTCTGCTTTATATATTCATCAGCATCAGTCGCTCAGGTGTTCTTACATGTTGGTTCTGGCACTGGTTTGAGGGGAAAGAGTAGGACGCACATTCATAAATGTGCACACACACACAAATAACTAGACAGACAGACAAATAGATAGATAGACAGACAGACAGACAGATGCCTGAATGCAACAATTTAACTATTATTTGCCATCTAATATACTGATTTATTATAATTTAAATCTACTTTCCCAATAATATGCATGCCTACATATCTCAAGAAAACTGCTAAGTGGCATATTTGCTGTTTTAAATCTTGAGTGGAACTTCACAGGTGTAAACTGTTATACTTTCTTGTTAGCATGCATTATGTATCAGTCTTCCTCTGCTGGAATGGCCTGCATATGAATTATGGATGCTCAGGCGCAATCTATGACGTCCATTACATCCAACTCCAACGTGTCCATTTTATCCCTTTTTTCTGACTGACAAAATAAAATAAAAAAACATTTAGGATGATGCGGGATGTAGGGCACTAACTATTTAATACTTGGCACATGAGTATTTGACAATTATCAAAAGATTTTATAGGTCAGGGCAGAACCAACTATTTTGTCCAGCCATGTCAACTGCAACTTTTTAACTAGAAGCTTTTTATAAATCACAGGACACCTTAAATATTGACAGAAAACTTTAATTTCAAACCAATGACTTTATACAGAATCAGAAAGTAATCAACTCATTTTGTGCAAAACCTTTTATCCAAGTTTGATTCTTTTAACTGTCTATACTGTAATACTAAATGAATTAAGTTCAAAGTTGAATAATTCATATTGCTGGAACGATGTATCCATAAAAATGCTCATACACACACACACACACACACACACACACACACACACACACACACACA
>CAIGQZ010032240.1:5550604-5567254 GCA_903798205.1 Danio tinwini | reverse complement strand
GTGTGTGTGTGTGTGTGTGTGTGTGTGTGTGTGTGTGTGTGTGTGTGGTTGCGTGTGTGAGAGAGACTTTTGCATACTTATCTTGATATGTCTGAGAAACTAGAAACAAACAAAAAATCACATCAAATCACATCAGCTCTCAGAACATAGTAAGTGTATTTATGCCCACACACTATGATCTGCTGTTTTACTCCATAGAACTCCATATAAAAGCCAAAATAGTTTTTTGCACAGGCGTATCTAAGGGTTAACAGTGCCAACTGATGATCAACAGTAAAAAAAGTTAAAAGCTCAACCTCTTGTCAACAAGGAAAACCACCATCAATCAAGAATGCATGATAATTCATTTATTTTATTTTCGGCTTAGTCCCTTTATTAATCTGGGGTCGCCACAGCAGAATGAACCGCCAACCTATCCCGCATATGTTTTACACAGCAGATGCCCTTCCAGCTGCAACCCCTCACTGTGAAACACAGATACATTCTCATTCACACACATACACTACAGACAATTTTAGCTTACCCAATTCACCTGTACCGCATGTCTTTGGACTGTGGGGGAATCCGGAGCAACCAGAGGAAACCCACGCCAACACGAGGAGAACAGAATGTACGATTATATGCTTTGCAAAAAAAAATGTCATTATAATGAAAGTCAATGAGGCAAAAACAGCCACCAACATAACAAAAGGGTAGTCAATTTGAACAATCCACCAGGGTTAATAACATTGCCACAAGATTCTCTGTTTGTCATATAATAACATTTCCAATATGACTTAAGGGGGGCAATCTATATAGGTTATTTTATAGTCACATAAGAATGTTACAAAAATGTCATCAGAACATTAACAGAATGTTCCCATGCAGTCCTCTGTTGGTCATTTAATAACAAGTTAAAGCCTGACAAAAAAGTCTGTATCATTAGTGAATTTTATGTTGGACAATAAATATCCATTGGGTTGAATGAAGTCTGGTGTCATGTGGTTCATATGTACGAATCAGCAGAAACCACAAAACATATCAGACCCATTTGAATTCTACAAATAGTGCTATATTTCACAGCAGACTCAACACTAAAACTAGACTGTGGTTGTCATAAGCTGTCAAATGCAAGTTTCAAGCATGAGCATCTTAAATGTAATGTCCTTAACCCTTGCACCATCTTACTCTATTAAACCAAATGTCTCATTTCCTCCGATATGCAGAGAAAAGGAGAGGATCCACAGAAAAGTTAAAAAGCTGGAGGGCTGTGGGAGTGTAAAGTACATCTGTCTTAGGAGATAAATCTGTCAGCACCTTAGCAGCGGCCCACGGGATGCCCAGGATGGATGAGCGTATAAGCGCCCTGCTTCATCAAAGATGGATGCGGTGCCATGAGATTTCGAGTTGATAAAAGTCCCACTGAGAAGCCTTTTCCCTTTTTTTTCCAGCACACTTTGGTTTCATCTTGATTGCAAATGCTATCTCCCGAGGCATGATGTTCCTCCAAGAATGGGTAATGGGCAATTTCTACACAAAAGCCAAGAAATGTGCACACACGCTTTGTTTACTTTAGTTAAAAGGGATGCGTTTTTGATGAAATAACAGAACGCTTTGCTCAAATGTGCATATTTACTTATGTGTTGCCACAGAGTGAGTCAAAACACATATTGGAGGGCAGACGGGTGGAAAGAGTGCGCGGGACAGCCTGAAAGCTGCGGCTGCTGCTGCCTCTGGTGATCCTACAGATAAAAACCATTTATCTGCTCGCCACGGCTGTCAGAGGCCCTGCTAATTAGCTTTACCATTCATCTCTCTCCTTCTTTCCTTCAGTCTATCTCACACTCTTTCCATTCCCTCGCTCCTACCCTCTCCATCACACTCCGTCTCAGTCTCCTTTACTCGCTGACCTTCTTTCTTCTGCTCGGTGGCTTTCATTTGACTGTATTAGTGCACTTTTTTGACTCCAGTGTAGACTATAATAAGGATGGAGGCCTGATTCTGCTACAGGACAAAAAAATACTTAAAGTTTAAAAGTAATTATGGCTTTTTCGTCACAATGCTGACATTTAGGCCCAATCCCAATTCTATTTTTGTACCCCTTCCCCTTGGCCCTTAAAAACGAGTGTGAAGGGGAAGGGCTTTAAAATTTACCCCTAAGAATTGGGACAGCACTACAACACCTGCACACGTCATCATATGTCATCACGATCTCTTGCTTCATATGAGATCAGATGATGACGACTGCTGTAATTATTCCAGTTGTGTTATTTTTTGATGTTTATCTTCAGGAAATCCCTGAGGCATATATCATGTTATCATAACAATCTAATGTGGCAATAAGATTGTAACTATACTGCACATTTACACCGTGGCCATATTCATCTATGTAAACACACCAAAACAACATTAACATTATAGCAGACACTGTAAAACGCTCATTCCCAGCCACTAGACTTTTCTGACAGGGTGTTCGAGTGTCATCGAGTGTCAGAATGTTGTGGGACTGCTGTACAGGAGTTATTATTAGGGATTATAGATCGTGAAATTTAGCGGTTTTTATTTTAGCATTTTTTTATAAAAGCATGACGGTAAAACATGAACGCAGTTATGAATTTATTAAAACATGTGCTTGTTTGTTGTAAAAATTCATAATACTGACAAAAAATACAAATTTGTGGCTCTCCTAACTTCCGAGTGCAGCGAAACTGCAGTTGTAGCTGGTGCATTCTGGGAAATTTTCTTACCCCTTGGTTTTGAGTGTGGTCCTGAAAAATCTTCGTTCGAAGGGCTATTTACCCCTTCCCCTTAGCCCTACGCCTTCAAGCTAAAGAGAACTGGGACACCACTACCCCTTCACATGAACGCGCAAAACGAGGTGTAGGGGTAAGGGGAAGGGCTAAGTGGTAGAATTGGGATTGGGCCTAATTCAACTCATAGTTTATAAGGCAAAACATGTCAAAAGTTGTAAGGTAAAAATGTCACAATTATAATTTTTTTTTTTTAAGAATTACTACTTACAGTGTGTTTTTCTTGACAATTCAGATGTTTTTTCCACTTCATAACTTATAAAAGGCAAAAAATGTCAAAGCGTGTGAAGTAAAAATGCCATAATTATGGGTAACACTTTACAATAAGGGTGTATTAGCTAATGTTAGCATTTGCATTTTCTAACAAGAACAAACAACTAACAATACAGTATTTGTTCATTGTTTTACTTTTTTTGCAACTGATTATACACAAAATCTTTTCATGTCACATGATTTCTGAAACGTCTCACTCAAAATGCAAAACTACACAGCAAATCTCCAAAATCAGAAGATGTTTCTCAGCCTTGAACTCAGTTTTCAAATCGCATAAAACACTTTTTTCAAAAAACTTCACACAATGCTCTACCTAAAACACAAAAATCTAACAGGAAGCTACTTGCTTTCCTTTCACAACCAATCAAAATGCAACACTTACTCACAAGGTCGCACACACACACTCCTCAAATGTGGAAACCCTAATTAATTAGCTGATCACTAACTAATCACTGCTTCACTGTAGTATAGGCCTATAAATTGGTCAAAGGTGACAGGGCACCGGGCTGTCCCAAAAAAAGAACAACTATTTTACCACTCATCCACAGTTTGTAAACTAAATTCCTTCAGAAAAAATAGAGGAATTCTTCAGAACCTGGCTCTGTAAAGTATAATGTACCCTAAGTTTATAAAGCTTCTCCAGGCAATGGACACTTCATGTACCCTATAGCAATAACTCTAAAAAAAATCAAACCCAGATTATATCAGTATTAGTTATAAATGATACGAGTGTTCAAGATTGATTACAGCAGTGTGTAAAGGAAGCAAACAGATTTATATTAAATGAAGCATGTGTGTTCCGTATGGGGTCAAAGTTGTGTTTTGTTATATTATTGTAAAGTTTTGAATGAAGTGTTTCATTTTGCGAAAGAACTGATGTGTTCTGCTGTTTGTGTGTGTGTGGATGTGTAAATTGTGTGTAGTGTTTTGACTAAATGAGCCTTAATTTAAAAATTGTGCTTAAGCAATTGTAAAAAAACTGAAAACATGTTCTGTTCCTACATGTGATTGGTGTTCACAGTGTACCTGTACAGATTATTTTCACCATAGAACATTGTACTGAAATGTAGATATAAGCCTATGAAAGAGAAAAGAGCTTTACATTTAGAACAACTGTGTTTACATGGTATATCCAAACATTTACTATCATGAAAGTGTTTGCCGTTTGATGCAAATGCTTCATTCTGACATGTGTTTATGGCATTTTAAATGCATTGTTACGTTTTGAAGGAAGTGTGAGGCATTTTGCTTTTTGTGTGAGCAGTTTTGAGAATTGTGTGTAGAGTTTTGAAAAAAGGTGACTCTGTTTTGAAAATGCGTATAAACAGTTGGAAAAAAACTGTAATGATAGTTAATGAAAATACAGTTGTTCATTGTTAGTTTGTTAACTCACATTGCATTAACTAACGTTAACAAGCATGATGTTAATAATGCATTAATAAATGCTGATTTCTGATTTATAAATGCTGTACAAGTATTGTTTATACTTTATTCAATTCAATTCAATTCATCTTTATTTGTATAGCGCTTATACAATGTAGATTGTGTCAAAGCAGCTTCACATGGAAGTTTATAGTGAATTGAAACAGTGTCAGTTCAGTTTTCAGTGTTTAAGTTCAGTTCAGTTTAGCTCAGGTCAGTGTGGTTCAATAATCACTACTGAGACTCCAAACACTGAGGAGCAATTCCATCGATGCGCAGCTCTACAGATCCCGAACCATGCAAGCCAGTGGCGACAGCGGCGAGGAAAAAACTTCACCAATTGGCGAAAGTGAAGAATATAATATACAAATACATTAATTAACATTAACAAAAAAGCTATACTGTATTAGTGATCATTTTTATTGAACTAATTTGATCAATCTGGTATTAAGGATATGTTACCGAAAATACAGACTAATATTAGAATCCTTTTTAAAAAAGTGAAAGAAAACAAATGTTAAAACCAGGATCCCTGTTCCTCAATTATTCATCCTGACAAAAGAGCAACATGAGTTACAAAGAGTCTCAAAGCGCCCATGATCAACAACATGGAAGTAATGCATATCATTAATTCATGCATTTAATGTAAAAGGGTTTGAGATTCACTGTGTCTGCTGTAAACACAAAAGAGCAGTATTAATATGGAGTCGTGTGTCCCTCATTGTTTAACTTTAACAAATAAAATGACAAAAAAGAAACAAGACAAAACAAAAAATATAATCCTTACCCTTCCAAATGAGAGCTCAGTGTATTTAATTGAATACAGTACACACTTTTCCATTCCCACTTGAGAGGGTTGAACAGGGATTTTTGCTTCATGAAGGTCACATATTTTCTTCAGTCTCTATAAAGCGTGATATCTCCTGCTATAACAGCACTTCAGCTCTATTCCCACTGGCTGCTTTGCATTTACAAACAGGGCAGGCCTTTGCTAGTGGAATATTTATAGCATTGCATTAAGCATGAAATCAAAGGTTTTAAGCGTACCATTGCAACATCGGCACTCCTCTGTTGAGGCCTGCCCAAAAATGCCTGCCCTTCGGCTGTTTGCAGAGCTGTGCTGTTTCCATTCGATTCTGAGCTTCATTACACATTGACCTCGCTTATGTCAAGATCTGAGCTACTGGTTAACATGCAGCCAGAGGTGACGAGGGCCAAGTAAAGTTTACCCCATGGATCACACATTTTCATAATATAAGGAAATTTGTGCTCGGTTTTATTCATGCAGTAGGTATGTTTGACCTCTGAAGGTTAAATCTGAGATAATGCTGCTTGTAAAGACTGTTGAATTGATTATGGAAACATGGAAAGCATCAGCTCACGTGAACAAGCACAGCGGTCCAAGCACAGGCATCTGAATGGAGATAAGAGCATTTGACAATGACATCACTCTGCTTTGCTGCTAAGGAAAGCTTATCTCATCGCTTTTGCAGTCCCTCAGACCCCCATAACCATAAGCCTGTGCTGTCTGGAGGCGCATCATGTACACAAGTCAAAACAAATCCTGTATGGAAAAAAAAGGATGGAATCCTAATATTCTACATGAAAGTTGTTGCTCATTTGAGAAGGTAAAGAATAGTAATCTTACATACTGAAATGTTTCTTTGTTCTTTCATTATGGAAGCAACTTAGAAGAACCACCTTCTGTTTGGTTATTGTCTTTGTCATACTGCCCTCCTGTGGGTAGACCCGAAAACTCTCGAAAGGCCCATTGAAAAGGATTTAAAAAAAAGAAAAACTTAAATTTACTCACCCTCGGGTCATCCAAGATGTATGTGGGTTTTGTGCTTCAGTGAACAAGATTTTAGCTGAAATCGATTTTAGCAGGTCCTTGTTCGTATTTTGAAAAATAAATAGGCTAAATAAATAATAAAATAACGTTACACGTTTAAGTTACAAAACGCTTTCAGTTTTAACTTGTCGTCAGGAGTCGTAGTTAGCTGCTTTTTAGTTTATCTAGACCATTTTGAGGGATGTATGGTTCCAACGTAGACGTTTTACGTTTTTATTAGCTTCCGAGAATCCAAAATAGAGCCGCACATTGAAAAATAATGTTATGATAGCCTTTTTAACATTAAGTTATAATTGAATTACCCCTTGTTACAGTTATTAAATAGTTTCATAACAAGTAGGAAATGTTCATGGGCATGGAACAGTGACATGACCACATTGAAATGGTCTATCCTTTCACTCCTTTAAGGTGTCAAGTCATGTCAAAGGCCTATTTTCAGACATTTCGCGGGTAAGCCGTTCTGGTGAATGTTGTGTAGCCTATAGTTGTAGTAAATAAAGCTCATACTGTATAAAACAAGACACAAAACATTTGTGGAAACATATCACACCTCAAAACTTCATGGTTAAATGGCAATGTTAGCAGCAGCTAGGCGCAAGTGCTAATTTCAATAAGCAGCATAGCTACTCTTCACCACAAAAACCTCATCACAACATAAACAGCAGTAAGTCCCAATATAACAGAAAATGAAATACCAAACTGCCGAGGAAATGGGGTAACAACACATTACACACTAACATTTCTCAAAATATTATCCTTATGCCAATCATCATCAGACAAGCATGATGGAAACTAGTTTAGTTTAAGTTCAGCTTGATGACTATTAGATTGAGTTCACTGAACTTTTATATATTAAACCTTTATTTATATTTGAATTAAACTGATTTAATTTAAAGGGTTGGTTTTTACAAGGAAGCCCAGATTCATGTAAAAAAAAAAAAAAAAAGAGTGAAATCTGACAAAATCTTAAAAATTTCCAGTCATGGGTTCCCGGTTAAATGTCAGATTTTAGCCTGTGAATATTCTGATAAATACGTTCATACCTGAAAACATTACAGCTATTCAGTTGATCAATTTATTGAAGAATAAGAGAAAGGAGGCCCACACACAACATTCTGAATGAAAAGACAAACCTTTATTTGACATGGAAAACCAAAAAACAAAAATCAAACGCATATTTAAAAACTGTAGTTCGCTATAAAATTAAGCACACAAAATATAGCTTTTCCTTGATATTGTAGGTCAATTTCACTCTTATAGTTCAATAACAAATTATAAACCCTTTTTAAGGGAACAGATTATTTACAAACCACTGGCCTTGCGGAAGAAGTCCAACCCAATATACTTACAATGAGTTAACTGCATTTCGTTTTTTAAACCAGATTTTTACAGGTCGAAACTCAAAAACCAATGTAAACAAAATATGTCTTTAAAAATGTTTCCTTAATATGAACTCCAATAATAAACATTAATAATGATTTCCCTCTATAATGACTGACTGACCGAAGTTAAGGAAAATATAGCCTATTATTGCAAGGGAGTAGAGGAACGACTATCAGAAATAAATGATATGAATAGAAAAGTCAGTGAAACGAATGTTTACATAATCACTATTTTTTACAATATTATCCAAGCATTTAATTAAAAACAGGTGCACACATCATGAAAAACAACAACAAAATGGCCTTGCCACTATTTTGCTCATTTAAATAAGATTACAGCTGCACTTTGCAGTGAATAAACGCTAGCGTGCACGTGTTGACAGTGTGTAGATATCCAACTTAAATGACAAAAGTAGTTTCAGATATAGCATGACACCAAACATCATAGCAAGAGGTATGAAGTGTCAGGATAATAGCTGCTTATGTAAACACGGTGAAATAAACTAACAATTATTTAAAAGTCCATCAGCGCACAAACATTCCTGTGGTGTAATGTATTATTTAATTTAAAGACAAAAAATTGAATGAATGAAACGTTTGAAGGGAAACACACCTGTAAGAGTAAACATCCCTGAGTTACCTAGTTTTGGTTCAGAATGAAGTGCATTTCAGAATGTCTGCCTGTTTTCATTATTACTAAAATGCAGTTGTAGAATTTAAAAACAAGAAGGCAAGGAAACACGTTGCTTTATGATGTTAGAGTTCTGTAGATGAGAATAAAAAAGGGACACACAGTTAACCAAAATGTACATCAAAAAATATGGTGTTTTTTTACAGCTGGTCATGATTATATTAACTCCTATAGTGAGAATACACTTGTAAGTGACAGACAATGCTACTTTATTTCATAAACGAAAAGAAAAGAATAAACTGACAAAAAGAAAAACGAATCCCAAGCTTTGAACAGTCAGTTCAGAGATAAAAAGGGGTGTTTTGGGTATCGGTAGCCCTCTCTGTGAAATTTATTAGTGTAAAATGTGATGAAATCTTAAGAAAACTAGATGTTTTCAGAGGAGTGCACGCTTTGAATATTCATGATGATTTTTAAGTACCATCTACAATGAAGACATTAGTTAAACCCTGATCCTTAACCACACAGAGTCTTAGTTATCCAGAAAACAGTAAAATAGATCATAGAAAACTCTAATGATGCTATTCTGCATAAAATGGGACACAACCACGTCCTAACTCTTCTCTTCATCCACATCGATATCTTCCTCTTCTTGCTCTCTGGCCTCACAGCCACCAGAGTCATGTGACACTTCTACTTCCTCAACATCCACTTCCTCTTCATCTTTCTCTTCAAAGGAGGATTCCCCCTCATCTCTTTCATTCTCCTCTGAACCTGAAGGGGAAAAAGATCAAGCTTGTTTTTAAAAAAATGCTGGGTTTCACACAATTCCTTCATGTAGTCTCAACACAAATCAATTAAGTTACCTTAATCGTTTTTACAAATTTAATTGGATTGAACAAAACAATTAAGTTGTCTGAAAAAAGAACTCAAGAATTGTGTCGTTTCAACTCATTTTAAATAAGTAGTTTAAACAAGCAGAAAAATAAAAACTAATAAAGGATTGGTGTCACTTGAGGGCGAGAAAGTAGGGAGTAAATTTTCATTTTTGGGTGAACTATCCCTTTAAACTTCATTTATAGGTGAAAACTTTTTGGCACTTAATTGTTTATGACAGCACACACTTTCCTGACAGACGCTTCTGTTTGTGACATTGTAGCAACAGTAATTGTTTGTTTTTATTTTGATAATTATGCAAGACATTAAATAATCTGCCTTACCGGTGCAATCGGTCTATTCAGCTATTGACTGGTTTGCCCAAGCTTTATAAAAACTAAAATAACAGCACTGAGAATGCACTGAAACTAGGCATGGGCCAATAACCAGTTTCAAAGTTTACCGCGGTTTGGAAAAGTCAAAAAAAAAATTTTGTGTGTTGTAAATAAATCAATGATTTATTTTCATTATTTAGCCTGAAATGTTTACTGTTACAAAATATTACAAATGTTTCCTAAAATAAAATATATAGCGTTCAATGGGGGAAAAATTCGTTTTTTTTTCATTCATTTTATTATTATTATTATTATTATTATTATTATTATTATTTTTATCTAATACAAAAAAATCTAAATGGTTGTGCATTTGTTTGAGCATTCGATCACACCTTGTGACCATGTGTTAGGTGAGCTAACAAAATCATGTTGAAAAAAAAAACATGAATATAAATGTATTTATTTATTAAGTTTGTTAGTAGCAGTGAAATGTAGGGGGCATTTGTTAGAGGCTTTTTAAATAACTGAATCTGAATACACTGGGGAAAGGGAGGTGCATGTTCCATGGACTTTCAGAAATGACAACCACATTTAATTACCAAAATTAATCCCCAACATTATCCTCAGCATTCATGGGACACAACTTGGCTCACAAAGTTGTAATGATAGACCCTGTGGTAACCATTGCAACATTTTAGATATCAAAGTTTGCTACCCTTTTTTTCTGTACAAAGTACAGCATCAGATTTGTTTGTAGCACACTCTTCAAGCATTGCCATACTATCTAACAAGCATTTTTAGCCTTGTGGCTAGAATAATTATGTATCTGAAATTATGGAAGTGGACAAATGTGGGTCATGATATTTTGGTCATAGGCCTGTATTAATCTGTGTTTTCAATGATCTAATAATGAGTGGTCAGCTAAGATTAATGTTTTGAACTGGTATTTATGTGCATCTAATGACTATTTGTGTTCCCTCTGTTTCATGATGCACAACAGGTCACAGTAGTGGCCAAACTGTGCAAATACAGAACAGGATTAATGTGTTAGTTCACCAAAATATTTTAATTATGTTTGTAGCGAGTGAGGTGAAACCAAGAGCTGTGTGAACAGGGTGATGCTGCGGTCACAATAGAGTTTGAGCATGCGAAATTCTGTTGTACAGTGCTGCGAAAAGGAGCAGGATAAACAAGATGATTAGATATTTAAAAATTGAGAGGTTGGTCCTTATTTTACATTTCTGTACACTGAGATCATGCTTTGACCTTTAATTGGTCTCTCGCAGTCATGTGATGCGATGCGATTTCAAAGGTCAGAGTTTACCAAGCTTGAACTTTGGAATGCAGCAAACTGCGAAACA
This sequence comes from Danio tinwini, assembly GCA_903798205.1. Classification (NCBI taxonomy): domain Eukaryota; kingdom Metazoa; phylum Chordata; class Actinopteri; order Cypriniformes; family Danionidae; genus Danio; species Danio tinwini. Next base: position 5,556,333 of record CAIGQZ010032240.1, on the reverse strand, counting down.
TGATGCACGGGCTTGTGTTTCCGGTCTGTCTATGGGACGAAAAGTGCACTTAAGGCTGATGCTTGAGGGATAATGAGAAGCACCTGTTTGTTCATTTTCAGAACACAGGAGGAAATCTTAGAGCTCCCTCAACCTCCTAAAGCCTTGCTCAGACTGTGAGATTTCAGCCGCGATTTTGTCATTTGAGACAAATTTGGGAAATCCTAAAAGATTCCTAAAATCCTGGGCTAAATCTGTGATCTTTGATTGTTGGTTTGACATGTTCACAGACCGCTTTGTGCCTGTTGCAATCAGATTTTCTCTCTGTTGAAGTTCTGGCAGTGTCAGAAGATTTCAGACACTTTCTTGCAGTGTGACAACAGCTGCGTTGAGCGTCATTCCAAGAACCAATAGGGGTTCCGAATTTGATGATGCGATTCATGCGTCAATTCAAATGGCTGCGGGGAAATATCAAAACATTTTTTTTCTTCCTGGTTTTATTGTTGAGTCACACTGTGTGCAAAATTGCCGCTACAGTTTGTTTACATTTGCTGTAAGGAATCATTTCAGAACGCGGGATAGTGAAAGTGTCGCAGGTAGATGACGTCAAACTCCGGGAGCGTTTTCTTCAGTGTTTGGTGCATCTTCATTGTAGTTCAGTCAGACTTTATGACGGCTGAGATCATACAGTGTGACATGAGAGTCATGTTCGGGCAGTCTGACATGCTACAATCATTCAGGATTATAAAAAAATCTCACAGTGAGAGACAGCCTTTAGATAACAATGGTCCAGACTCATTCAAAAATCAAAAAAGGAGCCCAAAAAAAACAACATCCTTAAAAAAAACAGTCCATGAGTCTTTAGTGGTTTAAGCGAATTATTATGAAGATACAAGAATCTTTTGTGTGCACATAAAACAACAACTTTATTCATTTTTTTCTCCTCAGTGTCAGTATAGGGCACATGTTTATGAGTTTTGTGCACTGATATACAGTATACCCCAGGTGCCTGTGCACGACTTTTTGTTTAAACCAACTTGCAGGCACATCTGAGGTATAAGTCAGCAAGGTGACCGAGCATGACACACATAAAGAGCGCAGCGCACTCGTGAACATGCACTAAGGAGAAGAAACTGTTAAATAGCTGTTATCTATGTTTTATTTGCACTCAAACTTCTCTGAGCTTGATAATATTTAATTGAACCACTGAGGGCACATGGTCTATTTTGAGAATTTTTTTTTTTATGTTCCTTTCTGCACTTTAAAAATAGTCAGGACATTGCTGTCTATGGAGGTTGAGGGAGCTCTTAGATTTAATTCAAAATATATATTTTGTGTTCTGAAGATGAACAAATGACTCTGAGGTAATTAATGACAATTTAAACATTTCTGAGTGAACCTTTTAAGTATTAAAATATTAACTGACAACCACATTTAACCCCAGTGTGTACATGGCCCAAAGGAGATCATGAGAAGTAAACCTCACCTCCACCTTGGTCATCATCTTCATCATCCTCCTGTCCCAGGCTTTGGCTGTTCTGCTCTTCGTCTTCATCTGAATCTGAGATGATCACACACTCATCCCTATTACTGCTGCCCTGAGGTTTAGGAGCGCTGCTGGATAATGGAAGTTACAAAAAAGAAAATCAGAAATGGATGCTTTGGATGAGGAATTTAGAAGTGTTTTAGGCTGAAATTACCTGCCATTCTCTCGTGGCTCCCAAAGTGGAGTTAAATAATACCTCAAAGGGTTTCTATACAGGTCTTCCCTCAAGATCTAGAACAAAATGAAAGAAGATAACTTTTTTTTAAAGCTCAATCAATACTGTGTGCACAAAACAATTTTGACCTGCTCAAGCTCATTCGATGGATTATAGTGCCATTTTGTTCGTTTTCTGTATGTAACCTCATGAGAGATGTACCTGTGCTATGTCATCCCGTCCTGGGTTGCTGTGGTCACTGAACCAATGGAAGAAGCTCTGATAAACTCCCTGTGATGTCCGACGAGGTTCTCCACTCCCAACCAGATTCTGCCCTCTGTGCCACACAATTGGGTTTGAGAAGGACACTGGAGACCCTGAGTAATAAACACGGATGAAGCATTTATATTTAAATGCATTAATATTTTTGTGTGTATATATTTAAAATGGGTGAACTGTGATCATGTTTTGCTCACCTCCCATACCGAGATGAAGCTCTTTCACAATCATTTTGTTTTGAAAGAAAGGATTTCGCCGAAAATGGAAGCAGATGCGGTATCCAAGTTTGTTGTTCTTGAAAGACTCGATCTGTTGAATGACAAGCAACTTACAAATCTAGCTAATCTGCATGATTGAACACCAGGTTTCTGCAAGAAATACATTTTATGAAAAATGTTTTACCTCTAAGTTAGTCATGTAGCTAAGAGCGTCTTCATCAGTCTCATCGATATGTGCTGATAAATGTGGATGATTCAGAAGCTGATGAGCTTTAAGTTAAGTGCTCAAACATCTGGAATTCAGAACTCTTTGGTGCAAACTTATGTATACACTACCTGACAAAAGTCTTGTCACCTATCCAAGTTAGGAACAACAAATAATAACTTGACTTCTAGTTGATCATTTGGTATCAGACGTGGCTTATATGAAAGGCAAAGGCCACTAGATTATGCTGATTTTACCAAAATAAAATATGATCATGGCTTGATTATTAATTAATTACAACAGTAAGGTCGAACTTTGCTGAGACAAAAGTCTTGTCAGAACTAACAGAAATAATGTACAGTAAAGAATAAAAACTCATGCTGCAGTGGAAACAGAATTAATATTGTATATGACTCTCATGAGCCCTTAGGCTTTCACATCTCTGCAATGACTCAAATAACTTATTAATAAAGTCATCTGGAATGGCAAAGTAAGCCTTCTTGCGGGACTTCCAGAGTTCATCAAGATTATTTGAATTCATCTTCAATGCTTCCTCCATCTTACCCCAGACACGCTCAAATGTTCATGTCTGGTGACTGGGCTGGCCAATCCTGGAGCACCTTGACCTTCTTTGCTTTCAGGAACTTTGATGTAGTGGCTTAAGTATGTAAAGGAATGCTATCCTGCTGAAGTATCTGCCCTCTCCTGTGATTTGTAATGTAATGGGCAGCACAAATTACTTAATACCTCGGGCTGTTGACCATCCACTCTGCAGATCTCTTGCTGAATATCTCTTGCCCCATACTGAATGCAACCCCAAACCATGATTTTTCCTTCACCGAACTTAACTGATTTCTGTGAGAATCTTGGGTCCGTTTAGGTTCCAATAGGTCTTCTGCAGTATTTGTGATGGTTGGGATGCAGTTTAACAGATAATTCATCAGAAAAATCTACCTTCTGCCACTTTTCTAAATGATCAACTAAAAGTCAAGTTTTTATTTGTTGCTCTTACAACTGAGATAGACGACAAGACTTTTGTCAGGTAGTGTACATCTACGCAAACTTTACTACAAAGGTATGATGCATACCGCTCTCAAACAATTCAATTCCTTGACTCTTCTTGCCCCTTGTGATAATTTCATCCCACCAAGAAGTACTTAACACATTTAGAACAGTAACCATTTGATGACATTTTATAAGACACAGTTTAAAGAAAATGTTCACCAATTTTTTTTTATTCTGCTATAATTTACTCATTAACACAAAAAAAGGTAAGTTAGATAATGTTGGTACCCATTGGCTTCAATAGTATGTTTTTCCTACTATAGATGTCCCCGGTTATCAGCTTCCAAATATCTACTTTTGTATTTAACAAAAGAAAGCAACTTAAAGACTTAAAACTATGTGAGGGAAAGTAAATGATGGGGTAATTTGAACTTTTGGGTGAACTATATCCCTTTAAAGGCCACTAGTCACAAAATCAAAAAACAAATTCATTTCAATTTTGAATCTTTATACTTTGCCACTACTATTTGTCAAAAATGTTTTAAAGCCTTTTACAGTCACTTATTCTTAATATTTGAACAAACATAGATCAGAATAAGGATTATAATAAGCTAAGGACGCCTAATTAAGTAATTAACATGATTTCACTCATATTTTAACATTAGTTATTCAAAACATTAAACAGTGTAGCACTTTTTTCCACGTTATGCTAGAAGCTAGATGATTTCTGTTTCCAATAACTCAAAGATCTCAAGGCCAATAACACCAGCAGTGTTCAAGGATACAGCGGTGACCCAGAAGCCTGGGACGGCCTGTGTGATGGCGCTGCGCTGGTCCAGGTGAGGGCGTCTCTGGCGGCTCAGCTTCATCTCCAGGCGCTGATGCAGACGCGCGCCTTTCTTCTCCAGCGCGTCCAGACGCATCTGCACCTGTGCGAGCAGCGCCACCGACTGCCGCACCTCCGGGGCCATCTTCACGGAGACTATGGCGCACTCGCCATCCTCGTTATCCTCATTATCAGAAGCGACAGACGAACTCGCAGTGGAGGAAGAGCCGGGCAGAGAGTCTTCATCTTCCTCCTCCTCCTCATCATCATCATCCACAAATGAAGGATCTTCTTGGTCCTCGCAGAGCAGCAGGGATGAGGAGCTGTCCGCAGCGGCAGCCTCAGTCCTCCTATCGCTCTGTGAGCAACCGGGACGATTAGACTTATCCCTTGATTTCTCTCTGCTCGCTTTTTTAGACGAGCAGGGCATTTCTTTACAGTCATCGTCCGCGTCTCCGCCGGTCAAACTGGCGAGCGCTTCTGCAGCGGCGATGGCAGCGGAATCTGACGGCTGGCGCGCGCTCTCGCCTCCACTCACATTAACGTTAGCCTGTCCAGTGCTCTCCTGGGCGGCTACTTCTTCCTCAATCTTCGTCTCTTTCTCCTTATCTCCTTTAGAGGGCTCAATTCCATCTTTTGGTTCCCCATTCCCGACTTTCTCGTGCTCTGCGTCCTGTTGAGGCTCATTTTTCTGTTCCTCGTCACTTACTTTCGCCTGTTTGAGCTGCGTGGACTCACACTTTCCGCTCGGACTTGCACTTCTTTTCCTCGTGTTAGTTTCGGACGGCTGGCTGCTGTCCGAGTTCGTACTCATGATACTGACTAGTTGTAACTTTATCAGACGTATATGATTATTTTCTAACGCACAATTATTTTACCTGCGGGACTCTATCCTTAGCCCGCTCTCGCATTACAGCACTGCTAGTTTCCAAGTCTGCGCAAATGTCAGCAGGCCTAGCCAGATATCTAACGCTGAATGATGCTAGTTCAGGTCCTCGCTGACTGTCGCATGTCGAAAAAAATCCTTTGTATTTGTGCACAGTATTAATTATGTTGAGTATATTCCCTCTTAAGAGTCACAATTCGCCCAAAACGTCCAGTTCTGTTGTATTTGTTTACAGTTTGTCCTTCCGTTCGCCATTTATCCGAGGCTTTACATACGAGAGAGAAAACAATGCTCTGATTGGCTGAAATGCACCGCGCAAAAATCTCACGGCCAATCGTAGACGAGGTACTGCAGTAAGTGACTAGCCATCGAGTACGTCAGCATAGCGTTGCGTTGACGCATTGTGAGACATTTCTGAAACTAACTGTTGTATATTTCAGTTCACCAGAAGCACAACTTTATGTTGTATAATGTGTAATGCTCTGAAAAATAGTCCAACAGTACTGGATTGGATTGCTTTATTTATTATAATACAGGACAATTAGTAAAAATACGATATAAAAAAAAAAGTTTAACGACATATAATCATTAATTTTATTAAATGTATTTACAAATTTTACGATGTCATTAG
>CAIGQZ010032240.1:5503148-5535054 GCA_903798205.1 Danio tinwini | reverse complement strand
TATATTAGCCATGATTTATGTAAGTTTAAGGCACAGGATGCCTATTTCACATCAAAACCTGGTAAAGTCCATTCCGGAAGACCGGAAAATGAGATTACAAAGAAAATAACCTATTACGTGTTCGGAAAGTACGTTTTCAGGGTGTGTGTGACGTTGTATTCGGGTTCTGGGGGGAGGCTGAACATATGTACATGTCGATAGCATGTGTGTCGATTAGAATAATGCAGAAAAAAAAACATCCTCATCCTGTGGTTGAAAGGTTATTTGAGTGTTTTTGAACAAATTGTTCTACAATAATGACACTCCCAAGCGCATGTACTAGAATGCAGATTTGCAAACCTTTTTTTTAAACCAGCTAATATATGCACATAAAAATGAACATTTAAAACCATTTGTGAAGATGAAAAGTGAATAGATTGTTTAAGCATGTGTCTTAGCAATGGGCAGATCAAATACAAAAAAAAACACGTGATATTTAGGGTCATGTTTCAAGTCTGAAAAATTAAGAACTTTACATAATATGAAATATATAGTATACATTTATATTGTAAACATACATAGACACACATTTCTGCTCATACTTTTAAAACTAAGTTTCAAAGAATGTGTCTAAAGCATTATCTTCATATTTCAAACCCATATGAATTATTAAAGGATTTAAAAAAAGGTAATATAAACACTAAATTAATGTGTCTATAAAATATTTCAAATGAAACATTTCCTCTCTGTAAACTAAAATATAATCTTAAAATTTCCACACATAGATTGAACTACATTATACCTTCATATACAACAATTTTTATGTTTTTCAGTTTAAACATCCTTTAAAATTATATAAGCCATGAATAGACATATAATGAAACAAAACTACACTGTAAAAAAATCAAACTTACGAATAGTTAACTCAGTTTTGTAAGGGGTATAGAAAATTGTAAGTTAGGTGGACATATTTTTGAGCTCAGAGTTAAATTTACTCAGAAAAATGATTCAGCTGCATGTTTGAAACTGAAAGTAAAATATTCAGTTGAGGAGACTTTAAATTTTTATTTCTCCATATCTTTCAAAAAATAAAAAGTTGAGTTAACTTAAAAATTTTAATTATTCCATAAAGTATACTTGACTTAAACCAGCCTTTTCGGTCAACTTAAAAAAATTATTTTGCACAACTTCAACCACTGAAGTTTATTAAACTCAAAATTTCTTTGCAGCAGGTTGCTTTAAAATTTAAGTTAACTCAACTTAAAATTTTTTACAGTGTACTTAGTAGTTTTACATTACAGTACATAGTTAACATTTTCTTTATTATTTGTCTTTATGTGACTTATATAACATTACACTGTATTTCATAAAGGGAATTTCATACTCTTTTACTCCATGTTTGAATATAAGCATAAAAAAACAATAGCTTGTCTATATTACAGATTTATTTAACGCACCAGTTAAACCCACATTCTCACTTTGTTCCATTATGTCTGAAGATTTTTAAGACAAAAAGCTTGTTTGTCATTTTTAAACCAGTTCTGTGCAAAAAAAAGTCCTTCTTCATTTTAATTGTTATTATATAGCTAGTATTTCCTGATAAATATGAGGAGGCTTTCAAATCATGATTAATATCTAATACAATACCTGAAAGGAATGGGAAGAGCTACCGACTGCAATCTCCATCACAGACTTCTTTTTTCGATCTTCTTGATATTTTTCTTGACATTTAATGTGAAGAGTCTGTTTTTAAGTTTTACAGCAGCTCAAGCCATCTTGCGTATGTACCTGCGCTAATGATGATATAGATGTAGTAGATACAAAAAACATGTATAAGATTAATTATTAAAGCGAACTGTAATGTGTTGTCATTTTTTTAAATTAATGTTTTCTGTCATATTGTTAATGTAGCAATATAATAAGTTGTAGGTTATAGCAATGGAATCTTTTTGTATAGATAGAGCATTTTGAGGGATGTCAACAATAACAATACAATAAATAATGTTATGACAGCTGTTTTAACATTGAGATATGATTGAGTTGCCCGTTGTTGCAATTATGAAATAGTTTGACAACAAGCAGGAAATGTTCATGCCCAATGACATCACCACATTGAAACAGTCTATTCAACATCATTCTTAAGGTCTCTTTTATGAACTGTGAGTGATATTTCAATACAGAGAGCTTTTTTGCGTTTAAAGACCAACAGTTATTCATGGCTAGACATAAAGGGTTATGAATGCATCTCTGGTTTCTCACAGCAAGTCCAATCCCTGATGCAGCACTTGTTGCATATATTGATTTCACAATAGTAAGCAGAATTGATTGCTCCATCTAAGGGTAAAAATAGCTTAGCAATCAATAACTTTAAACACTATCGGTCTGTAATCGAGCTCTTTTTTTCTCACCATTGATAATTAGCTCTGTTTGCACGCTCCATCTGCAAGCCGCCATCTTGTTTTCTAAAACCTGTCAAATAAAAATTCAATTCAATTCAATTCAATTGATCTTGTTAGCTGACCTAATAAAAGCAGTTGCATCTCAAAAACCACCGATTGAATTACACAATAAGAAATGTATTTTAAGGGACACCATTTGTCTGTGAAAATCTTGCTTGAAAAAATTGTTGGTCGTTAATTTCATACAGATTTTTAAAGCTATTTTGAACATTATAGGTGCCTTCTTCCTCAAAAGGCCTTAAAGAGATAGTTCACCCATTTTGTCATGATTTACTCATCTTCTACTTATTCCAAACTTGTTTTGAGTTGCTTTCTCCTGTTGAACACAAAAAAAAGATATTTTGAAGAAAAAAATAGCCATTGACTTTCATAGAGTTTTTGTAACTATACTATGGTTGTTTTTTCAACATTCTTCAAAATATCTTCTTTTGTGTTCAACAGAAAAAAAGTGATTTTAGAACCCCTTGAGTGTGAGTAAATGGTGTGGAAATCTTCGTTGAAATGCTATAACTGCTCGGTCAAAATTGTTTATTACAACCTTGACTTTAAAAAGCACTAATATAATTACTAGTATACTCTAAAAAGCAAAGTTTCTATAAAATAATTTTTTTAAATAGTGTAAAAATGGCTGGAAACTTCTTTGAATAATTCTAATAATGCCTAAGAGCACAATATGGTTTAGCAAATATGCACTGTAATTATCTAAATATGCCTGTATATGTCTTATGAGCAGCTCATAATAAGTGTTTTCAACGTCTCAAAGTGACTCAATTTGCTGTAAATACTGAACTTAATCTCTACATATGTTAAGATTTTGAATCATTTATAACTTTCATTCGAAATTGCAGTGCTCTGTGGTTTAATGTGACACCAGAGAAAGAAAGAAAAACATGATTTTTTAAATAATATTTGTTGTTATACAGTGTTGTGCGAAATGGAACCTCTTTTCTGAAAATGTAAATAATTATGACAAAATATGAGCGATCATAATGCATCCCTTAATACATCATGTTTTCATGGCGCATCAGTGAGGATTTGAAACTTTTTAATAGTGGAGTCTCTGGATTGACCTCGGTATAAAAAAAAATGGATCTCAAAATCACACAGTTGCTGCTGGAAAGGGTTCAAATATGCAAAATATGCTGGAAGACTGAAGAATCTGCAGGACAAGGAGGATTTTTTTGAAGAACGAAAGCAGTTTAACTGTTCAGAACAAACAAGGCACTCATGAATGACCATAAATTAAACAAAAACTAATAGTATTAAAAACCAATAGTATTTCTGCCTTGTGAACTATGTGTAAACATATGTGCTGTAAAATGCTTTACTCAGGACAGTGCTAAATAAAAAATAACATTGTTCGATCGCTCTTATTTTGCCAAATATTTTCCCATTTTTACAGATTCTACAAGGGGTTCCCAAACTTTTGCATAACACTGTATAAAAAAACAATTTGCTGTTTTATAATGTGTAATACATATTTATTATAATCTAAATATACACTTATTGTAATATAGTCAATAATATTTATTATTATAATTATTATATCACTTATATGTTTGTAAATGTGTTCTGCTTATATAAACAAATAATGAAATATGAATTTTAATGGACAATGAAATTAGTTAAAAAACATTTTAAGCATGTAAATTATCTTCTCCACTGGCATAGTTTTCATTAACAACACAGACAACAATAGCGATTTATTATTCCTGTTATCATACTATTAGTATTGAAGTATCATTAGGTGATGAAGTGTTTTTTTACTTTTTTGTTAGTAATATGATAAGAAATGATTATTCTCACAACAAACCCCAAGAGCGTGTCTTTAAACTTTAAATAGCCGAGGGGGGCGTGTGCGGTTTGGAACGACCAACAGGAGCTCGGTGGGAGGGATAATCCAGCAGAACCCGTCTTCCTACTGACCTCTGGAAAAGCATGGACGTTCTTCCTACTAAATTTAGACATTTATTCGCGTGTGTGCAGTATGAGCTCCAAACCGCGGTTCTTGTTCGTGTCAATGGTTCAGGCCTAGATCGGTCGCGAGGACGGTGACGGACCCTCGCGGGTCTCCGGTGGCACTATGTACAGCAGCGCAATCTGACAGCAGCAGAAACAGACGCAATGGCGCAGGGAAATAACAACAATTTCCTAACTATCCCCTCACAACAGGGTATTTTCAAGACGGTTAGAGTTGAACGTTCTGAAGACAACAGTAACGACGAAGATGAAGAAGAAACAGAGGAAGACGTCCGGCTTATACCGAGGTCTTCCCCCGTTCCCAGGAAGCGAGGTTCGTCCATCGCGGATGAAACCGCCGAGTACATGCGAATTCGTCTCGCGTTAACAGACAGAAGAGTCTCGTTTGTAGACAGTATGGGAGCCGAGCTGGCTGATGTCAGAATGTTTGTCCCGTTTGATTCAGACGAAGAGGACAATTCAAGATGGGAAGAAGAAGAGGCGAAATACCGTAAAGCCTACAGCGAGCCCACTTACCGTCTGTGGCCAGAGTTCCAGGCGCTCACCGGCCCGGAGCTTTTGCTCGCCATCCACACCAACAAGCTGGAGGTGGACAGCGTGACACCTGTGCCAGACGAGCCTCTGTCTTTCGACGTGGTCATTCGTGTGCTTAACATTTCTTTTCACAAATCAGTCTATGTCCGGTCGACTATGGACGGTTGGATCAATCACTTTGATTACCCAGCCGAGTACGTCCTGGACTCAAACGACGGCGAAACGGACAAGTTCTCCGTAAAGCTGTCCTTTGCTCCACCGTACCTGTTCAACGGAGCACGTATTGATTTTGTTGTGCGCTATGAGACGTCAGATGGAGAGTTTTGGGCGAACAACTTTGGAAGGAATTATTCGGTAACTCTCCTACAGTCTTATGAAGAAGACGACTCGGTCCAGACCTGCACGGCGGAGAAGCCAGAGCCAAGAGGAATCCTAAAACCTCCCCGGTATCGGTAAGTGGGCTTCAATAGACTTATTACAGAGGTCAAACCCTATTAAACCTATGTTTAGCCAGCTTTCAGGATTATTCTTACAACAAAGGGTTTATCCGTTTACTAATAAAAAACGAATAAAAACAAATATTTTAGCTGTGAGAATATTTAAGGTTCATTTATTTATTTACTAAATATTACAACAATTTTTAAAAAAACGAAAACATCTCCAGATTTATCGTTATTTTTTGTCGGGCAACGGAGATAATTTTAAACTTTATGATTTGAATATCGCCAAGTAAAGCGCAGACAAAACGCTGGTATGGAATGCCGTATGCGGAGACAAGCATTTGTGAACACTCCACCTGAACTCCACTCCGGCATTTACATTTCCCACGAGAGAGCAGCGTTACTGGAGTGTGAGCTCTAAATGGTATTTAAAAATGTTATACCGCATTAAAACTACTAAAATATGACGTTGCTCGTTTGAAACAGTTCTCTCTATATTAATGAAACGCACTATAATGTAACTTCTAATATTGTCACTGTCAGACAGTTCATGTAATTTTTTATTTGCAGAATTCATTCAATGTTCACATTTGCGTTTTAGAATTACGCAATCTTGTTTAAATCAAACCCTCAACCTTGGCGTTGCTGGCACCACCACCCTCTACTGTTTCTACAATCTATTTTTACAGTTTCTACATTAGTTTTCATAATTTAAAGTCTGCATGAGCCGGAAGATGCTGGGACGCCAAGATGGCGCCGAGCATGGCCGCCGTGTTGCGAGCTCCCCTAAGCTTTTCACTCATCATAGCACACGTGCTGCTGATGATGTGACAATAAAAGTGATTTGATAAAAGTGATTTGATTGGACTTCAATTTCAGTAAATTAACATACAACTGAAATGGAATGAGGGTTTTTGTGCATCATTCCCTTGTAGCAAACTAACGGTAAGAAAGGCGTGGTTAAGAATATTGCGACTGAAGCCATCAAACTGACATCAAGAGAGAATACCGCCACTCCACATGTGGACAAAGATGTTTAGACTTTGATTAAAAATTACCAAGACAAAAAAATCAGTGGATAAACATGCACAAATTCATTGTTCACCTAAAGAACAAGAGTGAATAGCTTGTAAAGAATTCATCATTTGGGATCGATTGGGATGATTGTGTAGGGCAGCGTATCTGCATACTATATCATTTTAAATGCATAGGTAAATACTACAGACAAAAAATGCAAATAAACAATCATTTATGATTTTCTCAAACAGTATTCAGAAACAGAAATTAAATTATCACTGTATAATAATAATAATAATATTTGTTTTAATTGAGTACAAATGTACAGTTAACTTTTAAGCTACAAACGTTTAGTTTGCTTTGCTCAAATGTTTCAATTTGCTAAAAATTCTAATGGTCAGGCCTTAGAAACACATGCAAAAAATAAGCTTTCACTTGAAGGCTGAAAATTGAAATTACTATGTTGTTAACTGTAATGTCTGGTTAACTATAATCCCGACTACATAGCAGATCCCTGCGATGTGACTATTGTGGAACCGCACATTGCTATATCAATGTTGAAACAATATATTGTGCAGCCCTAGTGTCTGCTACCAAAATTGTAGATTTTGATTTCACACAGAATTTAATAATAAATCACTACCATTGACACGTTCTTTGCAGCATTTCCTTGATTCACCTTAAAGTCAGCATGCACTGGAAGTTAAGATTGTCTTATTTCCCCCATATCGTGACGTACATCCAATTGAAACAGTCCTAAAATGAGAAAAAAAATGTATGGCAGTGCATTATTTTGTCTTTTGGAAATCGATTGGATTGTTGGAAAATGATTGGTGTTGCTAACAAAATTGAGAAAGATTGATGAATAGACAAAAGCAGGGCAGAAATGAGACAGGCACTGATAGCCCCTCCCTAAAGGCATTCCACGTGACCAGAAGTGAAGAAAAGTTATTTTTAGGGCATGGTATATGATTAAAGATGCAATGTTTAATTTTTTAAAATAATGAAGTGCACAGATACTGAAGAAACAAATATTATGGAAGTCAACTACAAGTGTGAACACAAGATTTAGCTGTTGCAATGCATGAATGTAGCAATGGGTTGTTTTCACATGACGTCATTGATGACGCGCAAAATTCTGATGGAGGACTGGAAGTGATCCTTATACATAGGAATCGCTATCAGAACATCAAATATTTCAAATATACAGATTTATGTTGTTTATAATTGTTTAAATAAGTTAAAATAAGAAATGCCAAACAGTTTTTGTAGACTTTCAAAAGTTTTAGCTCATAAAGGGGGGGAAGTTCAAGAAACTTTCTGAAAAACTGAAGAAAAGGAGGCATGTAATAAATATTTTTTTCATTAAATCCATGTCAACCTTTTTTGAACGTGATAATTCTTTGACAGCACCAATAAAGATTTTATACAGGCCTAACTTTGTGTAGAAATATGTTAATGTGTTCTATAACAATCAGATACAAACATCAACACAAAATCCAGGAGATTATAAATAACATATGGCAACATTATAGTAATTTATAATAATGTTTTTGAATCGCATAGTAAAGTGTATGCGTACAACTCTTTAATGAATGCTACAGAATACTGTAGTATAGTAAACTGATAAACTGTAATAAATAACGTTAGTGTAAACTGTGGTGCACTGTGATTGGTTTATAATTATAGTAAAGAAAAACGAAGCCAATTGAATAATTTGTTTAATACTACAGTTGTGTTGTACCACAGCAACAATATAATTACTACGACAGTTTCATAAGTAATTATCTATAGTATACTTCCAAACACTATAATATTTACTATAGTAGATTTCATGTAACTTAATAGCTTATATAGTATATACCTCTTTGATGACAGGCAAATATATTTTAGTTTAGTTGAAAATTCAGCCCTCTTCATGATATAAGTGGTAGGGCTTTATGTATTATTGATCTAGGCACAAAGTCTAAAGCACATGGTGCAAAAGCATCAAGTTCGTATCCAAATCCACTTTTGCTATTTTAAGGATGAAAAAATACAGTTTGTGCCCTGGCACATGGTTTAACAGGCTTGTGCTTATTCTCTTAATGCGTTATGGGTGTGTTTTGAGCATAACGTGCATTAAACCAATCAGAGTCTCATCTTTCATTCCATGTAGGAGTCAGTTGCATCATGCCATGGCGCATTTGTTATTTACATAGCGGACTATGTAAATGGAAAAATTGAGGATTGATTGGATCATGCCCAACATATGTGGTTATTTTCTTTGTATATCTCTTTTGAAATATGGTATAAATCACAAAAATACAGACTTTCCTCTGTCTCCCATTTAGTTTTTTACTTCCTGCCTTCCATCTAAATTTCACGCATCACCAGAACGACGTGATCGGAAACAACCTATAGTAAAATTGTGTTGAATTTTACAGGCCCCATTTAAAGCATAGTTTACCCGAAATGAAAGATTACTTGCCCTGTTCGAAACCTTTCAGTTTCTTGTGGAACACGAATTATGTTTTAAAGAATATTAGTAACTGTTGTATCCATTGATAAGAAAGTAGGAAAAAGTCAATGGCAGCCAGTTTCCAACGGTCTTCAAAACATCTTTTGTGCTCAACAGAACAAACTCAGTAAGGTTTGGAACAGGTTGAGGGTGAATTAATGATGACAGAATTTTCATTTTTGGGCGAACATCTCTTTAAGCATACTTACTTGGACATCCATGACAATCTGCACACTGTCAGTGTGATATAATTTTTATCATCAAGATTGTCCATAGATGTTACAGTTAAAGCAGTAAGCAAATGATGATGTAGACTGAGTCAACTAGAAAGTAGTGCACATGTGTCTAACTTGTCCATCCATGTTCATTCACGCCGAATTACACTGAAAGCTGTACAGACATGACTCTGCGTGTGAGATGAAATGGAAAAAATTGGACAAACACAGAAAAAGAATTATACCAATGCATTTATATCACATCTGTATATTGTTTGAGTTTTGGGGTTGCACAGTCTCCCCACCCCCTCACTCCCTTTTAAGAATGGCAGCCATTCAAGGGTGTGCGAGGAGGATGAAAATAGGACAAGGCAGGTGTCACTTTCAGCTCTAGCGTATCGAGACCTTACCTCTGACCTTTCTGTTGGGGTTGCACGGTAGAGACACAACAAACCAACAAAAGAAGACACAAACCTACGCCGTTTCCCTCACATGATCCATTCTTTCCACTTTCCATATTCGGTCTGGGATATGCAGAAGAACAAAGAAACCAGAATAAGCTTGGTAAAGATGCCACACACAACATTGTGATGGAGATAAAAATCAGAAGTGAGTTTCTATCCACAGAGTCTCGCAACCTTTCCTTAAATGTCAACTCTTGTTTCTATTACTTTGCTCAAACATGCTACGACTATAAGGTCATAAAAAGGATGTCAGTTAAAGTGCTTCACACACACAAAATACTCAATATGTAGAAATGAGATGATTTAAAGACATGGAAAAGGTTGTTTAAATATTATGCTAGATTGCTTGGCAATATTTGGACTGGTCCCATTTCATCATAGGATTAGTCATGTGGTTTAAGGGTGAGAGAGGGCGAGACAGTCTTTACCCACAGATGTGAAAAAGCATCTCAAACTCTGGAGGCGGTCAGATGTTACCAAAGCAACAAATGTCACAGAGGTCACAGTTATTTTCCATTTAGTTAGTAAAGCAATCTTGTGGCAATCTGCCCAATGGATGAGGGCTTTACTTTTAAAGGCGTAGCTTACCCAATGATCACCCTCATGTCATTATAAACATACATTTTGATTGTGGAATACCAAACAAAATATATTCATACATGTTGGTCACCATACAGCTTTGGTTACAGTTGACTTCCACTGTAGAAAAGTCATTCAGTTTTGAAATGAAATGCCTCCTGGCCCAGTCGGGACTTGAACCAGTGACCACCTGGGAGTCACCGTGCCGCCACTAATTTGGTCATTTATTTCCTTAATTTGGCAGCTGTTAAATGTCACATGGGAAACAGAATTTCTGTCTGAAAAAAAGTAATAGGGCTTTATATATTATTAATCTAGGCGCAAAGTCTAAAGCATATGGTGCAAAAGCATCAAGTTTGTATCCAAATCCACTTTTGCTATTTTAAGGATGAAAAAATACGGTTTGTGCCCTGGCGCATGGTTTAACAGGCTTGTGCTTATTCTTTTAATGAGTTATGGGTGTGTTTTGAGCATAACATGCATTAAACCAATTAGAGTTTCATCTCTCATTCCCTTTAGGAGTCAGTTGCATCACGCCATAGTCTGCTATGTAAATAACAAATGCACCATGTAAATGGAAAAGTTGATGATTGATTGAATCATGCCCAACATATGTGGTTATTTTCTTTGTATATCTCTTTTGAAATATGGTGTGGCTGAATGCTTCACTAAAGAGAAAACTGTTAAACAGACCTGCAGCGCGAGGTTAAATAACAAGCCTCCTCCATTTGGCCTGTTTACTTTCTTTTTCTCTTTACTTTTACTCTTTACTCCTTTACTTTCGTGGATAGGAAAAGTGTTGTACACACTCCACTGAAAACATTCATTAGCCTATATATTTCGTTTGGTTAAATATTTGTTTTAAAACTGTTTCTCAATTCAGTTCTAATTTTCAGCAAACAAATAAATTAACAAAAATAACGAAGTGTGGTCAAAAAACTGCGTTCTATCCAAACACTTCTCCAAAACCCAATAGGTGAACAAATCTAAACTTGTTTTTATTTAAACAAATATAAATACTGTATGCATATTATAAATAATACTGATAATAATAATATTATATAAATGCAAATTGTCATGAATAAACTGAAAAAAGCCCCCCGAGATGAAGGCAGTTTTAAAAAATTTTGTATTTATGTAGAAAATAAATTTTTTTGTCATTTTAATTCTTTAATTTTTTTCATATGTTGCTGTACATCCTGTGTGTATTATTAAGCAATGTGTATGCATTTGGACCTGCATGGATGCATAACTAACGTACTCTGCACTGGACTTTTGACCAGCTTTCACTTGGTCAATGGCGCAGTCTATTTCAGTTCTTCAAAATAGCAACATGCCAACAATGCGCCTTTACACACCTTCTTTTTAGACTGGAATACCCATGAGTCCACAAAGTAGCGCAAATGGATTTGCTATTTAAACAACGTGGCACAAAATGTGAAAATTAGGGTTGTGCTGATCTGAAAATAGCAACAAATCATGCCAAATACATCTTGTGCCTTATTGTGCTAGGTGTATGATAGGGCCCTTAGTGTTGCGTTTGGGACAACACTAAACTCCAACCTACACGGTTGAGTACGTAGTGTGTAAATGCAAAGTACAGGGATCGCATTTATAGTGAGACTTCACACACCACACCTTGTATTTCTTAAGCTAAAATGCAATAATATTCCATATAGTATTCCAATATTAACATCCACTGTGGCTGTATTAAAATTAAATTGTCATTCATCTGCTTTTTGGCTACTGTTTTTTTTGAAGACCATGTATTAGGAAAGCCTTCATAAGGAAAAGATAAAAAGTTTTTTTAAGCATCGTAACAAGAAATGTAATGCAGCATTATTTGTGTTCTGTTTGATTAGTCATGAAGTTTTGCTCAGAAAAATAAATGATCATACATTTTTACCATGATTTACACAAGATTTATCTTCCAAAAAAAGGGCATATTTGATTACATTTAAAGTACTCATTACTTTGTATTTTAAGTCTTTATATTTGCCACCACTAACATTCAAATAAATGTTCATTGAGTTCTTTATATATTCTATTAAGTGCAATTCAGTATAAGGATGTAGCTTTAATATGAAGATTGAACATTATTTTACCCACATTTTGATTTCAGACATAAAAGTAGACACTTTACTCGCATTAAATATGCCAAAATATAATGCTTTGTCTTTTAAGTCACATATTTTTTTTTTCTTACTGTAGGACTGTTATCTATTACAAATGCAGATCTGGTCCTTTATTATTAAGGATGTGTAATAATGCTAATGATTCAAACGATGTGGATTTTAATGCTGTAGTATTGAATGTTTACTGACATGTGCTGAAAAATGATTGTTTCGGTGTGTATGTGTGTGTTTTTCTTTTAGAGCTGCCAGTGGTTATGATGACTCTGATGACAGAGAAGATGGTATGTGTTAATTGACATAATGTCATCCGGCAGCTTATTTATCTCAGGATGGAGAAAGCAATTGTTGATCATTTTATACTTTGGATATCTCCGATTTTGAAAAACACAATTTTTTTTTTTAAATTTAGCTAATCTAAGCAATGACGAGTGTGAAGCCCCAGAAAATCAAGACTCTTTTGCACAGCCGATTACAGTTCAGCCAGAGATCGACATTGAGGTGAGTGAGATTTCCTTTATATCACTAGTTCTAAAAGCGAATGAAAAACGCAAACATGGATAAAAAGTTTAAATATAAGTTTGTTTTCCCCACCTGACTTTAACCTTTACCAGATTTCCATGATGGTTTTCATGTGCGGTATAACAGCAAATTTTTTTTTGTAATTGCGGTATCGGAAAACTCTCTGTGCTGTCTAGACACCCTTACAGTGATTCATTGTATGTTGCGGTATACAGTTATTTATTTTATCAGTGCTGTCTTTAGTTTTTTTTCTCTATCTAGTCTTATACAGTACATATGATTCATGTCTGTCACTATTGCAACAAATGCAGGGCTGTAGTGTTTTTCAGAGCAACCCAGGCTAAAGATTATTAGACTCAAGAATATTATTTTCCACGTTTAGCTCATTGATTGTCTATTGTCTTTTTAATGCTAGCTAAAATACTGATTACGGTTTTCATCATACATACTCACACAGTCCAGTATGCTTGTTAAAATTACAACCAACATTTCACTGTTCCAATAACCACTTGCTTGTCTATTTGCAGCGTTGATTTAAAGCTGAATTTCTTCATTTATCACTTTTTTGTATCACTTTTAAATTAAACAAATACTGGTACAATATTTTAACATATCCAGAAATAGTGATTATTTATTGCACGATCCAATTGTCACACAAAGATTGTTAATTAAATTGATTGATTAATTAAAATGATTGTCCTATATAATATAGTCTATAATACTAAATGTACTTTAAAATCCAACTATCATAACAAGGCCATTTTAATGACCTCAGCTGTTGACATGATGCTGGTAAATTGGAGAACTTGTGCAAACATTTATATCTCCTATGATCTGATGCTTTCTTAACTGAGGTTTTCTCCATTCTGTCATGTTTCTTTCCCTGAGTTTATTTTAGGAAATGGGGTATATACAAGGACATTTCATTTTCAAGTAGCCCGCTCAAGTGTTTCCGGTGAACTGTCATGCCATTACAAAACAGCAGTGTTTAAGTTTTGTTTTCTTTATAAATCAATAGTCTTCAAAGCCTGATTAATAAAGGATATAAAGTGGATATCAGAACAAACAAGAAGCATTTAATTAAATTCAGTTGTTCTGCACCATATCTTTTAAAATAAGGAAATTTATTTTACCGCAGTATTTTCAATGGTTCTATCTTGCTTCTGACGGCGCTTGCAATGAAACATTTCCCATTCATCTTGTTTTACAACTAAAAATAGTCAAATTAACCATTCACTGGAATTTTATCGGTGGCTGTTTTATCGGTGGCTTGCTGTGCAAATAGTCCATTGAATGATGTAATTTCTCGTATGCAAAAATTAGCTGGCTGCAGTTAATGGCCACTAGTGTTGCTAACTAATTTCTTATTTGTCGTCAACCATTTAAGAATAAACAGACATTTAATTATTTCATTATCAGAAGCCTTAACTCATAATGACAGTTCTGTCAGTTGTTCTAAACCTAAATGACTTTTACATGAAACCATAGTTTAAAATAATACATTAAAGGTGTTGATAACCAAACAGTTGTTTACTTAAAAAATAAATCAAGTAGAAGAATATAATACTGTTTTGACTCAACATGAGAATAAATGTTGTTTCTTGGTTGAAATATCTTTTTAATCATAGACTGGTAAGCCTTGAATGTTTATATAAACATGATTTTTTAAAATATATTTTAAATTGTAATGTTTGTTTTCGTTTATAATGCTGACAAAATGGCGTAGCCCTTTTGTAAATTAGCCCACTAGTCAAACAAAACCTCTTCTCCAGTCTATATTAATAACAAAAACAAAGATATGTATTTGTTGATATTGTTATTCTTTTCATCTGTCTACCTGAACAGCTCATTGAAGCTTCGGCATCAACTTAGGTAATGTGCATGTGACTTGTCAACTTAACGCCTTGCTAATGTCACCCATTCATCGTGTTGCATGTAACGTGCATCCTGTATCATGTCCCATAATACATAATGTCTAGATCAACAAAGTAGACATTGTTTATGTTCATGTTTTTAGTTTTTAAAAAGTAAACTTTGTGCATACTATGTATTGTTTTGCGTATTATATAGGCAAGTTAGTCGGGTAGTAAAAAAAAGAGGCTTTAAAAGGTCCTCTTTGTAACTCTTAAAGTTTCCCACATAGGACAAAAGCCGCTGTAAAAGTGGCAATATCTTGTTTTTAACTAAATGTTGGTCTGTTTTATTGGGCTCCTGGGCTGTTTTCCCATAGAGTGTTTTGGCAAGTAGTCAGTAGGAGGAAAAACACCCCTTTGTAACTGAAGTAAAGACAAAACTGTCAAAGTCCAAAAATGGTACAAAGTAAGCAGCAGAAATTGTATTGCATTGATTTGATTTTGTGTATGTAAGTATTGTCAGTATCACAGCATGTTTACTCTACATTTACCCTTCACAACTTTAAACTGACTACATTTTAAGCATCACAGTTTAAACAGGCAAAACGGTAAGCATTACCTTTTTGATGTTTTATTTTTTGTGTAATTTTGTCACAAATGTTTATAACTATCTTTTGAATATTTTGTTTTTCATTAAAGTAATCTCTTCTCACTGGCTTATGCTGCTGGGAAAGAGCCAATGGGAACTGGCACAAACTTCATTCTAACACAAATTATATCACCATTTGCACTTGACATTTTAGGTAGTTTATCTAGTGCTTTTTATTAATTGATTTATGTAAACAATAATGATATATGTTTTTTTTATACTGATAGATTATTCATATTTTTAATTGATATTTTGCTCTATTTGTTTGCATACATTTATTACTGATTAACATTGATAATGGAAGAAATAACACTTACAAATTGACAAGGTCTGAAACAACAGCATGAACAAAATGGCAACAGAAAACTATACTAATATCAGTAGTTAAATTGTGCAAATTAGTGCTGGTTTCAACAATAATATCAATAATTATAAATATTATAACCAATAATATGCATTAGCAAAGCCTTACTCTTGATTCTCCAAAGAGTTGCAATCAAGAACTGATTACTGTAATGCATTTTGAATTTAGATTTTGTGCCATTCGTCTTACACTTTTTGTTAGTCAGTAGCAATTCAAATTCATATATGCAAAACAAAGGCTCAGTTTCCACCTGGTTTTAAGATTCATTTTCAGTGATCTGATCACAAGTGGTCATTTTATTTAAGACACATTATTGTTTTTACCTGGTACCAAATTTTCTCAGTTTTATAAAAATGTTATATAAAATGTCCTAAAACTATTAATATTTAGTTTTGGTGCAATTTCTTACAGCACTTCCGATAGAGACCACGCTAGATCAGTAGGCAGAGAGTAGGTGGTCACTTGTGGCTTTTAGAATGCATTGGAAAATGAGAATTTACATTATGAAAGCAATACAAATGCATTTTCAACTACCTCTGATAGTGGTCAGAAATGGACTCTGAAATGGAATCTAGTGATCAGATTCACAAAAACAAGGTGTAAAACCAGGTGTAAACATTGTCAGTGTTTACTGCCTATATTACATTCTTAATTAAAAGTTCTTACATTTTTTGGAATGCAAGTTTTGTTACTTTTGCTCTGTTGCAGACTGCCAAAAATTTGTCCAGTTCCCCAGAGTCCACCAAAACTTCCTCCATGGCAGGATGTTTTCTGTCCACTTCAGATACTCCCTATGGAGAACCACTTCCACTAGAGTCAATGTCATCCATAAATGCACCACAAATAGAAGAGTCGGACCGTCATCCATCAATTTTATCCGTCCCCCAATCACAGTCAACCCAGGAGTCCTCAGAGTCACAAGATCCAGTCTATAATGTTCACCCTTCTGTGTCATTTTTGGTTCCTGCAGTCCTTGTCCACTCCTATAATAGACAAGAGACTAGCAATAATGAATCTGAGGTGTCCAGCAACCCCAACCCACGGTCTCACCCACAGAATGGGATGTTAGCGGAAGTGCCTTTCGAGTTTGGCCAGCCTTCATTGGCTGCGTTTCCAGACTTGACACATAGCGAAGAAGAAGATCTTAAGGAATTTCAGGAGAAGAAAGATGTTGTGGAAATATATGAAAAATTGTCAGACATTCAAGAGGAAACAAGTTGGGATATAGAAGGAGATAAAACTTGCTTTCAGAGATTAGAAGATTCCACACAGGCTTCTTCTTCAAAAAAGGTAAAAGTTGAAACTGAAAATTTAGAGAAGCTGATTTGGTCAGAGGGCTTAGAGAATCCACTGAATGAAGAAGGTCTAAAGGGTTTTCAGGAAAAAGATGTTGTGGAAATAGAAGACAGATTGGCAGATAATCAAGAAGAATCAAGTCTGAATATAGAAGAAGATAAAACTTACACTCACAGCTCAGATTTTCCCAAACAGCTTCCTTCAACACAGTTAAACCTTGCAAATGTAGATTTAGAAAAGCTCAGTTTGTCAGTGTTTTTAGAGAACCGTCTGGATGAAGAACCCAAGCAGCCGTCTTCCTCAATACAGATAAATGTTGCAAATGAAGATGTAGAGAAGCTAAGTTTGTCAGATGAGTTTGAGAATCCTCTGGAAGAAAGTCCGAAGGATCTTCAGGAAAATGAAGATGTTGTGGAAATGGTTGACAGCTTGGCAGATATTCAAGAACCACCAAGTCAGAATATAGAAGAAGATAAAACTCACATTTATAAGTCAGAATTTCCCAAACAGCCGCCTTCCTCAATACAGGTAAATGTTGCAACTGAAGATGTAGAAAAGCTCTGTTTGTCAGATGGGTTAGGTTATCCTCTGGAAGAAGGTCTGAAGGATTTTCAGGAAAAGGAAGGTGTTGTGGAAATAGTTGACAGCTTGGCAGATATTGTAGAAGAACCAAGTCAGAATATAGAAGACGATAAAATGTACAGTCACAGGTTGGAAGATCCCAAGTCACTTCCTTCCTCAAAAGAGGTAAACATTGCCACCGAAGACACAGAGAAACACAATATGTCAGAAGGAATAGTGAATCCACTGTATGAAAAGGGTCTAAATGACTTTCAGGCAAAGGAAGATGTTGTGGAAATTAATGCCAGATTGGGAGATATTCTAGAAAAACCAAGTCAGAATACAGAAGAAGATGAAATGTACAGTCACAGGTTGGAAGATCCCAAGTCGCTTCCTTTCTCAAAAGGGGAACAGATTGCAACTGAAGATGTTGAGCAGCTGATTTTGTCAGAGGGCTTAGAGAATGCACTGGATGAAAAATGTCTAAAAGATTTTCAGGAAAAGGACGATGCTGTGGAAATTGACAAAAAATTGGCAGATATTCTAGAAGAGCCAAGTCAGTATCTAGAAAATTATAACACTTGCATTCAGCTGTTTGAAGAACCCAAGCTGCCTCCTTCCTCTAACGAGGTAATTATTGCAACTGAAGATGCAGAGAAGCTTTCAGATGGCTCGGAGCATCCTCCAGAAGAAGGAATTCAAGAACAGGAAGTAGACCTTGTCTCTTCCATTGGAATTGAGACCACAGAGGTGCTTGAAGTGGAAAGCACCAAAACAGGCGATGAGGAATCCAATGCTTTGGTGGCTTCCTATTTAGATGCCACTTTACAGGAAAGAGAAACCCAAAGTTTACTAATGCATTTAACCAGGCAAGAAGAAGGACTCTTGGATCCAAGAATGCTGACCTCAATCCTGCCTGAGGACCCAAAAGTTGATAACCAAACTGTTTCTATGTGTACTTCAGAGCATCCAGCAAGCCAACCAGAAAAGCCAGCACTGGTCAGTGGTTCTGAAACATCACCAAAAACCTTCGATCATCAGCCTTCCACTGTTCAAACCTCAGCAGAAGATGATTTAACGTCTGAGGCTGATGAAATTTGCCAAGAGGCATGTAAAGACCTTGAACCTCAGCACACACTGGCAAGAGTCGACAGTGAACCATCTCAAATATCAAAGGATCAGGCTGAGGTCTCTCTGAGCATGTGTCTCATGGTCTCCGCAACCTTCTTCACTGCTGTTATCTGCCTGGCTGTAGGGATTCAAGAGCCCAGCGCTTTTCTGTGTGTGGGATTATTCCTGTTGTCCCTTTGGTTCTAAGTTAAATGTTGGCTTTCTTTCCCCTTCCATCCACTTCTCCTAAAAGCCTTAAGACTTGACCTTCTTCCTTTCTCCCCAGTGCCTTGAGAAATTCCTAATAAGAACATTTTCATGCAAGCAACTCTGGTGTCATATTTGTGTTCGTACGTGGTTGTTAACAGTGTGAGAGTTAGTGTTTTCAAATTTAGGAGGTGAGCTTAAGCTTGGTATGTTGTTTATCATTCAGACCTCCAGTATTTAATCTGCTGTGGATTATATTTTACTAAAATATTCATTTGAGCAACCAGTATGTTATTTAGCTGAATGACATCACTGTGTACTTCATACATGATTGGTCATTGCAACTGACTTAGCTTAATGATTAATCCTCCATTGCACAGCCACTTGTCCTAAAAATATATTTAATGTAGAAACTTGTAATGACTTGGTGGAGGGTGTATGTGGTTTTATGTGTGACAAGAAATGAGGTGGACTGGACAAACAATGCAGGTCAATTCAAAGCCAGAATTTAGGAAAGTTTAAGGATGTGTAGATATATCTGTGGTTTTTCTTATATCACAGTGGGATATAAGTAAGGAATTAGTCTATTTGTCTACAGTCTATTTGTCAGCCAATTAAAGAGAGCATTTACTATGTATTAAATATTTAAAGGCTCTACATTTTGTCACTTAAACACTGTGAAAGGGTATTTGATGTTATGTGTGATTATTTTGTAACTGGGATTACTCACATGCTGACTATGTATAAACTTAAAAATAAGTGAATAAGATTAAAGTGTTAGTTCTGTCATAACTTACTCTGCTTTATTGTTCCAACGCTGTAAGAAATCTCATTCATCTTCAGAGCACAAATCAAGGTATTTCTAATAGAAATCTGTTATCTGTTTTCCATTGAAAGTCTGTTCACCCTAAACATTCATACACTGTATAAAGCGATTGGTTGACTTAAAAAAAGAGAGTAAACTCATTGCCTTATAATTATCAAACAAACTTGATAACACTGTGCATAATTGATTGACTGACTTTTAAGTTCAATCAACTTTTTGCTTTTAAGTCAATGGGTTTACTCTTTTTTTTTTAAGTAATTGCTTTTTACAGTGTAAGTGGTGTAATGGGACAATCAGTTAATAATTTTTATAATGCGTATTCACAGTATTCAATTTTAGTCATGTAAGCTCTATTAAAGTCGATGCGAATTAACCAATGGTGTTCATTCCTGCACCCTATTGCACATTTGAGAATCTGCACAAACCAATGAGGCTTGTTCTTGTGCATATGTGGAACGGTTGAGATTATATTTGCTGATTTGTTTGAATAAATGACTAAATTAATGTTCATCATATACAGCTCGATTCATATGGATTGATCGTTTGATGAAGTGTTTTGAAGCATCAGAAACAGAACAGATTTTAAATGTAAGGGATCAGATTTAATTTCGAATATACACAATTTTGTTGAGAAGATGAACAGATGTCTTGTGGATTTAGAACATGAGAGTGAGTAAACTATGGCGGAATTTTGATTTTGGGGTGAACTTGTAGAACATGCAACAGTTTTGCACCTGTCAGCTTTCGAAAGAAACACAAAGTCTCCAAATTGTCGTCTTGTCAGTTTGTAGGCAAGCGTATGGCTTTTTACCGTGCTCTTTTAAAGCGTGCCCCAAGCCTCTGATATCACCCCAAAAGGTCATGCATTGCACTGAAGTCACGGCATCAGGTTACCGGGTGACTACACTCCATTGTAAACAGAGAGGATTGAAGAAATCTTTCACCCTTGGATATCCCCTCTCCAAGTATCCAGTCACTAATTTATTGTTTTGTCGTCTCACTGAATTAATGCGTGAACAGGGTTGTGAACACATTCTGTGGTCAATATCAGGTGTTTTATCATGTTAGTATAGAAATAAAAGTCTATGATTCATAAAAGCGGATTCGTTTATTTCATTAAGTGTACAACCTATGCTGTCATTATCAACATGGTGTAAAATGATGCAAATTTTAAATGTGAGGACTGACAAAACAACTTGATTTTCTTTTTTTAATACAAAGCCAACAAAAAAAACATATTGTACTCCTACAATATATACATATTTTGATTTTGAGGATGACAGTTTTATAGTTGTGTGAATGTTAAAATGTTTCTGAGCATGTGAGCTTGCAGAATTGATATACCATCTCACAGCAAACAAACAAAACACTCCAGCATGCCAACAATAAGATCACTGTGCTTTAGGGAAATGCAGCCCCTAGATACTAGTCAGATCTCTGAAATAATAGTCAATCATTTAAGCATCCAGTCCAGCTCTCAAATACAGACACTAAAATATTGGTTTGACAGTTATGAATATATTTTGTAATTTGTTAGACTATACACACATAATGAAAACGTTTAGCATGTGTAGGAGGCAGCTGGTGTTGGTCCACCTTCTTCAGTCTAACGAACATCCCTTTCTGTGCATCATTAGCTATATTTTGCCCCCTGGTGGAAATTTCATGACAAACGAAAAATCAAGGAGATTGTAGATTTTAGAAATGTTACACTGGTCTAAAATATTTACTAAAAACAGGGCGAAAAAAATACAAAGCAAAAGTAAAAAAAAACAATTCATCCCATTTGAGCAAATAAAGCATATTTAAAACCTTTTCTGTAAGAATTGTATGCATATGATATGATTTTATAAAAATTATTCTTATTTTGTTTTAAACCTTCACTGACATGTTTTTTTTACGTATAAAGTGAAAGATTAATGCCACATTTGATACTCTTTTAAAACATAGCTGAAAACATTTCTGTGGTAAAAGTTGAGGTTATTATTGAGGAAATAAAAAAAAAAACCTTAAATATTTACTTAAAATTCTAAATTTGGAAACTGCAGATGCTTTCAACACACTCAAATTGAACACATGATCTTCCATCAGTCTCTCTTTAGCATGCACTTGCTCTAAAACAGGTACTTTCGACAGGTCGCCACCCCACATTTGCACTCCACACGCATGCGCTTCTTAGGGGAGCCTGGGAGTCCCATCACACCGAAATTAGTATCCATCTTTGTGCTCTCGGCATCTACTGGATCAACTATGGAAAAAAATAAAATTAAATAGATTATACAAACATGTCATTTACTCTAAAAGAAAGTATTTACGTCAGAGGCAGACTCATTCATCATTTTGATGGGGTTATAAAATCTGTCATTTAAATAAGACATTTAGAAGCTTTCATTAAGCAAACAATACGCTGGTTTCTATTACACGTCTGCACAAAAATTGCGATATTATCAAATGTCATATTTGTTATCTTTTATTAAATGACTCAAAAAGGCTAAAACCTTTTTCTTTTTTTATTGCAATAAGTAATTCTAAGAAATTTTAATTCCAAGTAAATCAATGTGATAAATGTTGGTAGGTTTACATACATCACAGCCACATTTAATCAAACATATAGGCATGTTATATAAGCACTAATGGGAAGAAAATTATCTTAATTTTGGGAGAAAAGACAGATATGAAGTGTTTCTGGAAGATTACAGTATTTTAAAGATGAAGTGTGGACCCCTGACACCCCTGATCTAGTGAAGTCAAAATGAGAACATTTCTACAAATAAATGCACATTACCTTTAAAGAATGGCTATGCGACTTTAATAAACACCAAATTACCTAAAAATTGTAGTTTTGAGAAATATTACTTTGTAAAATTGCCTGAAAAACCACTCGATGTAAGTGTAAAAACTTTATAGCAACTTTTAATTACTATTATTTGTATTTAAATACAGTAATCCAATGCTGTGATGGCAAAACCATTTGTTTTATCAATAGCCATTATTTCAGTCTTCAGTGTCTCATGATGCTCCTCCAGAAATCATTAAATACTGTATGTTTAATTCATGCTCCAGCAACATGAAAATGAATAAAAAAGTTTAAAACAACAGAATCTAAACATCACTTTTAGATCAATTAAAGTTGCTTTGCATGTTTTGTTGCATTTCCTTTATCAGTAGTGTAATGAATCAACTGATCCAAATCAGTAAAGGCCCACCCCAGGTCATTTTTGTAGTACAGACTATTGACTACTATCCAGTCTCATACATACTCTTCATGTTGTAGTCAAAGGTGAGCTCCTCTCCAGCCTTTATACCACGCGTGGCGAAGAACGCGATCCGCGGCAGCCGCTCATCCAGGTTATCAATAAACACATTATACACCTGGAGGTTAGGGTCGCACTGAGGATGCAAAACAAGAATGTCAATCAAAGGAGATCAAGTAAAATGTGTTGTAATCCACTTGTTAATTTATGATGTATGAAATTCTGTTTTCAGGTCCAAGCTTTGATGCAACTGAATTGAGAAAATATTCTCAATAGCCATTTATGACCATTGTTTAGTCATATCGCACATTAAAGCAAATCATTTAGATAATTATGTTGCATCCAAAACATCCAAAACCAAAAAATTTCAGCAATTTTTGAAAAGTGAATTGTTATTGTTGTGGAGAAAAGTTTTCTTTTTTTTTTTATGAGAGTAGAATTCCTTAATACAGATTCATTAAATGTTTGCCTGATCATCTCAAATTAGACATTGACAGTGTTGGATTGCAAATTAGATACTAAGTAATTAGTAGGCCCAGATTTTCAGCCCTTCATTAATTCTGTTTATTTACTTGAGTAAATGTGTGTAAATCTATATTTATTCAGTTTTTAAATTACAGTAATATTATTGACTAATATAAAAATGTTAATCTAATTTATGTACAATGCAGTTTGTACAGTAATATTTTCTGTCTTTCAGTAGATATATTATATGAGAGACTTGCTTTGTTTACCAAATAAAGTGAATCTAATTGGATTTGCATTTTAAACATTAAATAAAAGTTTAAAAGATATATTTTTTATTTCACATATTAAGGTTTTAGTTATGATACCCCAAAGGAATTCCGCAGATTTTTACCAAAATTCTCGGCAGAAATAGCAAAAAACATCCGCAGATTCAGTCTGGCCTTAGTAATTAGTTACTGTAATTAAATGACTTATCTACTGTTATTTGTATTTAATTTAATTACTAAAATGTATCAATAGGCCCATTATTCAATCTATTTTTTATGTAAATGTGTGTAAACATACATTTATTCAGTCATATTAATATGCAAACTGTACAATACAGTTTGTAAAGTAATATTTTTTGCCTTTTAGTAAATATATCATGAGAGACTTATGAGTTTTACCTTTACTAAGTTACTACACTCTCAAAATCATTCTACACAAATTCACAGATTTTGTACAAAATTCTGTGCACACATAGCAAAAAAATGTCTGCATATTCTGTCTGGCCCCAGATATGATATACTTGTCTTATATGTTGTAAACAATGTCAACAGTTTTGAATAAATCAATTCAGAGAAGCAAAGTAATTTCTTTAACACAAAAATATATTTAGCAGATTTATATTTTTTCACCGAATAAAGATACATTTGTCAGACAATTGCACTTAAGTAACAATGAATTGTATCGGTGACAAGTGACATTACATGGTATGTATGAAATGCTTTTAATAAATTTAATGTTTAAGATTCATTTTAGAGTAATACTACTTGTTAACTAAAAAAAGTTATGTTTGTTATTAAAATGCTTAAGTTTTAAAATCTAAAAAGGTTAAAAGGTTGACTTAAATTTAAAGACTTAAAAGGTTTCATTTGTATTATTAATTTATTAAGACTTTGAGATTTTAAGTTATGCCGAGTAAAGTAAATCAATTACTTTTCAAAGTAATTAGAAAAATAATCTTAAATACAATTTTAATGATGTAATTAGTAATTCATAATTTCTTTTCAAGTAACTTACCCAACACAGGACATTGATATAAACATTACCGTTATGATTTTTCAACAGTATTACAGCACACTGAGATCATTTATAAAAAAAAAAAAATTGCTTTTGGTATCTGATAGAGCGTTTGGACCCAGAATCTGTGCAGTGTGACTTCAGACTTAAGTGTGACATTTAAAAGAAATTTAAGATTCAATTTGTGCAGATTAAAATTTTATGAAACCAGGACATTTATTTCAGGATGATCAACTCACACTGTGGTTGACGAAGTGGGAAATGTTTCCATAATAAGCAGCATCCACGGTATACTCATCGTCCACATAATCCAGGTCAAACAGGTAAGTGGCGCCCTCTTTATCGTAAACATGACCTCGGCGTTCTGCTTCTTCTGTTGTGATGATCTAAAGCAAAACGGGGAAAAAGAAGATTTAACAACTATGAAACTAGCTTCTTTGATAGACAGCCAAACACAGCCACAGCTATCAGAAGGAAACTGAAAACATTTGATAGCTGCTTGACAATGCCATTATCTACTGGTGAAGCGGAACGTGTTCTGGTGATAACAGGGCAGCAACGGCAATGTTCAACTGAAGGAGAGTTAAAATAATAAAATTCTATAAAGCAAATAACTACAATATTCATTGACAAATTATTGATCAACTGTGTGCTGTGTATTAAAAACATCAGCCAGCTTTAATAACATTATTAATAATGAATTTAAACCTTATAAATAACTGCTTTAATACTATTAAATCAAAGAAATAACAGCTGAATAACACTTAAATTGGCATTTAACATTTAAAAATAGATTAAAATAATTGCATTATAATTATTATATAATTACATGATTATAATCATGATTATTTCAGTTTTAATGATATATTTTTCATTTTAAGTATATTTTTTATTGTTGAAATTAGGAACTTTTAAACCGATCAACACATTATTAGACTATAAATAATCAGAAGTAAAAAATATAACTGATAAACAAATAATTGGTAAAATCGATAATGAAATTTCACTGTTCAAATCCAAAGAACTATCTAGTGTAGGGGTGTCCAAACTCGATCCTGGAAGGCCAGTGTCCTGCAGATTTTAGCTCCAACTTGCCTCAGCACACCTGCAAGGATGTATGTAGAAAGCCTAGGCTGTTTCTCAATATGCGTTCTTCAGCGGTCTTGCGTCCTCATGTTCTCGTGTAACGTCATCATCAACTGCCAAAGTTTAGTTCCAATGCTTAAGACAGCAAGTACAGACGACGCATGAAACTTGCCGGATGTGTTCTTAATATCGAGGATGCACCGATGCAGACTTGAACAGCGAACTCGCTCTAGAAGTCCCAGAAGTCTTTGCAACTGAAGGTTGGAAGCACAGCATTTTACATAGGTTTATTATTAAAGTTCAGAGATGTAACTTATTTGTCTCAGGAGTTTCCCTAAATGAAATGGTGAATAGAAACATTACCGTAAAAATCTTATAAAAGGAATAAACACATTAAGGGAGTTTATTTGCAGAAACTCATATTAATATCTGTTTTATTTATTTATATTTATATGCAACGTATATTTGTAAAGTATTTATGCATGGTATATATTGTGAAAAGGGGAAAAACAATAAATCGCTATATGAAAGCTGTAATGTTTAAATAAATTTCCATTAAAAACGCGTGAAGGTCACATGACTATCAGGAAGAACGCAGCATCTCATTCCTCACAGGATGCATTCTCTGTTCTCGTGGTCTCCCGAGCACACCCGTCAAGACCGGTCTTCACAAGAACGCAAGTCCGTTCTCTGCGTTCTTGGAATTGAGAAACAGCCTCTGTAAGAGCTTGATTAGCTAGCCCAGGTGTATCCGATTGGGGTTGGAACTAAACTTTGCAGGTCACTGGCCCTCCAGGACCTCCTTTGGGCACCCCTAATCCAGTGAATCAAATAAATAAATCACCAGATATATGGATTATCAAATAATCATAAGTTACAGCCCTTAAGAAAATTAATAGGATGTTTACATGCATCTAATCCAGACTACAACTAACAACCCAGCTCCGTCCCTCTCACCTCGCCGACATACTCCATGACGAAAGTGTTCTTGCGAATGCGCTCCATGGTCCGCACCCCCCATCCCCTGCCATTGTCCGTCCTGAAAATGCAGAGGGAATACCGGATGCCCCTCTGCACCACTCTGTTGGAACAGTCGGGCCCACAGCGACACCTCTTGTTGCATTCATAAATGGGCAACCCGGGCCGAATGCGAACCTGACCCAACTCATTGTATGCAAACTTATGCTGGGATGCTCCAGCACAGCAACCCTCCACAGGGCTGGCCAAACAGTCTGTGCACTCACAGCCCACGGACACCTCGTTCAGCAGGATCCCATCTCCAACTTTATAGTCATTAATGTAGGTGAAGCTCTTTGGTGGACCCTCCAGATCCACCTGGTTGCGGACAGAGATGTAGCCCTTATGGGTGCCCAGGCTGTTGAGGTGAGTCTCCCAC
Organism: Danio tinwini; assembly: GCA_903798205.1. Classification (NCBI taxonomy): domain Eukaryota; kingdom Metazoa; phylum Chordata; class Actinopteri; order Cypriniformes; family Danionidae; genus Danio; species Danio tinwini. The sequence goes on along the minus strand of CAIGQZ010032240.1, from coordinate 5,507,882 downwards.
TGTTTGAGGGTCTGCCGGAGTTTGGCCCGCTGAGTGAGGTGTGTTACAGTGGCAGGGTCTAGACGACGAGGGGCGGCACGTTTATTTTGTCTTCGCATCTCTGCGTTTAGATCCTCCCAGAACTGCGAGAGCAGGTTGACGCACCTCAGGTTCCTCCGTGGTTCCCATGTGTTTCTAGATTCTGGGTAGCCTTTCCATTTCACCAGGTATAACTCCTGGGAAAGAGAAGGGAAAACATGGAAGAGAAAGTAGGATACAGTATGTTTTAAGTAATTTTACTGTTTAAAGGGCACCTATTTTACCCCTTTTTTAAAGTCTTTTGTGTCTCCAGAAAAGGTCTGTAAAATTCCAGTTCAAAATACCCACTAGATTGTTTATTATAGCTTTCAGAATATTGGGATTTTCTGCTCTGAACACAGCTACATAGCTGTTTTTGTTGACTGTGCTTTTAATGCTAGGTCTCCCCACCATTCCCACGTGCCTGTCAGAGTGTGCCTCAATATCTGCCTCGGCTGTGTCAGATAAAAAGCACAGTGACAGACATGAAGAAAGCAGATCTCACGTAACGTTTGTGAGAAAAACGACAGTAAGAACTTTCTCAATCATTTTTTGATGTATGTGTTGTGGAGTTCATTCAAGCCTTTCGATGAGTCACACACAATGTCATTACAAAGTTTACACACACACACACACACACACAGACAGCGCGCGTTTAACTTTGCACTGTTTTTGCACGGCAAATGTGACAGGATACACGTTAATATCCACTGCTGTATGGATATTCATTATGTTAATGTAAAAATAAACCTGATTTAAAGTCCACAAACCGGGATTGAAGCGTCTTCTTTTATAATTGTGTTGACACGCGACTGTGGTGATAAAGACGGTAAAGTCACTTAATTCATTAGAAACATGCACAGCTTTAAAAATGTTTTAAACTTGTAAAACTCATTCTTGACCACATTTGATGATAATTGACGATCCCAGCGAGCTGAACAGATCTTTTAATCCTAGTTGCTTTGCGCACATCCTGTCTAGCTGATATGATTATACGCGTTACTACGGAGCCATGTTAATAAGCGACTGTGAATCAATTTGGTGGGCGGGGAAACCGTATTCCTACCTCACATTGCGGTGGGCCTAAAAATAGGAGGGATTTGGATCCTTTTTTTAACGTCAGGAAATAAAAAAAAAAAAAAGACTTATCACTCCAATATGACTGTGGACACTATACCTACACACAGTCCTGTCCAAACAGCTTAGAAAAGATGATTTTCATCATAGGTGCCTTTTAAAGTAGATTAGCTTTAAGCATGTGCAGTTACAATAATGTGGTTTTCCTTATAATGACGTGTACATGATGATAGCACAGTTTGCTTAAAATATTGCAATGCACACAAGATTATAGGTGGCATATCAGAGTTCAAAAGATGACAAATTGTTAGTGTGCGTCTTGCTGAGCATCTGTGAAGTATTTGTGGTGTATCAAGAGCCACGGTACCCAGATAATGTTGGCATACCACCAAGAAAGATGAGCTACATCCAACAGTAGTAACTGTGGATACAAGAAGAAGCTGTCTGAAAGGGGCTGGGCTGATTTCGAATTGCAATAAAATTTATGCCGATAACAATGATAAGCTCTGAACTTTTTTTTTTAACTTTATATTGATCTAAGAGCCAATCACACAGCAGATATGTGCAACAATGGGAATCTAGAAGTGTGTTGATATTAGAAATGCACCGAATTTTAAACCCCCCAAAATTGTCGGCCACCGAAAATAGGTTATCCCATTTAATGGACCCTCTAATTTTTGTGGCTTCAGTCATTGTTTGAATACTCTTAATCTGGAAGCATTAACAACTTTTATCGAAATATATATTATTATTGTTCAATATGAAAAAGAATAATCAAGATTGCATTTTTGCCATATCGCCCAGCACTAGTAAATGTGCACCTCAACTCTCCTGTTTCCACCAAAATTGTTGCTCCCACAGGGTCAATATACATGGCCGGGCTGCTATAGCCAAACCTTTGGTCATTCATGCCATTGCCAAACGTTGGTTTTAATGGTGCAATCACTGAAAATCTTGAGCTGTGGACAATGTGAAACATGTATTGTTCTCTGATGAGACCACTTTCACTGTCTTTTCCACATCCAGGAGAGTTACGATGTGGAGAAGCCCCAAAAAAGCAGACCACCCAGACTGTTGCCTGCCCAGAGTGAAGAATATATAAAACCATTATTCTGCTATAAGAATAGCTCAAAATCCCTCTGGCCACTGTGCAGGACTTGTACCCGTCATTCCCAAGACGAATCGATGCTGTATTGGCCACAAAAGAAGGCCCTACACCATACTAATAAATTATTGTCGTCTAAAATCAGGCATTTAAAGAGCAACAAAATCTTTTATCAAAGTTGTCCTCAAATTTTTGAACACCTATTCTTGTTTTTTGATCCACTTCAAATGTTAACTACTGTATACCAAATCGTAGATATACTTATATACTTTTTTTATAAGAAGTGCAGTTACACATAGTCCAAATTTGAGGAGAAAACAAAAGATAATTTATGTTATATCTCCCAATTTCTAATTTGAAACTGGCAAGTGCATGTTATAAACCTAATACAGCAAGGTAAAATATACAGTTGTGAGTTTGTCACAGAATTACAAAAGGGTCCAAGCATCACAAGCATTATTTTACAGGCATCATGTCCTTCAGTATTTCTCAAAATCTCCAGACACCAGTCATTATCCTTGCATTTCTTTGTGTGTCGTTTGCTTATGCAGATCAGGTACAGTTTTCACATATATAATATTTCTGTTCCTGTTTTTCCTCCTGTTACCTGTTTTGTATTTTGAGATATTTTTATTCAGTGGCAGAGAGAAGCTTCCTGGAGTTGGTACAGAACAAAAGCTTGTTCAAATAACCCCCAAGTGCTGTGAGTTAGTTTAACTCACTTTTAAAACATGCTTATATAATGAGAAAGGTTTTATAAATAAGTCAAAAAGATCAGCCTGTCAATAGCACTTCCATGTGGTTTTCCATCAAATTAAAAGTTCTATAATTTGAAAGTTTGCTGTTGTTAAATACAACAATTACTATTACAAAATTATTTACTTTAACAGTATTAAGAGTGTTAAGAATAATTACAGTGACATTTGTTTTATGAATAGTTTATTAAATGTTATTAAAGTTATAAAACATAAGTTTTAAGCCCTTTCTTTGTTATGAAATATTTGTATATAATAAAAGTATATTTTAAAAATTTACATTTGTTATTACTAGTATATGAATAGCAGTTCCGAATAGGGCTGGGCCGATAAACGATATATCGAATCGCGATAAAATTTATTTCAATAACAATAAGTTTTTGTTTTTTTTTTACTCTATATTGATTCAAGAGCCAATCACACAGCAGAAATGTGCAACAATATGAATCTAGAACTGTGTTGATAATAGATACACTGAATTTTTGGCCACCGACAAATTTATCAGCCAAATTGATGTTATGACATTTAATGTACCCTCTAATTTTTGCAGCTTCAGTCATTGTTGGGGTACTCTTTTAAATCTAGAAACATTAACAACTTATATCGTTATTGTTCAATATGGAAAACAATTACCGAAATTTCGTTTTTGCCATATCGCCCAGCCCAAGTTCCGAATGCCAGTTCCTCCTATTGTACACCCCAAATCCTTTCTCAATTGTTATGTAGGATAAAAAAAAATTCAACTTGTATTTTAATTAAAATCTGATGCTTTACAAATTTGTTAAGTTTTCTGCTCACCTGTACTGTTTGCGTCTTCCCATCTGTGATAACTTTTCTTTTGTAGTCACACAAATATTCCACTTCGTAATCACACAGGTTGTTCCTGCTGATGCCAAGCTCTTCGCACACCACTCCCTCATCTCGACAGACCACCTCCAGCTGCTCTGTCGTAGCAATGCATGCTACCCTGCAAACTTGAGCTACAAAACATGATTACATGTTGATTAAAGTGAGTAAAGTCTTGATTAGAGACAGCTGCAGATATGCACATCAATATAGCTTTATTTTTGTGACACTGTACAACAATAATTATATTTATACAGTACTGTGATGGTTGGGTTTATCGTTAAAGTAGGGGTAGACGTTAAAAGATACAATTTATTGGATAATTTCATAAATTACATATATAATACTCTGTACAACTACTGTTTTTACATTACAGTGATGGTTGGGGTAGATGTTAATAAAATACAATTAATGGGTGTTGTGGAAGCAGAAAAATATCAATCTGTAAACATTTTTTATATTTTAAATGAAGAAAAAAACATGCATTATGGATGTGATGAAAAAAGTCTGTGAGTTTACAGTCTACAAAATACTTTGTAGAAATTCTGTGAATTAAACTGCACAACCCAAAAGAAACTATGCTAATCAACAGGATAAGAGACGGCTCTCTATAGAACAAACATGATTGGTTTTATTTGATTTTACATTTTTAAGGAAAAAGTGTCATTATAGATGTGACATCTCTCTGTTATGGATGTGACGGATGTGAAATTGACACGTGTGACTTTTAGAAATCAAATATAATAGTTTGAAAACATGGACAGAGACATTTTTGAATATTTTTAAAGCACTGTAAAATACAAGCCTACACAAAAAACACCAAAATGGTTTCGCTATTTTGGCGAAAACTCAATTTTTTTTTCATGGCAAGGTTGACATTTGTATGGAATTGCT
>CAIGQZ010032240.1:5467613-5498148 GCA_903798205.1 Danio tinwini | reverse complement strand
ATATATTTATTTATTTTATTTATTTTATAGTCTACTTCTTACAAAAAAATTATAAACAATCTAATTTATAACACAATGGAATTCAATGTTTTTTTTTATTTACAAAACAATACATTTTTACTCGATAGTAAAATATGTGTCCTATTAGTGGTTTTAGCAACGTGCCACACATATATATCTGTCAACATCTAAAAAAAGTGTTTTAGGGTTTCATGACTCTTCTTAAAAATCTGATGAATTCACATTTAATTGAAATATTTTATATAATTTTTAGTAGCTCAGCCATTAAACAAACAAACAAAAGGTTATATAAAATTAGAAATGACAATCTGTTTGAGGATTCAGCCCAGCCTTCCCCATCATTTGTCCATCTCTTTTCTGATTGGTTGGAGGGCCAAATCAAAGGTTACCATGGGCCAACTTTGGCTCGCTGGCCCTAGTCTAGGCATCTGTGCTCTAGACAGACTGGTACTGTCTGTAAAAGATTCTGTAAAAGATATATTATCAGATATATCTTATAGTTTTTCAATTTATATAATAATGAATGTATTGTCTTATAGTAACTGTCTGCATGTGGTGGAGCCCATGCCAGTGCCTGGTCATGATGTGGAGGCATACTGTCTGCTGTGTGAGTGCAAGTATGAAGAACGAAGCAGCAACACCATCAAGGTAGGAAGCAACTTATTTTATAATTCACTCATGCATTTAAAGAAAATTTAGGAGTATTAATATTCTGATATATTTCCCAGGTGACCATTATCATCTACTTGTCAGTTGTTGGAGCTCTTCTACTGTACATGCTGTTTCTGCTTCTGATTGATCCTCTGATCCGCAAGCATGATCCATACACCATGCCACTGCAGAATGAGGAGGATTCTGAGGTATATGGATATTGTTTGAAAAGAGTTGCATGAAAATGGAAACTACATTTTTAGCAAAATATTTTTGTCTAAAAATCGAAATATGGAAATATTACAAGTCCTCCACAAACCCTCTGACATATAATTCCGCAAGAACAAATAAATTTTTTGCAAGATTGCCATTATCTGTATCATCCAATCACAAAATATCTAATCAGCAAGTCAAATTGGCAGCACCTTATGCATTTATGCATGTAGATGTGGTCAATGTGCTCTGGTTAATTTCAAAGTGAGCATTAGAATTGGGGATGAAAAATGATTTAAATCACTTTTGGCATGGCTTAACTGTTGTTGGTCTGAGTATTTCAGAAAGGTATTGCCAACAAGGATTTTCACACGCCACATAGGAATATCAAAAGTATCAACTTCAGTACCAGTCAGTACTGTAGTTTAAGTAAACATTTGAGCACGTCCTTAAACTCTACTGATTGTCTTTTGTGTTCACCTGCTCAACAGATATGCCTGTGATAGGCTCAGTGTGTATCAGTGTAAGTGTTCGGTGAAGAGGTTAAATCAATGATAATTGGAGCCAGTCACATTCATATCTTTTGAGCATGTGAGCTCGGTGGCCAATCAGTGGTGTTCACTCAAAATGCAAGTAGAGATTGCTGATATCACTTTTGTTAATTACAGTACTGACTGGTAACATAGTCTTTTTACAACCCTAACACAACCATCTCTCTGGCTGACAAAGAATGGTCTTATAAACAAAAAAATATATATCCAGTAAGCATCATATCTATAGGATAAAAATTCCCTGTTGATGTCAGAGGGAACAGCCAGAATGAGCTGATATAAAGACCACAGTAATTCAAATGAAACAATCTTTATGTCTAAAGACTGCAGTAGCACATCTCTGACACACGTCCAACATTGAAGCAGATGAGCTACAGCAGCAGAAGACAACAGTTGCCTCTGCTGAACTTTTGGGTATTAATTGTGCTCTGTCTCCTCCAGGATGTTAGGCCATGTGTGGACGGTGCTCGTGGAAATACAGTGCTGGAGAGGGTGGAGGGAGCTCAGCAGCGCTGGAAGAAACAGGTCCAGGAGCAGCGCAAGACTGTGTTCGATCGCCACAAGTTGCTCAGCTAAGCCCTCAGACGGGAAAAACTACAAAATGGCTGCACTGTCAGAGAATACTTGCATGGTGGTCTTTCAGTTTCAGCTTTTATGACAATATGATTATCAGTGAACCTGCTGCTTGTACTGTATTATTAGAATTATTATAATCTTACCAAGGCTTACTTGGTTGTATCAAATTCTTAAACTGAATCTGTGAAAGCATGAAGCTGGTAAAAGAGAAGTTTATCCAAAAAATAATGTGATTTATTTATTTATTTATTTTTATTGAATTATAGGGCACTAATAGACATACTCAATGGAAAAATCCTCGAGTGTTACTGGGGATATTGTATTATAATCTTTGTCAATGAAGTTACAATAATATATATTTTTTGCCTGGTAAAGGGTTATGACCAGGCAATGCATATGACTTCCATTCTTCAGCCAAAGAGTTTTGGGGATATTTTTTCTCCATCTATTGCAACGTTTATCATTTTTGATGGTCAAAAATCCATATTTAGGCAGCTTTGGTGTAATCTACATGACCACTCTGATAAATAAGGGGTACAACTAATGATTTTAAAAATGAGTGCTTTCTTCTCTTGGATTTGTGGAAATCTGTTAGGGTATTTTTTTTTTCTTCACAGGTTGAGGTATTTCTTTAACGTATAAATGAAGAAAATCATCTCTTATTCATATCATTCCAATGATTATACCTTTATATTTTTCATCCTGAAACCTGAATATGTAAGTGATGTTGCTACATTGAAAATACATTGCAATGGATGAGATTAAATGGAAATTTGGGAGCCCTGATGTTGAACTGTACATAATCTAATATAAATCTGCTTATGAATGTTTGGAATGTGATTCAAACTGTTTTAGTTTCATTTTGTGTTACAAAATAATGTGATAATTCACTCCTATTATTTGTTATTTATCTATTATTGTTTGCCAGTTGATTATATATTTTAGGCATATGTCAAAAGCATATATCTTGCACATTTTAGTAATCTAATTAAAAAAGTGTATTTTTTTACAAATAGTGAAGAAAATGAGGCTTTGATTAGCTAATTCTGTTAAGCGGGATATCATACACTTTCTTTTGAAATGACTGAAACTTTTGTAGGGCACTTTGATTCATAGAAATTCAAAATTTACTGTTTTGTTCACCTAAAAATGTAAAGGACTTGGCTTGCTGCTTCAATAACTGATTTTCCAGTATGGATCCAAAACACTTGCAGCTGTTTTACTTGCTTCTGTAAAAATGCACTGAAATATAAAAAATACAGGACATTGCCAACTTTCTTCGTACAGCCTGCCTTTTTGTGTTCAAATTTACCAAGAACAAGAATGTATTTTTAGAGACAATTATTATTGTTACTGATTATGAGTTAAAAGTCTGATGATAAAATTCAATGGTGAGTTTATGATTTACATGTAATCATTTGGCAGATGATTGTATCCAAATCAAACCAACAAAAAAATTACAATATAGTATCAACACAGTTTTCAGACTTAAAAATATTGTATTTAGAGGTTGTTTTTTCACAATTGGTTAAAATAACAAATGTTTTCGTTTTGTTGTGACTGGAAAATGATTATTCAATCAAATATTGATTTATTAAATTTCTAATGTTAAAGCATTGATATTGTTATGTCTAAAACTGAATATAGCTGTCTGAATATATAGCATTTTAGTTGTTATTTTTTTATCAATAGTCAGGTTATTTATAGGAAACATCATCAGAACTTTTCAAAACTAAATTAAACTATTTATTGTAAATCCGGAGAATTTGAGAATTTCCTAGTTGACCCCTAATTTTTCCTATATCTAGTAGTTTATGAAAAAAAAAAGTGCTGATGGGATTTTATATTTAGTTAGGAGTCATCAACACTGGATCTTCTAAACATTCTTATCTGCTTATCAGCAGAATCGCCTAGTAAATAAACCTGTCAAATACCACATGTATTTATTCACATATTCCCTCTTCTTCAGTCTCCAAACTGTGAACATATAAAGTAGTTGAATTTCTCTTTCATTTTCTTTCTTCTGCTGCACCCCAAGTCCACTCATCCCCTCCTCCACACCCCCAAGAATGGACACTGACTGCCCGTCTATATTTAACCCTCAGAAGGGGCCAGCTGTGTCTAAATGCTCCCTGCCCCTCAGATGTCTCCTTGTCTGGTGTAGGTTTGCACAGGGGCCAAGAAGTTTGACTGTGCCTTCCTCGGAGAGGGTGAGATGAGGGTGGATGAAGCTTAGGACCAGACTGAAGATCTGACCTGGATTTAAGGTGGCCAAGGATTTGCTGAACACACTTTTGGGTCAAAAAAGAGCAGGCTTTCAGTTATTTTCATTGGAATTTGGACAAATACATTTGGGAGATTGAGAATGGAGTCAGGCGGTGGTGGTGGTGGAGGTCCTGGGGGTGGCGGAGTGGCAGGTTTGGCCTCGTTCATCATGAATGAAGAAGAACTAAAGAGAAAACAAAGGGAGAAGCTGAAGAAACTGCTGGCCACTGGAGGAAACCCTCGACCTCCACGTACCTTGTTCTTCTTCAAGCTCAGAAACCCTTTCCGGAAGACTTGCATCAACATTGTGGAATGGAAGTATCCTTCGATATTACATTCATTCTAGGTTTTCCAGCAGCTCTGGAGTGTGTTTTGCTGTTCATTGGTTGGGGTATTGAATGATACAGTATGCTGAGATGAGCATGTTTTAGAAAGGCATCTGAGAGCTGTTTTTCACATGCCAGAAAAAGCACACAAGCACAGCTCTTCTTCGTTCACCCTAACCATGATTGATTTGTAAAGTGAGGAAAATGAAATAGCCATGTTTTTTTTTGTAATCCCCAGGTTTAGTGTCTCTCAAGGTGCTGAAATTTGTGTCTGAGTTGTGTACCTAAAGTGTTAAGCTTTTGTTATGCATTACACTCACTATGATCAATTGCAAGCTGTTAGATCAGGTCTTTAGGTGACTATTCACAGCTGGTCAGCAAATAAGACTGGTGATAATTTTCACAATTTGCACTTTATATTGTTAAGACATGGTTTTATAAGTTTTTAGCTTTTAGATTGGCTGTTTTATCAGTGCAAATATCATTAAATACACAAAAGATATTTGTTTAAATGCTTTAAATAGCTAGTTCTCCCAAAAATGAAAAGTTATTCTCTATTTACTCACTCTAAAGTGGTTCCAAAACTTTATGAGGTCCGTTAATCTTTTGATCACAAAAAAAATAAATAAGAAAGCTGACGTCTATAGTAGGAAAAACAAATACTACGGAAATCAATGGTTTTCCAGTTTCTTTAAAAAAAATCTTCTTTTAGAGAAGAAAGAAAATCAAACTGGTTTTACAAGTAAAGGGTGAGTAAATAATAATGGAATTTTCCGTTTTGGGGAAACTACCCATTTAAGTTAGAGTTCAGGAAAAAGTTGGAAAGTTGGAAGCACCATTTGATATTAACTGAATACTCAATATTTGCAACTTTCAGTTCCTGTTTAGTTCGAAGAATAAGAGGCATTTGAATGGAAGTCTGAATTAGAGAATATCATTTAAGGGTTTTGGCATTTGTACCGAAGCAACTGAGTTTTTATTCTGGAGCTCTTTTTTTCCACAATATTCTGTCTGTGTACAGCTGTTATGTGAGATCATTAGTGGATATTATGCTAAAATGGCAGAGAATTTCCCATTCTCTCTCTTGTGACAGAAATGGGGTTACAAATAGTTGTGGATGACAAGTCAAGAGAACTGAGAATATTTTATAAATGTATTTTATATTAATTATACACTACCGGTCGAAAGTTTGGGGTCAGTAGGATTTTTAAATGCTTTAAAATAAGCTTATCCTGCTCACCAAGGCTGCATTTATTTTATTTTATTGAATTAATAATACAGTATAAATTGTACAATTGTGACATTTTATTGCACTGTAAAATAACTGTTCAAAAGTAGTTTATCATTTAATTTTCATTTAATCATTGAATTTTCAGCTTCATTACACCAGTCTTCAGTGTCACAGGATCCTTCGCAAATCACTCCAGTTATTATTATTACTATTATTATTATTATTATTATTATTATTATTATTAATGGTAATAGTAATAAAAGCAATAATGACTGAAGTAATGATTTAATTTGAAACTACATAAGTAATAAATGAATATTACTTATGTAATAATAAGTAATAAATGAATATTTAATAAATAAGTATTAACAATTTAACTTTTTTTCATTAAATAAATGCCACCTTGGTGAACAAAATATTTTTATTTAAATTATTAAATAAAATGAATAATAAAAATTAAAAAACTGACCCCAAACTTTTAACCGGTACTGTATGTTTTGAGTAGATGCTTACGCTGAAGATGTTTTTCATTGATATCAAATGTACTAAGCAAGCAGTCATCAAATGTATGTTTGATGATGGCTTTTATCATTTTGTACAGTGTTTTCCTGAGCAGACTTCATCAGGCCATTTGAGATCATTATCCTGCTAACCATCTTCGCTAATTGTGTAGCTCTTGCTGTGTTTTTGCCCATGCCTGAGGAGGACACCAACAACACCAACTTAACATTGGTGAGATGCTGTGAAATTATATCTATCAAATAAGAACATGTGGATTAAAGTCAGTTGTTCAGTTTTCATTTATCTCTCTCATTTTGTTCCAAACCCTCAAGACTTTCATCCATCTTCTAATGAAATCTGAGATATTTTTGTCTCTTCAATTGGTTTTTGTCCCTTTAATTGGAAATCTGTTCACCCAAAACTTTGACACTTCAAAAAGTTGATGTAATCTAAAATAAAATTGCATCATGTGAAGAACAGATTTGACTCAAACAGAGGCTCAACCATATATCTTTGGTATGCAAGAACAAACCTCATTGGGTTCTTATATCAAACAAGTTTCTGTGACCAAATTAATATACTTTATTAAATATATTTGAATAAAACCCTAAATTAAATATGTACATTTTATGAAGTGTTCAGGGAAGAATTTCTTATGGGTTTGGAATGACATGAAGATGAGTAAAATGGTGATAGAATTTTCATTTTGGCAAGAACTAACTCTTTAAAGGATGAATCTCTGATTACTTTATAGGTCATTTGCAGTAATACATCACCAGTTTTGTGACAAACTGGTATTGCAATTGCAAAGATGAACTGGGTTAAAGTGATGGTAGATACAAGTCTAAAACACCCAAGTTGTGTTACCAGAGAATCTAAAATGCTTGAAACACATCCAAGATGAAGTGTTGTCCAGACTTTTACCCACTCTGATCTCTGGCCATTGGGTTATGAGAAGGAGGACGTATATGTTTTGAAACTGATACATGTGCACTAACCAGTTGGCGTTAGCACCAGACTAAATTGGATATTTAAGCAAATAAGAACTTAAATGAAATAAATTGACAAGATTATATACTTCGAATGCCTTTTAGAATGTTTCACAGACTTAAAATACACCATGCTAGCAGGTGCTGTGTTGTGTCGTGGGATTTATATTTAGCATATGGTTGGTTTAAAATGTGCATATCCAAAGGTACTAGTGTGACTTTAAAAATACACTCAAATCTTAGAAGGGAATTTTCATGATGCATCTACAGGAAATTAATTTAGATTGTATGGACATGACTGTTCTGTCTCTTATTAGTGAGGGGCTATGATATCATTTACCCCATGTAGAACAGAACTTAGCAACTGACTTAAAGTCTTTGAGTTCTTATTTGACACTTTTGAATATATAATCACTTAACAAATAAAGCCGAATCCTCTTTATGCAAGCTTATATCATGACTCAAGCTTAATTGGCGGTATGTAGGTCACACACTCTTTCCACTAGCGTATGTGGTCATATTCTCCTGTCTCAGAACATAGGGTGTTATTACATTTCACATGGCACAAATCTGAACCCCACTCACTTATTGACTCCCCTGGGTTTACAGTGAGTTGCGCTGGTGGGCCATCCATTCCTCGGATTCTAAGCCATGAAACAGGAGCTGAGAGCAGATCTCAGAAGGCATACGCAGAATTAGGTTGATATGGCCTGTTAGCGTAGAAAGAGCCTGTGGGCTGAGTAAACACACAGATTGGATTGTCACTGCATGTCTTTTGGCCAAATGATAAAGATCAGTAAATCATCCAAATAGTTGACAGTATAAGGTAAAGCTGCTAAGCCTCTCTTTGAGAGGCATTTAGGCTGTGAATTTTGCTCAGAAAATTAAGAAAAATACTTAAGTTGTTTTAAATTAATAAAGAGTGTTTTAAATTACAGCAGTTAAAGTAGATTAGTTCACCTAAAAAATATTTTTAATTACTTCCTTATTATTTTAATTAATTACTCTCATGCCGTTTCAGTCCACTGTGACATTCGTTTATTGTCAGAACACAAATTAAAAAGCCCCTATTTTGCATTAAAAAAGGTCATATTTTGGTTTTTGAGGGTCTCCAACAACAGGCTGATATGCATGGAAGGTCAAAAACACTTTCTTTGTCTTATAATATGCATTTATTTTTACCTAATTATTCCAATGACTCCTATATGATTCGTTTATCGATTAATTTGTTCCCAAACCACTCCTTTGCATGAGGCTAATCTGCACTGATTGGTCTGATGACCCAGTCTGTTGTGATTTGTCAGCTTGAGACAGAGAGAAATGCCCACCACGACTATGAAGTAGAACAGAGAATGTGTGAGCCCAATGCAGGAATGCAATTAAGCGATGCAATTAAACACCAGCATGTTACTCTACAACGACATGCATTCAGCATTCATCCACACAGTGGCAAAAGCTGAGAAAATTATTAGAAACTATTTAGAAAATTTGCCGCACGTGTGAGGAACGGCTAATGGTGGCCATAACAAAGACAAACGAGTTTAGAAACACATTTAAATCGGTAAAGAAAAAAGCACACATCACGTTTTCAACATGGTTTTGGACACACTATGTGAATAGCCCCATAAAGATTTAACCTGAGAGATACAATACAAGCACTCATCTTCAATAGATACGTGATTACAAGCCTGCGAAGAGCAATTGCAAGTTACACACAACACACAATTAAACACATATTTTGCAAACTACACAAAAAAGTGGCAACAATTGTAATCACACTTACATGTTATGATCCGGAGGATGAAGAGACTGGTCCATATGAACTGTAACTGTTACTGACAAAGTCCCATACAGTACATTAATAGTCTTTGCTGTTATTAGGCGTTTACACATTTTACCAGAACAGGCACCTCAAATTTGGTGATGTATACTGACGCATTCAAGCAAAAGATCCGAACCCAGCACACTTCATTTATTCAACTCTGAGCTGAATATTTCTTTAAAGAATCAATAGTTTTTTTAAATTAATTGATTTAAACGTCAGCTTGATATTTTTTTATTCATTTAGAGCTGTGTTCATTTTCAAAAACTCATATTAGGGGCTCTTTAAGATAATTTAGATGAAATCCGAGAGCACTCTCATCCTCTATAGACAACAATGGTCATGAAAAATTTAGTCCAGGAACCAAAAACATTGTTAAAACATTGCATGTGGCTTCAGTGGTTCAACTGTAATCATATGACACTCCAAGCACCAAAAATATTTTTAAAACGATTAAAAAGTCAAAACTATGTCTACCGCATCAGATTATGGTGTGTGTTTACTATAGGCAATATGATGATTACGTGTTCTACACTGCACATTATGGCAACATTTCATATTGCCCATAGTAAAACGCACACACTGTCTTGACAGAAAAAAGATATAGGCGAACAGTAATATTTACAGGGTTTTTTTTGGTGCACAAAAGTGTTGATGGAGCTTCACATGATTACAGCTGAACCACTGAAGTCCTATGAATAATGGGATAATAATAATTTGGTTTGGTTGCTTTTCTGGACTCTGAATGTCTCAAAACTATCTATAGAGGATGAGAGAGCTCTTGGATGTCATCTAAAATAACTCATGTTCTGAAGATCAACGAAGGGCTCATGAGATTGGAGTGAAAAAAGGGAGAGTAATTAATAACAGAATGTTCATTTTTTGGTGAAATAACACTTTAAAATGTGTAATATGCTATTTTATTTTTTATCTTCTGTAAGTTTTTTTTTATATTAAACTTTGAGCTTTAAAATCAAGCATTTTCTTGTACAAATCCAAGATGTCACATCACAATTGTCCCTTGAAGTTGTAGTGATTGTACAAACTTCAAAACACTTGTTTATCATCATGTTTTACACAACATAATTCCCTCCAACACTGTGCTTCCTTTGCAGGAGAGTCTGGAGTACATTTTTCTGGTCATTTTCACTCTGGAGTGCTTCTTAAAGATAATAGCATATGGCCTCTTGTTCCATGAAGGAGCTTATTTACGAAATTGTTGGAATATATTGGACTTTGTCATTGTGTTCATGGGGTAAGATGACATTCAATGTTTCTGATGTCCAAAAAGTCTCAAAATGCAATGCTTCCCTGAAATAATTGTCTTGAAATCAGTTTGATTGTAGAATTGTTGTGGTATGAACGGAATAGCCTACACAAAAAAAAATAACTCACTTTGTCTTATTTTGTATATCTTTTTTTGTGTTCAATCATGTTTATATCATCATTGGGAAGGAAGAATGTAGTACATATTGGCTCTTAGCAGTGTATAAGTTGTCTGAATTGTCATTATTAGTTTATTGTTCATGAGCACTCTATTATAAGCCTCATTAACCTGTTTTCATTACTGTCAAAGATGAAAAGATGGCTGTACCTAAATGAGCTGTATAAATCATGCAATGAAATATGGCATTTCTTATTAACCGTATTTGATATTTTTCCAGTTATCCTCTTTTTAAATGATTTCCAGGCTCTTCACACTTGTTGTAGACACCATCGACACAATAACAGGAGTTCAGAAAGAGAAAGGTGGAGGCTTCGACATGAAGGCTCTCAGAGCGTTTCGAGTCTTGAGACCTCTGCGCCTCGTCTCTGGAGTTCCAAGTAAGACTTCTGAAAAAACTACTGACAAACTCTAAAAATCTCTGTATAATCTTAAAAATAAAGCTTTTAAATTCACCAATCCTCAAAGAAACATTCAGAGATCAGTTTTTAAAAGAAGAATTTACATTTTTTGTTAATAATTAGTAATGAAAGGGTAACTACAATTTTATTAATCTCAAGAAACTCATTTAATTTAAGAATCATTTAAATGGAAAGGTTCTATGTTAAAGGTCCTACATGGAACCACCAATGACAAAAAATATCTTTATTTTAATTAAAGTAGCACCCCAAAAAGGGCAAAATTTTAAACTTTAAGTTAGATCCTAAATATACTCAAGATAAAGGTGTGTTCTCAAATAATATTTCTAATACACTGAGCCAAAGTTGTACTAATACATGCCATTTAAGATAACACTATAATCAGTGTGCGAACTATACATTGACAAAAAGGGGGGGGGGGGGCAACTTTTTTGGTAATGTTAGTTTATTTAAATTATATCTAATTTGTTCATAAAATGTATTTAAGCTTTCAGTGTTTTGTGGGATAGGCTATTTAGTGTATTCTGACCTGATCAGGGCATCATGGTGGTGCAGTGGGTAGCATGATCACCTCACAGCAAGAAGGTCACTGGTTCGAGCCCCGGCTGGGTCAGTTGGCATTTATGTGTGGAGTTTGCATGTTCTCACTGTGTTTGCGTGGGTTTCCTCCTGGTGCTCCAGTTTCCCCCACAGTCCAAAGACGTGGTATCGGTGAATTGAAAAAGCTAAAGTGGCCATACTGTATGTGTGTGAATGCAGGAGTGTATGGGTGTTGCCCAGTGTTGGGTTGCGACTGGTAGGGCATCCGATGCGTAAAACATATGATGGATAAGTTGGCGGTTCATTCCACTGTGGCTACTCCTGATTAATAAATGGACTAAGCCGAAAAGAAAATGAGTGAATAAATGAATGACCCCATTAGCTATTTCGGCTTACTTTAGGACAAACTATGCAAACAATGCATCTAATTTGACATTACTCTTAGGCAATATGTAGAAACAAACACAATTTGATGAGAAAACATGCTTTTCTCCACATTTAGTGAACTCTTACGGTGTCTATCGGTGCTCTAAATCTGCCGGTTTCAGACTGTTGAATGACTTTTTTCTTGCATGGACTGATTGGTGCGATTATGCATTTACAATGGTATGAACCGTTATAGAGGTGTTCAAATGGATGTCTATTATTTTAATTGTTAACATTATTATAAAAAATGCAAATTTCAGTTTCAAACCCCCCCCCCCCCCCCACACACACACACATCTTGTTTTGACGTCCTTAAGAGGGGATCAAGCCTTAATTAGGAGGGTCAATTCCCCCCCAACCCCGCCCCTGTAATTCGCACCCTGACTATAATAATGTTTTTCTCATCAAAAGAGTGCTGCTTTAAAAGTGTTTTTTTTTTTGTCCTCCAGGCCTGCAGGTGGTGATGAGCTCTGTTCTGAAGTCCATGTTGCCCCTTTTCCACATTTTATTGCTGGTCTTTTTCATGGTCACCATTTATGCCATTATGGGTTTGGAGCTTTTCAAGTGTAAAATGCACAAGACCTGCTACTACCAGGGCACCAGTGAGTGTTTTCTGCAGTCTGTAAGCATATAATAACATGAATCTCATAACCGAAAAGAAATTTTGAATGACAAATCAATGCCAGTACTCTGTATAAGAATAAAGATCAATGTTTTAAACTTCTGCTTCAGACATTATTGCCCTCAGGGAGAATGAGAAGCCTTCACCCTGCGCTCAGGCTGGACACGGACGCCGCTGCACTATCAATGGCACTGAATGCCGAGACGGATGGCCTGGTCCCAATTTTGGCATCACCCACTTTGACAACTTTGGCTTTGCTATGCTCACGGTCTTTCAGTGCATCACGACGGAGAGCTGGACAGATGTGCTCTACTGGGTAATTACTTCTGCTCATGATAGTCCTCCTGTTCTGTAATATCTGCTAGAAATATAACATTACACTTCCAAAAAAATAACCATCTAAATACGAGAGATAAATGAATGATTTAGGAAGATACAGACTAGAAACAAGTCAAACTATTTGCCAGTGCGGTAAGATAATCATTCCTGGTAAGATTTCTTAAAATAAGACAACTTACATAAGCTGCAGGAAACAGGAAAACAACTGTTTCTGGAACAAAGTTTTTAATTATTATCAATTGTATACATATTAATTATATTTTATAAATGGCCAAAATTATGTATAGAATATGTAGATGATTTGATTTTTCAGATTAATGATGCCATGGGAAATGACTGGCCCTGGATCTACTTCTTGTCTCTGATACTGCTCGGCTCCTTCTTCATCCTCAACCTTGTCCTTGGAGTATTGAGCGGGTATTAGTTTTTTTTTTATATATCAATTAAATATTCCTACATTTGCCAGAATGATTTATGGGACACAGACCTGTCATCTTAAAATGGCTCCCCTAAGCTACTTGAGCTAAATTGAAAAGCAAGGACATCGTCAGAATCGTCAGTAAGAGTTTTTCTCCTCTGCAGGGAGTTTACCAAAGAGAGGGAAAAGTCGCGGTCACGAGGAGAATGGCAAGTACTACGAGAACGACAACAAATGGATGAAGATCTGAAGGGTTACATGGAATGGATCACTCATGCTGAAGTTATGGATGGAGACTCTGATGGTAATGTCTGTCTGTCCGTCTCTCTGTCTGTCTGTCTATCTTTGTATCTATCTGTCTGTCTATCTATCTATCTATCTATCTATCTATCTATCTATCTATCTATCTATCTATCTATCTATCTATCTATCTATCTCTCTATCTATCTATCTATCTATCTATCTATCTATCTATCTATCTATCTATCTATCTATCTATCTCTGTCTGTCTGTCTGTCTGTCTGTCTGTCTGTCTGTCTTTGTATCTATCTATCTATCTATCTATCTGTCTGTCTGTCTGTCTGTCTGTCTGTCTGTCTGTCTGTCTGTCCGTTTGTCTAATAACTGTCTGAATATCTTTTATTTTTCTTTCTTTTTCTTTCTTTCTTTCTTTCTTTCTTTCTTTCTTTCTTTCTTTCTTTCCTTCTATTTTTAAGTGGTAATTTCAATGTATCAAATGCACAAGAACAGTGTCACCCTAGTTTCTCATCACTCTGATTTCCTCTTCAGCTATGCTGCTTCTTAGAAAAGACACTGACTCAGAGACAGACAGTTTATATAAGATGGAGGGGATCAACAAGGTGGTCTATTTCTAGTGAGTATTACAATCAAAAACTAAAGTGTGGATTATGCTTCTGAAGACTAAACTGAACCTGCATTTCCTTACAACATAATTCACAGCCGTCTGGCGCGCCGCTGGAACATTGTTATACGGAGAAAGTGTCATGGCTGGGTGAAATCAAAGTTCTTTAACTGGTGGGTTCTGCTCGTGGTGTTGGCGAACACTCTGGTTATTGCCACGGAGCATCATAACCAGACAAAAGGCTTAACAAACTTTCAAGGTCTGTTTTAAGAAATACACAGATTCCCAACTTCCATTTAATGTTTAAATGTTTTTTGTATATTCAAGATGAGAAGGTTGATGTGTCCTTCTTGCAGACACCTCCAATGTAATTCTGCTCGCCTGTTTCACAATTGAGATGATTATGAAGATGTATGCATTCGGTCCGAGAGGCTACTTTATGTCCATCTTTAATCGGTTTGACTGTTTCGTGGTCACCATCGGAATACTGGAGATCATACTGGTCGGGTCAGGCATCATGACACCACTGGGAATCTCTGTGATGAGATGCATACGACTCCTGCGATTATTCAAGCTCACAAAGTATGTTCTCTAAACTAAAGTAACAGACTTGTGCATTTGTTTATTATTCAGGTCCAGACCCAACAACCAAAAAAAAAAAATGTGTGAACACCCTTAAACTTTTTTTGTTTATCTATTTCAAATGTCCAAGAAATTATATTTATTACATTTACTTATTACTGTCTGTCTCAAACTCTATATATATTCCTCAACTATAATATATTTTACCATTGTTTATTAATTCATTTATCTAAAATAATAATAATTATTATTATTATTATTATTATTATTTTCTGTTTTTTTCTAATAAATGACCTCCCATATATAAAGCAACAGCCTCCGTTAAGCTTTTTCATCTCATTGCTCTCTAGGTACTGGACATCTCTTAATAATTTAGTAGCATCTCTACTAAACTCTGTGAAATCCATCGCCTCCCTGCTCCTGCTCCTTTTCCTTTTCATCGTCATCTTCGCTTTGCTGGGGATGCAGGTGTTTGGTGGCAAATTCAACTTTCCTGACAGAGCGATTCAGCGCAGCAACTTCGACAACTTCCCACAGGCCCTCATCAGTGTCTTCCAGGTACACCAACCACTATTTCAAACTGCAATCTCATTCATCACCGAGTAATCAGATAATGTGAAGCTTCACCTTTGTTATCAGGTCCTGACCGGAGAGGAATGGGACACGATCATGTATAATGGCATAATGGCTCACGGTGGACCCAAATCTCCAGGAATTCTCGTCAGCATTTACTTCATAATACTATATGTCTGTGGAAACTGTATCCTTTTGAATGACATGCTTTTGTGTGTTTGTTAAGCATTTGTCAGAAGTAAAAGCAAAACATTGAATATAATATGGTAGTGGTGAATGTGTGTGTGTGAATGAGAGTGTGTATGGGTGTTTCCCAGTACTGGATTGCGTCTGGAAGACCATCTGCTTTATAAAACATATTGCTGGTTCATTCCGCTGATAAATCATGGACTATGCCAAAGGAAAATGAATGAATGAATGGAGGTTTGTTGCTGTGAGAACATTATTGGGCTTCTTCCTTAGCAATTTATTGGTCAGTCGTTCTCTTGAATGTGTTTTTGGCCATCGCTGTGGACAATCTAGCCGAGGCTGAGAGTCTGGCAGCAGCACAGAAAGAGAGAGCAGAGGAAAGAGCCAGAAAAAAGCTCATGAAGTAAGGCTTTTGTCACACTAAACATATGTCACAAAACCTTGGACACTGAGATTGATTAATATGAATGAACAGTTAATTAATTGAACAAAATCATTTAATAGGTTACAGCAATCATTTGTTTTTATATTCCACTTTGTATTCAGCACTCAAATCCAAACACAGGCTCATTGGAAGTATGTGCTTACATTATTGTGAAACCGCAA
This sequence comes from Danio tinwini, assembly GCA_903798205.1. NCBI lineage: Eukaryota > Metazoa > Chordata > Actinopteri > Cypriniformes > Danionidae > Danio > Danio tinwini. Next base: position 5,481,982 of record CAIGQZ010032240.1, on the reverse strand, counting down.
AAAAGCGTAAACATACTGCAGTTTCTAGGTAAAATAAATGCTAAGGAGCAGCATGTTGTCAACAACCTTTGTTCCTTTTCACACTAATAATAATTGTAGGCACATATATTAAACAACAAGGCATTATTTTCAATCATTTCTTTGCATGGCAAAAAACAAAATCACAAAACAACTCCAAGAGTTCACATAGCTGATGACTGATTATAAGCTTGTTTGGCATGCTGCCCCTGGAGAGAGCCCTGAGCTCAAAAGATCCTTGAGCTCCTTCCCTTTTGTAGGGCGAGAGGGGAGATTGTGGCTGACGAATTGCTTTATGAGGGGAAAAATACTGATGGCTAAGAACTTGACTATGGTGCAAATTTAATCAATTTACTTATGTCGCATGTCTTTGTTCTGTGGGAGGAAACCGTGGAACTCTGGGAAAACCCACGCAAGCACAGGGAGAACATGTAAACTCCGCACAGAAACATTGATTGGCCTAGTAAGGATTAAAACCAGAGATGTTCTTACTGTAAGGCAAGAGTGCTAACCACTGGACCACCGTGCCACCCAATCTAAGAAGAAGGGGGAGGAAGGGCGGATTCTTCAGATGACTGAAGATGAAGATGACTGTGCTAGAAAGACTATGATTATTTATAGTGACTTAGGAAATATCTGATTGGAGTTAATGCGGGTCCAGCCGTGGTCAATCATAAGCACGTGATCCTCTGGAAATTAGTTTATAAATAAACTTCACTTAACGTTGTCTATGATTTGTAGTAAAAAATAGTCAGAAATGTTTGACCTATATATCTCCATATGGACTTTTGTAGCGTGGATGGAGTTCTGAGTAGCTTACTTTGTACTCATGCTGTTGTACTTGTCTTCGAGACTGGTGAAGCACGGTTCCACAAAAAGATGACTGTATTGTAAAATCAAGGTAAAACTATGTGGTCACAGTGCACATTGCTCTTACATACGTCTTTGACAAAGTGATCTGTACGAAAAGTCCTAGTGGACGCGTATAAGAAGGATATGTATCTGAAACAGACGACAAAAACATGCCCTAAGTATCGTATTTCACATTCGCAAAAATGTAGACAGTGCCTTTTGGTGAATTAGAAATGGTTTTTAATAAATAATTTACAGTTCATTGTTATACTGATTCTAGTTATACTGGTTATTCTTTGTTGATTTATTTTATGTATAATTTGATCAATATTAACAACAACAACAACAACAATAATAATAATAATAAATAATAATAATTATTTGATTGATGATCTGTTTTCTCCAATTTTTCTGCTAGTTTGTAATGAAATAATTAAGAAAAGGTTGTTAAAATTATTCATGGCTATTGCATTTTATCAAGTCACTAGTCATTGGCAAGCTTGACAATATGTTAATTTCAGGCCCTGTATATATATTACTAAACAATGTTTTCATTTTCATAAGACCATTGCCAGAGAAAAGTGAGGAGGAGAAAGCCCTGATGGCCAAAAGACTGATGGAGTCCAGGCAAAAAACTGAAGGAATGCCCACCACAGCAAAGGTATGACTGATTTCCCTTTTTACATAATGATCCACTGGTCATCCTTTTAGCAAGCACTATTACGATTATCCAGGATATTGTGTTCTCAAATTTAAGACACTGATGCTAACTTACTGTCTGCTTAATGAACAAAGTATTTTTTGGTCTCTAGCTCAAGATTGATGAGTTTGAATCAAACGTGAATGAAGTGAAGGACCCCTTTCCTCCTGCTGACTTTCCAGGTAAGACTGAAAGCCTCCAACACAAGGGCTTAAATATCATCGGAGGGCTCTGCACTTCACAAAAACGCTGGCTCAGACCTCACAGTACAGCACTTAACATGTAAAGGATGAAGTTCAAAGATAGCTGAACTATTATAAGTCAAATTTATTATTAGCTCCAGCCTCCAAGCTCATTTATGGAGCACATTTTAAACCACAGTGCTGGCTATTTCCACATGGTCATAAAAGAAATGAGTTTTACAGTGTAAACTCTTCATGATTAATACTAATCCAAATAAATCAGTGATACTTTAATATATTATTGCTATAATTGTTTATTAGTAAGACATAATTAAAATAAAATTTAAATAAAACTTTGCATTTAAAAGATGTATTAATATCATGATGTATTAATAAATGTTACCACTGACTATGATTAATAAATGCTGTAGAAGCCTTGTTAGTTCATGTTAAGTAATGTACTGTTAAATAATGCTGACAAATGAAAGCTTGTCATAAAATGTTAGCATTAACCTTTTAAAGTCTAGTGCTATTTTGGGATTTCCGCCTGGATTTTGCCTACCCAAATTTAAAAGCTTCCCAAATCCACATGCAGAGGTGTAAATGCAAAAATTTGGTATCATTTTAAAGGAAACCCTTTGAATTTTCATTAAACACTGTTGAGAGTATTTAAAATAACTGTATATGTTGTCTGTGTTATAATAAACACTTAAAAAGTGGCGCTTTTTGTATTTATTTTTTTATAAACTCAAATTTGAAAGTGTACCTTTTAGGTTCTGTGTGGTCTAGGTTGCTGTAATAAATTTAGGTGGTTCCTGCACATGTCTGTAATCATAGAAAAAAAGAAAAATGTCTCTACCATAATCTATGCAAAAGTTATTGTATTCCAACTGATGAGAGGTGCTATACCATTTTTAAATGTATTTTCCGCCTACCTAATTTTGAAAGCCTTCCATATCTAAATGCATTGCTAGAAAAGAAAAATTCCAGTGTAACTGAATAGAAAACCCTTTGAATTTACATAAGAAACTGCTGAAAGTAATAAATAATATTTGATATGTTTTCTGTTTTATGATGAACCACTTCAACATTGGGCACTTTTTATATTTTTTGTTCTAAAATGCTTTTTTGAAAGGGTATAGATTATCTATTTAGAGAATTTGGCTACTCCAGACAGTTCTGCTTGAAACCAGCAGAGAGCAGCAAACACTAGGATTTATTTTTTTTATCTCTATCATGTATTCTGACAAAACTATTGCAATTCAACTAAATATTGGGAAAATAACTTTTTGATCATTCATATCAAATAGGACATATTTGCTTCTGCTTAGTTTTACATGATAATAACTATAAGAACATGAGTTTACATTACTTATTTTATCTCCTTTCCATTTTAGGCATCATAACATTATATCAAAATTAGTCAAGGACTATAAAATATGAAAATAAACCAATGTTCAATACCCAGCTCGGGTATCCAGTAAACTGTGTATTTAAGTGTAAATAACTTTTGTACAGTAAAATAAAAAACAAAGTGATGCATATGTGCATAAAACATAGTTTCTGCACTCTCAAACATAGCCACTTCCGGGGTGTTGCGCAACCCGCGACTTTTAAAAATTAAAGGGGAAGACGATTACGTCACCGGGCCACCACTGGGTCCGCAGGGTTTGACTTGCAATTGGTACATTTCATCCAGATCTTGACTTTTTCTAATGAAGGTGCATCTCAAACCAGATTGTCCTTTGTTCACATTTCTTTTTTTGTTTTGTTTTTTCTTTGTGCTATGCAGTGCTGGTTTTTCCTTTCTGTATCACAATGTCAACAAATTACAGTACAAACATCAAAAAAGCAAAAAAAATTAAAAAACACAGTATGTGACAGAAATGTGACACAGAAATTTAGTTTTGAGCGATGAACTAATGATTTTGAGCAAGAAACATGCACTTACTGTTTAGCAAATTTCAATTCTGATCTAAGAAATGCACCAAAGCAACAGAGAAAAACTTTATTCTTTTGCACAATGCTGTAAATAAACTAGAATTGCAAAGATCATCTGCAGTAAAAATGTGAAACATACATATTCAGTGTCTTGTACTCAGATACCTCACTAAATGCAGTAATATCTAACTTTACTGTAGTTTTTAAATGGCTGTGCAAATAGTATATAGTGCTGTCCTGAGCATTTTCAGGACGTGTCACCAATCTGACTTTTTAAAGTAAAGTGTCATAATGAAAACATGACAAAGCCATTTGATTATCTTGTTCATAAACAATGGTGTCAGGACTTTTCATTTTGATGACACCGACACTTTCATTGACATGAGTACTTGCTTTTGAGGAATGAGCTATGCATTGTGAGCAAGTGACACACTTTTGCAGGTTATCAACTAAGTTTTGTAGTTTGTACTAATTGTTTTGAGAAATGCATTAACTGTTGTGCAAATGTAAATAGTGTTGTGAGAAATGCACTAAAGCGACTGAGAAAAACTGCAATAAACAATTTACAGTTTAATAGTTTTATACTAGTATTTCTCTATTTATTTATTTTATGTATAATTTGATTAATAATAATAATTATAATAAGATTTTAAAAAGATAAAATCTTGAATTCTGGTTTTACACAAAGAATTTTGAGGAAAAAATTCTAAGAAAAATGTGATACAAATGCATCTCTGAGAAAAAAAATCTGATTTCTGAGAGGAAAAAACCTTAATTGCAAGATGTAAACTCAGAAATCAGAGGTAACAGAGTTTTTATCTCTCGCAATATTGACTTTTTTCAAAATTGTGAGATAATATCTTATGCTCCTGAAAAGAAATAAATCATAATTATAAAATGTTAACTCACATTGTAGGCGACACTGTGGCGCAGTGGGTAGCACGATCGCTTCACAGCTAGAAGGTCGCTGGTTCAAGCTTCGGCTGGGTCAGTTGGCATTTCTATGTGGAGTTTGCATGTTCTCCTCGACATGCGATGTAGATGAATTGGGTATGCTAAAATTGTCGGTAGTGTATGCGTGTGAATGAGTGTGTATGGATGTTTCCCAGTGATGCAGTTGGAAGGGCATCCGCTGCATAAAACATATGCTGGATAAGTCGGCGGTTCATTCTGCTGTGGCGACCCCAGATTAATAAAGGGACTAAGCCAAAAAGAAAATGAATGAATGAAACTCACGTTAAGTTGAACAAAATCTGTGTATGCCAAAATCTTTTGACCAAGCTATAATCCTTCTCTTCCGCTCAGGTGATGATGAAGAAGAGGAACCAGAGATCCCGATCAGCCCCAGACCCAGACCTATGGCTGATCTGCAGCTCAAAGAGACGGTGGTGCCTATGCCTGAGGCCAGCTCCTTCTTCATATTCGGCCCTCAGAACAAGTCAGTCTCTACAACACAATATTGACCAAAGAAAAAAAACTGAAGTAGGACTAAATTTAAACTCGGATAGTAACTCATAGTGTTTGTTGAAAAGGTTCCGGAAGCTTTGCCACAGGATCATCAACCACACCACCTTCACCAACATCATTCTTCTCTTCATCCTCCTCAGCAGTATCTCCCTCGCTGCTGAAGACCCCATCGACCCCCACTCATTCAGAAACAAGGTCACACATTTTGATGACTGTATGTGACCCTGAGGCACAATTTTAAGAAGAAACAATAATAATATTTTCATTGATTTATGGTTTGGATTGGACAATATTTGGCTGAGATACGACTATTTAAATATCTGGAGTCAAGGGGGCAAAAATATATATATATATATATAATAAGAAAATCACTTTTAAAGTTGTTCAAGTTCTAAGCAAAGCACATTACTAACAAAAAAAAGAAGCTTCAATATTTACAGAAGGACATTTACAAAATATCTTCATGGAAGATGATCTTCACTTAATATTATAATAATTTTATGCATGAAATAAATCCATAATTTGAACTCATACAGTGTATTTTATAACATTACACCGGGCTTGTGGTCCAGGGTCACATATACAGCATTGCCTTGACTAAACTTTTGACTAAATTTAAACGTTCATAAATATCTGCTTTGGTTCATTGATTTCAGGTCTTGGCTTACGCAGACATCGTCTTCACAACGGTCTTCACCATTGAGATTGTGCTGAAGGTAATGCACTTGTCAGCTTTAATTAACTTTCAGATTTGTGGTTTGGCTGACATTTACTTGAGTGCTGACTCGTGTCTTTATAGATGACGGTGTATGGAGCGTTCTTGCATCCCGGCTCCTTCTGCCGAAACTCCTTTAACATTCTAGATCTAATTGTTGTGGCTGTTTCTCTCCTTTCTATGGGAATGGAGTAAGTTCTGCCATATTATATGTTGTTTCAGTGTTTCCCTCGCACTCATTGTGGTATTACTTTGACAATTACATTTTTAGAATAACTTCTAACAACTGCTGTTTTGAGATGTTTTCCTATTAGCAAACATTCATTAATTTATTCATTCATTCATTTTCCTTCGGCTTAGTTTCTGATTTATCAGAGGTTGCCACAGCAGCAATTATGTGTCCCTGTTCCTATCATTGAATCAAAAAGTGAGACTGAACTAGTTTAAAAATCCTTGAATAAACAACACTTAGGAGCAAGTTCTTTTCAGCGAAACAAATACACAAAGTGCAACCAATTTAGCCCAAATAATTCTCTAATGAATTACTTTTATTGGTCGGCTCTTTTTATTGAAACATATGGCACCTGTGTAGACCAATTTCTAAATTAGCCTCGGCGTCCTAACTACACTTGTCCTGCCCTAACTTTTTTTTTTTTTTTTTACATTCATTGGCATACTGAAAGCAGTAGCAGATAGTTTATCATAGTTTATCTGAGATTATGAAAACAAAATAACTAACAAATTTAAATACAGTTTAAATAAGAATGTTACAGCAGTGCAAACCAGCATCATCAGTCATGCAGCATGTACTTTTAATAATGTTAATGAGTTTCATATTTATTAATTAGGTTATAAACCTGTCCATTTTATTAGAGGAGTCTATTGCATTATTCTGTGCTTCTGAATTACTGTCATATCACATCTTGTGCGGACAACCAAATTGCTTGTCGCCAAATTCTTGACTAAATTTTTTGTATAGTATTTCCTCATATATAACAGGTTAAATTGTTGTGGAAGGGGTTGTTCTGGAATAAAAATGTAAACAAAAAAATCCTAAAATAAAATAACAATAATAATAATTCTTGTATAAAAAAAGTGCAACCAGTTTTTGATTCTTAAATGATCAAGCCTTATGATGTAGTTTCTTTCCAGTACCAAAAAAAACAAAACAATGTGTATCCAATATTGTCTTAGCCATCCTCAAATATTTTTCTAAACTCAATTATGCTTATAATCCATTTTTTTTGTTAATAATATAATTGTTAAATATTTGAATGTTTAAGTTGATTGAAGAAGGTTGGATGTTGGCAAATAACCAGATTTTATTATTGTATTTCAGGTCTAGTACCATCTCAGTAGTGAAGATTCTCAGGGTGTTGAGGGTACTCAGACCTCTAAGAGCTATCAACAGAGCCAAAGGGTTGAAGGTGTGTATAAATTCAACATCCTAACTAAACAAGCTGCATTGATGATTTGTGCAGTGCCATTTATTGCTGTTTATATTTGAATAACTGCCCCTAAAATTATATTAGGCCTTATGTTCTACCAAAGCATTTTTCCTGACGCTAGCATTGTTTTTAAAGGGGGTGCTGAATTTTTAAAATGTTGAATATAGGATGAGGTGCTGAGTATCTATTTCACACTAGGAGCTGAAGTGTGTTTAACATTGATTAAAATGCATTTCTCAAGACTGTCAATGTTTAATCAGACTTTGGATTATCCCAACTGAAATGCTACTTGAGACCTCATGAACTTCCAGTAAATCATGTCATATCCATGACATTGGCATGACTCAATGACTGCATTTCGACTTTGTGATTTGTGGCAAAAAAAATGTATAGAATAACATAATATGCTGCCTCTGCTTTGAAAACAGCACACCAAAAGCAGACATTAAAGTATCAATTTATAAACTTAATATCTAATGTTAACATTTAACCTTACGTGTTTTACAGTATGTGTTTTGACATAAGGTAACTTATATAAAGGAGCAAGAGTTTCCTCCATCTTGGAAGTGATGTCAAATGACACTTCTTGCTTAGGTCAGGGTAGATCAATTGTTTTGGTCAGATTTTTTTCCATCAAAATGAAATTTTAATACGTATAGATTTTGCCATGTGTGATATAATTTGTTACTTTTCTCGTGACAAACATAACAGAATTTATAGGCAATTTATTTATTTTAAATTTATTTTATTTTCTTTATCATTACCTAATTTGCTGAATTTTGTTGGTAACTTAAATAGTTTAATTGTTACATTACAAAATGTTTAATGTAAAATAAAGTGTTAAATATTGTTTAATTTGATCATTTTGCCTCTGTACCCTGTTTTTAATTATTATTTGATTTTATTATTATTTATTTTCTTTTATTTACAATTTTTTCCTTGTCTATTATTGTACTTGATATCATCCATTGTCATGGTTATTAATATGATTGTATTGTTAAAACTCAATAAAAAAGGGTAGATCAACTGGCCTAGAGTTCACAGGACAAATCTCTAATTTTAAGTGGCATTCCAGGCGTTATTTTCATGTAAGAGATTAAATAATTGCAAATTATTATTATTAACCACTTGTTATATTCTCTACTAGAGACATTGTATCTTGAACTGTCATCGGTATGAGCCAATCATGCTAAATGTGTCAATTTGACTTTGTGAAAGAACTGTAAGTTTACAATTTAGGAAATCCTAGCCATCTATTTAGTGTCTACAATCAGTGATGTTAATGTAAGAAAAGCTAAGAAAAGTGGGGGGAGGATGTAGTGGTAGAATTTGCTGTATATTGGTTATTGTAAAGTGTTCACTATAAAGAAAAATCATTCTGGTTATAAATTGCACAATGCCGCAGAATCTGAAATTTTACAGCGAGTGACAACACATCAACTGTTCCAATATGATGGACATGTGGCATGTTGAATGTGTATACATATCTATGGCTAAAAAGGCTTTATTGGACACATGGCCTTAAGAACACTTTGAATGCTGATGTTATATGGTTGCAGTCTTTAATAATATAACCCTCTAAATATACTTGCGTTCTCTTCTCCAGCACGTGGTCCAGTGTATGTTTGTGGCCATAAAGACCATTGGCAATATTGTCTTGGTCACCATGCTCTTGGACTTCATGTTCTCCTGCATAGGAGTGCAGCTCTTCAAGGTTAGACACTCTACTGTATCAAAACACTGGGTTCCGAACTTCAGAAATTGAACATATTTAATTTTAAGTTAATATATTCTGCCACTGTGTTACTTTTATTTAGGGTACATTGTTCTACTGTACAGACCCCCTGCAAAAAACAGCAGAGCAGTGTCAGTGAGTATTTTGGATATCATTTATTTGAATTTTGTCTATTTATTTCCTCTTTGTGTATTCACAACATCCCCTTTGTATATTTTTTTTCAATTTTCAGGGGAACATTTTTAAAACCTGTGCAAAATTCTCTTCATGACACGGAGATCCATCAGCGCAGATGGGTCAACAGCGACTTCAATTTTGACAATGTGCTAAATGGCATGCTGGCTCTCTTCACCATCTCCACATTTGAAGGATGGCCAGAGTAAGTGTGGGAACATCTTATTTTGTATGTTCATGTGACTATAATTTGTTATACTCTAATGACTTTGATTCATCTGCCACAGGATCCTATATAAGGCCATAGACTCTTATGACGTGGACACAGGCCCTCTGTACAATAACCGTGTGGGGATCTCCATATTCTTCATCATCTACATCATCATCATCGCCTTCTTTATGATGAATATTTTTGTGGGCTTTGTCATTGTCACTTTCCAAAGACAAGGAGAGCAGGAGTACAAGAACTGTGAGCTGGATAAGAACCAGGTAACTATCATATAACGGTCAATCTCTGATATCTGTATGTAATTATCCAGCTTGTAGGAGCAGTGCAAGTAAACCTCACTCCTTAAGTGTCCTTGTTAATGCAAACAGCTTTAAAGACAGAGAAGGGCATTCAAATCTAATTTGGTTTAGTGCAAGCAGAACCAGAAGAGTTCATTTAATGAGAGTGGGGTTTAAGGCCCTGATATAATTTAAATAGTTTGGGGGTAAAAAGAAGTTTGAAAAGGCTAAGCGACAGTTAATAGTTTTGGAACATTCCCACACCCTTGCACTGCTGAATGCAAAAGCTCAAATCGCATACTTTCGTACTATTTAAATAGTATGAGAAAAACAGTATGTGAGCAGAGAAGTGTCCAAATTCATAGTGGCGAGAAATACCTAGATGACCTACTACTTCCGGCAAGATTCTGTAGTGCGCATCCAATGGACAATACACTATCCCATGATGCCACGTCAGAGAATTACTGAAAAGGAATGTGATAATGACAAATAGCGGATGTAGTAAATCCGAATTCCATTCATACTACTCACATTCATACTATATAAAACATACTTTTCTATTGTGTATGTAGTAAATTACATTTAAATATAGTTCCCCTTCACAAGCAGCATGCAGGAGTAGAGTAATCTGTCACACTGTTTGTGCATATCCCAAAACACAACAACCATGGTGGCTAAAATCTCACATCAAACAAAATGGAGTTCAAGAATCACAACAGACCAATGGAGAAATCAAGAAACCAGAATGTTTGCTATGAGGAACTGTTTCAAACTGTGAAATTTGAAATTACATCATATCAGTTCTTCCTTCAATTTAGTTTGAAGTATATTGTGGCCTTTAGGGAGGTGAGCGTAACAGAGGTCAGCTAGTAGGAGTGGTGCAAGTAAACTGCCCTTGGCCTTAGTAAGTGCTCTGAGGTCTTCATAACCATCTTCTCTTGTTTTCTCTCTTACCAGCGTCAGTGTGTGCAATATGCACTGAAAGCACGACCCCTCAAATGCTACATCCCGGAGAACCCACATCAGTACCGCGTGTGGTACTTTGTGACCTCCTGCTACTTTGAGTATCTCATGTTCTTTCTCATCATGCTCAATACTCTGAGTCTTGGAATGCAGGTTAGCAATAAAATGGCTGCTTCATTCATTTTTAACATTTTTTACAGTAGTTTTTCATTAAATTAATAATTTCCACCAAATATGCATTCAAGTGGTTGCAAAGTCATATGTAATGTTACAAAAGATTTCAAACTTGTATGTTTTTACCAAAATATTCAATAGCTCAACTGTTTTCAGTGCTGATAATAGTAATACTAATAATAAAAAACAACAACAAAGTAACCATAGAATGATTTTATAGAATTATTTGACATCCTAAAGTTATCATTATCAGCATTTATTTTTTAAATATTTAGCTCATCTGTAAGACATTTAGATGCTTTATATTATTTATTTTCCAGTATATTTTCTATACTAATAGAAAAATAAAATCAAGTTGTCACATAGAATTTAAATATTTGTTAACAAATAAAGTTTTCGGCATTTTTCAAGAATATTTGTTTCAAATTGTCATCAAATTACCTTTTTAAATAGATCAATTTTCAAAAGATTCTCATTTACAAGTAGATAATTTGAGTGGAACATACAATATTTAAAAACATAATTAAAATAAACCTTTTAAAAAGATAATTTAAAAGTTATAAACACAAACAACAAAGAGAAGTTTATTCCCATTCTGTGAGTATGTTGGTCAGTGCAGTGTTTCATACAGTTTCATACATTACAGTCCAAAGACACTTCAAAATGGCTGCATTTGTTAATTAATCTGTTGTTTCTCTTTCGCCTGTATTACAGTACTGTAACCAGTCTTATTATATAACTAAACTCTCTGACAATCTGAACCTCATCTTTACGGTTCTGTTCACTGGCGAGATGATCGTCAAACTCATCGCGTTCAAAGCAAAGGTAATCAAGTTTCCAAAACATCAAACTCTCTATATCATCTATGTTTTATGATGACATTGTTGGTGTTCTGTGTGTTATGAAACAGGGCTACTTTGGAGACCCTTGGAATGTGTTTGATTTCGTCATTGTGATCGGCAGTATCGTTGATGTGGTCCTGAGCGAGGTTGATGTGAGTACGACGACAGTTTGACATAAAAAACATTGCCAGTGTGATTTCTGTTTTGTAAATGCCTCTACAAAGGCTAAAGCATTTACAAATGCCCACCAACAATGGCTTGTATTTTAAACCTGTATTTAGCGGTACATGAAGCACAGACCGCAGCAAGCTGTCAATATCAGCATTAGTGCACAGGAGGTACCAATTTCATCAGCTCCAGCTCAGTTTTCCTCTCATCCAACCAACCAACTTCACTCATCAGTGGCCATTGATGGGCTCACTTTCATGATTCATTTCACTTGTGCTACTGAACCACTCTCTTCCCATCTCTCACAGCTGCTTAAAGCCCTAAGTATACTTCAGTTTTATGCACATGCTACAGTCGGTGTACTTTGAACTTTTTATGCACTGATTATTTAATTAATGTTAACCCTGTTGGTAAAGAGACAAAGAAGATTGAATGAAAAACAAACTACTGAAGATGGCACAACCAATAAATACCCACCTTTACAAATGCTTGTCTTTTCAAAATATAAGGACATCATTACAATTTGTAGGTATTACTTAAAAAGCGCTTTTAGCTAAACTAGTGATTTTTAATGATTTATCATTACTAATCGCATGCAAAATAAATGTTTATATTTACATAATATGTATTATATGTCTAATATGTACACTACCTGACAGAAGTCTTGTCGCCTATTCAAGTTTTAGTAACAACAAATAATAACTTGACTTTTAGTTGATCATTTGGTGTCAGAAGTGGCTTATATAAAAAGCAAAGGCCTCTAAATTACACTTATTTTACCAATTCAAAATATAATCATGCCTTTATTTTTAATTATATAATTAGGATATTAAGGTCTGACTTCGCTTAGACAAAAGTCTTGTCACTTAACAGAAATAATGTACAGTATAGAATATAAAGTCATGGTGCAGTGGAAAAAGAATTAATATTGTGTTTGACTCCCATGAGCTTGGATGACTGCATCCATACATCTCTGCAATGACTCAAATAACTTATTAATAAAGTCATCTGGAATGGCAAAGAAAGCTCTCTTGCAGGATTTCCAGAAGTGATCAGGATTCTTTGGATTCATCTTCAATGCCTTTTCCTTCATCTTACCCCACACATTCTCCATAATGTTCATGTCTGGTGACTGGGCTGGCCAATCCTGGAGCACCTTGACCTTCTTTGCTTTCAGGAACTTTGATGTGGAGGCTGAAGTATGAGGAGTGCTATCCTGCTGAAGAATTTATCTTCTCCTGTGGTTTGCAATGTAATAAGCAGCACACATGTCTTGATACCTCAGGTTGTTGATGTTGCCGTCCACTCTGCAGATCTCTCACATGCCCCTATACTGAATGTAATCCCAAACCATGATTTTCCCTTCACCAAGCTTGACTGATTTCTGTGAGAATCTTGGGTCCATGCAGGTTCTAACAGGTCTTCGGCAGTATTTGTGATGATTGGGATGCAGCTCAACAGACGAATCATCAGAAAAATACCTTCTGACACTTTTCCAAATGATCAACAAGAAGTCAAGTTATTATTTGTTGCTCTTACGGGGATCGACGACAAGACTTTTGTCAGGCAGTGTGTATATAAATGCACACACATACGAGCATTTTATAAAAAAAATACATTTACAGATTATTAGGTTTATTAAGTATTTACATATGCATAGATATACATATATACACACATATATATACATATTTATATTTTATTTTATTTATATTTTTATTTGTATATACATGTGTATGTGTATTTATTTATCCATAACAAATATACACAGTACACACCAAAATATTATGTAAATGCGAACTTTAATTTTGTGTATGATTAGTTTTAATGAATCGTTCAACATCACTAAACAAATCAAGTTCAAATCTTTTAGGTGTGCAATGTTTTAAGCGTCTGTGACTATGCATCTGTTGAAAAAACTAAAGTATACTTTGGGCCTAATACACAAGGCTGCACATCTCCAAGAGTGATGTGATGCACTTTTATTGTCTATAATCACTATAGGAAGTGTGATCCATAATTTTGCTGTTTGTCTCTGATCCTCAAGATGCATTGCCGTTTAGCTTATTATTACGCTGTATTGACACTTATTATACTTCATTTTGACTTCTCATCTCTCTGTTCTCATCAGGGTGCACTTGAGGCCAGTGGAGGACTGTGGTGTCTACATGGTTGTAGTGTAAATATCACTCTGCGCTGCATGGGACTGCTGTGAAAATACACACTACACACTTTAGATAGGATAAAAGTAGACAGCCATTAAAAATGTTGAATTTACTGTCAACATTTAATTATTTTTTTTATCTCAGTTTGATATAGATAACTCAGAATTGTCACAATTCTTTATTATTTAAAAGCTTCCATACCCTTTTGACAGTTTTTGAAGTTCTTTTTTTAAACATGCATTATACATGCTACCACATTATGGTGTTTCGATATATTATATTATATTATATTATATTATATTATATTATATTATATTA
>CAIGQZ010032240.1:5445124-5463721 GCA_903798205.1 Danio tinwini | reverse complement strand
TATATATATATATAAATGTAAACGTGTTTTTGTATATTTCATGTACTGTATTTGTATATTATAGTTATACACATATATACAGTACACGTGAATATGCAGTTACAAACTTTTATCTTGGATTTAATTACTATGTTGTTACTTTGTATTTACTATGTCATTACCTTGTAATTACATTGTAGCTACATCCAAGATGATATTTAGAAATGCAAATATTTCTTTGTATATTGCATGTACAGTATTTGATTTGATTTATAGGTATGTAAATACACACAATACACATGTAATTACAAACCGTTATCTTGTGTGCAATTACTGTGTCATTACATTGTTATTACTATGTCATTACATTGTAATTAGATTGCTTTTACTTTGTAATTACGTTCAAGATAATATTTATAAACATGTTTTTTGTTGTATATTTCAAGTACATTATTTGTGTATTTATACGTAAATATACACAGTCCATATGTTATTACACACTTAATTACTATGTCATGACATTGTGATTACATTGCTATTACATTGTCTTTACATCCAAGGTAATATAAATAACCTTACATGTTTCTTTGTGTATTTCATGTACAATATTTGTGTATTTATACACAATTATACACAGTACATATGACATTACAAACTTTTAGTTTGGTTGTAATTACTATGTAATCACATTGTAATTACATTGTTATAACATTGTAATTACATTTATAATAGTATTGCAAATGTATTTTTGTATATTTCATGTATGGTACAGTATGGTTTATATTGTGTATTGAAGAGTACAACTGCAAAAAAAATATATAAAAATGACTAAAACTTAGATTTGAGTAATTTTCTGAAATTTTACATTGAGTATTAAAGATTTCCATTGCAAAAAATTTGAAATATAAGACGTATAGGAGGTGGTGGCAATTTTTTTTACCTTCAAGAGATATTGTATAATATTCCAACTCATTATCTGCATTGAATGATTTTTTACAGTGATTAAAGGGATCATCTTCAAGACAATACTTTCTGTATGAAATTACAAAAATTACAAAATCTATACTAAAATCAAAGAGAAACACAAGTTACATTTTTTTATGTTTAGTAGATGTGATTGACTTGACAGAGAAGCTGACTTAAACTTGCTCAGGGAAATGCTGTTGCTGTCAAACATTGTTTACTTCACTAAGTCAGTTTAATGGTGAAGGGATTGGTCCAATAGGCCAATTGATAGAACGTTTGCAAAGAATTTTCATGCTCCCTTGTAAAAGTATTTTTAGTATTTTCAAAATGCAAAAATACAGTATTTTATTTTTATACATTTGTGGCTGCTGTATTTTGTAGTTAATTTTAATACACTTCAATTTAAGGTATTTGGTGTTTTATATTTAATTACATTTTTTATGTATTTTTGCTCATCCCTGCCTTTACCTATGTTGGTTTATCACATATTTTGAACAGAATCACTGTATAAAATGTTGTGTTTGCTCCATCAGGCTCTGCCTCATGTGGGTCTCCTCATAGTCATGCTTTTCTTCATCTATGCTGTCATAGGGATGCAGGTGAGGAAATATCCCGTAGTTTCTCTCGTTCTTGTTATATTAGTTTTTCCAATTTTCTTCCTCTCTCTTTCGACTTCTTTCTATAGATGTTTGGTAAAATTGCCCTGGTTGATGGTACAGAAATCAACCGCAACAACAACTTCCAAACCTTCCCTCAAGCTGTTTTGCTATTGTTTCGGTGAGGGAAAACATCTGTGTTTTGTGTGTTCTCTAATACAAGTCACTCTTTACAATAATTTTTGCAATTGTTTACCTGTTGTTGCAACTCTATTTTTTGTTGAATTATCAGTCAACTGATCATTATTTGTGTGCACAGGGTTGCAACTGGAGAGCAGTGGCCTAAAATCATGTTGGCCTCAATGTACGGGAAACTTTGTGACCCTAAATCAGACTACGGCCCCGGAGAGGAGTATACCTGCGGCTCCAGTATCGCCGTCTGCTACTTCCTCAGCTTTTACATGCTGTGTGCATTTTTGGTAAGCAAATGAGAGGTTCTTAAAATATAATATGATTGTATTGATGTTTGTCAGAGATTCATGTATACTGGAGTGTTATGGTACACATTATCGTACAGGAATTATGTACGGAACTTGATTCAAATCTTCTAGTTTCATTTACCTTCTATTTTTTAAATCCTAAAATCTAACTTTTATTCTATACTGTTTCAGTTAATCTGTGAATAAAACATTATTAGACATTATATAGATCAACTCCAACTCTATAGAAGAGCATTTGTCTACCTTATTTTTGTCTGTTTCCGATATATCAGTTCATAACTAGATATAGGTATTGCTTATTGCTAGATATTGCTAATAAAAGTGCTTTGTTCAATTTATGTGCTTTTTGAGTGTTGATTATTAGTAGGAATATAAAGTTTAAATATATTTATAAAATAATTGAAATATAAAGTTATCCTCCTGCTGCTCCAAGCTGGGATCTATAATGTACATGGTAGATCTAGAATACAGTATCTAACACTTTCGAAATCATTGACATCCTGGTAGGTGATCAACTTGTTTGTGGCTATCATTATGGACAATTTTGACTACCTCACTCACGATTGGTCAATCCTCGGGCCGCATCACCTGGACGAATTCAAGAAGATCTGGGGAGAGTATGATCCTGAAGCGACGTGAGTTAAATCGCATGAGGATCCAATGCAAATCTCATCTTATTTTGTTATTGTGCACTTTTTCCCAAAGACACTGATTTATATTGTCTTCTGGTCTTGCAAAGGGGACGAATCAAACATTTGGATGTTGTCACTCTTCTGCGAAGGATTCAGCCACCATTGGGTTTTGGTAAATTCTGTCCTCATCGCTCGGCTTGTAAGGTAAGACGACATTTTCATGGAGGTTTATGCTGAGGCTATACTACCATCTTTTTATGTTTTTAATGTTCTCTTGAACTATATATTGTGAAAGGTTATTAGATTGTATTGGTTATTAAAAAAAACTACGCAAACAAGCTTCTTCTGTGTTCGATAATTTCCACATTGTCAGTAGAATCTCCCACTTATACACTTTTATGGGAAATTGTGTTTTTATGGGGTCTTGCCCTGTTTAATAAACCTGGCTTTAAATGTCTATGTTGTTCTGGAGTTGATTTTAAATCAGTATTTGTGAACTTTCACCTCAGCGCCTGATTTCCATGAACATGCCACTAAACAGTGATGGCACAGTGACCTTTAATGCCACACTTTTTGCTCTAGTCAGAACGGCGTTGAAAATCAAGACTGAAGGTGTGTAATAGAAATTAAATTTGATTAGACGTTTATTTTGTGGCATATAAATTAATTGACATATCTTTCTGTTAGGAAACTTTGAGCAAGCCAATGAGGAGCTGAGAGCCATTATTAAGTCCATCTGGAAACGGACCAGTATGAAGTTGTTGGACCAGGTCATTCCACCAATTGGAGGTGAGACAGCTATAATGATGATGATAAGGTGTTGTTGTATTTGTTGAAACGATAATGTTTGTAGTTTGATCTAAGATTAATTTTTCCTTTATTTTATACAGTGAAGACTTTGCAGTGCTATTTTAGATTTGATTATTTAATGTCTGTACCTGAATACTGTTGGACTGCTCCTATTAATAGACATAAACCACAATTTGATTTGTATCTTTGTATTGTATTTATCTATGCTCTAAATATGTTTATTCTATTTTATAAACATTCACATCCATACAGAATCACTCCAATCATTATAAAATAATACATTCTTCTAGTCACATCTATTTAAGTGATATGGTGGATTCCTTTTCTTATCAAAATAGAAATTACAGACCAACTAAATACAAACTTTTTAACTCAAAAAAACCCATTTCTGACTGCCGTGATTCTATTGGCTGCAGAGGATGAAGTCACCGTTGGAAAATTCTATGCCACCTTCTTGATTCAGGAACATTTCCGCAAGTTTATGCAGCGACAGGAGGAATTATATGGTTACAGGCCCACCAAGAAGAATGCTGATGAGATTAAGGTGCACTTTATGATAAAAGCCTACCATAAAACTTTAGGATCAAAATACTTGACCAAAAAAAGACATGTTTTTTATTCTATTCTCACCTTGTTATGTAGGCCGGTCTGCGCAGCATCGAGGAAGAAGCAGCACCAGAGCTGCACAGGGCAATATCAGGTGACCTGATAGCAGAGGATGAGATGGAGCGAGCCCTGGAAAGTGGAGAGGAGGGCATCTACAGGGTACTCGGAGACCTATCCTCATTAGCAAGTAAGTAGATATGGACATCTGTACTTACAGCCTCTGTTTCTCAATCCATGCAGCGGACAGGAGGTCTGTTTGGACTCAACGCGGACCCCTTCTCCTCTGAGCCCAGCAGCCCTCTGTCCACACAGGTCACCAGCCAAAGGCCCCTGCAGTTTGCAGAGAATCGGCCAGAGGATGCAGGGTCTCCTCCAGACTCTGTCTTCCTCCCAAACACAGAGTTCTTCCCTGATAACATGCCAACAACAAGCAACACCAATAACAATGCCAACTTCATTGAAGAGTGAGCAGATAATTATAATGAAAAGTACTTATTTATGTATCTGTAATGGTCATGATGCACATTTGATGCTGTTTTTTTTGTCATCCAGGTTTACATTTGAGAGTGAGTCACTGTCAGCAAGCAGAAACTATTCATATGAAGACATAAGTAAGTGAAAAGAGTGGGCAATAGAAGAAAAAAGAACAAAAATGAATGGGACTAACAAAATAATTTTGAATTAAGAAAATGTAGTGTACTTTTATGAACCTATACAATTTATATATAATTTTATTTTATTCTATACCTTAATAGTTTGTTAACACTGTTAACTATACTGTTTTATGTTGTATTAAATGTTATTGATGTTACAAGTGTTATATTTAATTATTTTAAAGATAGTGTGACAAATACCATGCATTAAGTAAATCAAAAATGACATTATTTAAAGATATTTATGTTGCTAAAGATTATCCAATTGTAAATAATAATTTTAATGTATTAATACATTCAATTTAAGTATTTAAATTTTGTTGAATAATTTGTAAAATATTTGTAATGTTACAAAATATATTTGGGTTGTGGGTGATTTTAATCAACAATTTACAGTAATCTACAGCAGTGGTTCCCAAAGTGGGGGTCGGGACTTCCTGGTGAGTCGCCAGACAATGAGGGGAGGGGGGGGGGGTAAATTAGTGTAAATTGTAAATTGGTAATTTTCCCAAAAAATTTTGTAAATTGGTGATTTCCAAAAATATCAAATATGTTATTAAACTATTATAATGATTATATTTTATCCATAACTACAGAAGATAAAAAATATAGTTATAATATATATAATATATAATATATAAATTAATAATAATAATATTAAAGCCATAAATAGATTGATTTTAAGGCACAATGTTAAACTTTGACACCTTTACGCCACTCACGTACAAAAAAAATAAAGGCCACGACTGAACATAGAGGATGATCTCCAGGTGGCGATCTCCAAAATTAAACTAGTTGTTGGCTGTAAACATTGTGCTCACTATTCTTAAGTGAGGTTAATATTAAATTAAACAAACTAATAATCACTATTATTGACTATGCACTTTTTTGTGTTGTCAGTAAGCTATTTTATATAGTTCCTAATTGGTGTGTGTGCACTGTTGTGTGCTTTTATATTTATAACCACCTTCGAGGACAGTAGGGGTCACGAGTAACTTATTTTGGGGGTCGCGAGCTTAAAAGTTTGGTAACCCCTGATCTACAGTATTCTTACAATGACATTATTTTCTTGTGCAACCAATAGGAGACTCCAGCTTGTATGTGGGCGGAGCCTCAAGTGTTAATGACTGGCAGCTGTCAGATTTCACCGTGAAGACCGATTCCACACAGGTTTGAACACAAAACACATCATTATAATGAGCTCAGCAACTGATTTTCTTTTCTGACTCATTTGTGTGTATGTGACTCTCTCAGTTCCACTATAATGCCTCATGTGGAGAATCAAAGAACCAGAGAGCAACAGCAGAAGCCTCACCAGCCACCGATAAACTCATTCAGCAGGTAAACAACATGCATGTCCTCTTTACGTTCATTCCAGACCTTCTTTTGAACTATGATTAAACTGCATTTTGCCATGAATTCTCAGGCACTGAGAGAGGGTGGTCTGGAGTCGTTGGCTGAAGACTCACAGTTTGTATCTGTAACCAGGAAGGAGCTGGCAGAAGCCGTTAATATTGGCATTGAGGATATGGAGAGCGTGGCTCAGGGTATTGTTAATGGGCAGAGCGGCAAGGTAACCAAACGCAAAAGACGTCCCATTCCTGTTCCTCCCAGCAAAGCCAAGGAAGTCACAAGTGCAGTGTAAACACATACTGCGAGACATTCAACAAAATCATCAGACACCATCAGCCTGATGCCTCTGCCATTGATTAAAATCACAGATGTAACAGTTTACGAGCAGGTAGTGGTTGAACGGTTCTGTTTTTAAAGATGGTTATTATGGTTTAGAGAAATAACGTTTCTGATGCTGTTTTTATGAGGTCTTGTGACTTATTTCTGATGGCTACTCTGATTCAGGTTTGTTTTTCTTACCAAACGTCCTCAATAAAGTGTTCACACTTCTGTTCTGTGAACATTTATAATTGACTGAGTGACAATACAGACAATTATCTGAAGCGTTGTAATCTGTGGACATGTCTGAAAGGCAAGTCTTTACTTTGTTTAAACTGCGCAAAATGGTTACACATAAAACATTTTTAGGAGTTTAGTTATAAACACATGCGCTTTGCCCATTCGTTTACACAACAGGAGCATTTTTAGGTCCTAAAAATGCATGCTTGAAATTAAAATTGCTTACTGAGTGGAGGTTTGTGAAAACAATACTATTATCATGTCTGTGTAAACTAAAAAATGCAATTTTTGTTTTGTTGTGCAGAATTTTCAGGCGTAGTTTCGAAAATGTTGTTGTTTACATGAGAAACTCTCGCTAAGAAAAAGCTTTTTCATTTTTAGTATGTTGTTAAGTCAACATAGGCCTATTCTGATTTAATTTTTTTCCACTTAATGATATTATTTAAATAGTTTTTTGTGCTCTGCAACTAAAGCACCTACTTTGTTTAACATTTAATTTCTTTATTTTCAAAATTACTTATAAATGAGACATAAAGGTGTATAGGATCTTGCAATGTCTAAAAGCATAATGAAATTATTATTTCATATGAGAATTAAAATTTTTCAAAAGAATCTTTCTTATTGCTTATAATAGGACTGAAAATGAGTTGTATGTCATTGGATAGCTTATTAAAATAACTGCTATTTTTTCCCCCTGCAATGGGCAAAATGTACAGTATGTTGTATAGTGCAGGTGGGATGGATGTAGGACAATGCAGGACAAAGAAAGAGAATGGGATCAGTATGTGACGCAGGCCGGATGTGAACTATCCCTGTCAGAAGGATCGTTTTTTTTTTTCTTTGTGTACTACCTACTGGCAGACATCTTTTTTCTTAGAAAACGTTTTATTGGCTAGAGGAGTTTTCCAGGGACATCGGGTAGGCCTATACATTGACATGTGTTTCTTCCTTGTAACTGTATAAAAATAATAGTGAAATAATAATTACAGAAAACACATTGTTGCTTTAGAAGTTTATCATCTCAGTTCAAATCATTTTGCTCGATGACTTCACTTTTGCAGTGCTTCACCGTTTAGACATATAGTTGAGACAAAAGAATGTGTTGATGCCACTGGCTGACTCTTAACTCTGACTCTTAACTCTTAAGTGAACGATTCCTATGTGCCACTGACTCTTAATATGTTTCCCTGTATTTTCTTTAAAACAACATTCGACTTTGTTCAGCACATTCGTATATTTCACTCATTGCAAAGTGCAATTATTATGTTCATGGATTTTTATTGCGCATATACACACATGTACAAACATACATATCAGCCAGTTGTTTTTAATAAAAAGAAGAAAGATTGATAACAGTTTTAACCTTTGGTAAATGGATTTTTAGCCATTCAGATTATATCACATTTTTCATCACATCTTGTAAAATTTGCCAATTATTTGAGGGCAACTTTAGCATAAATCCACTGTTTCTCAAATATACCTTACTGTTTTTGATAAATCACCTGAACAAAAGTATGGAGTATATTATGTCATTTCTGCGCTACTAGTGCCTCTTAGTGGATTACAAAAATAAAATATATACAACCCTTGCAAATGCTCCTTACATTTTGTCATATTACTATCGTATACTGACACTGTTTAACCATTTTAAATGGGGCTTGGCGGTAAAGTGGCAACGTGTACGTCATAAAAAGTTTCGCTTACCTGTCAAAAAGTTTCAAATGAAACACAAATAGTTCCTCCGTCTTGTAAAGGCACTGCCTCTATTCATGTATTTATAGCTATCTTTGCGTAATATTACATTTTATATCACACTTTTAATTTCTTTAGCCAGATAACGCCTCAGACTCTGAGTAGCTAATCATCCTCAGGCCCACCTGCTGCTGTAGCCACGCCCCAAACGATTGCTATAAAGCTCCGATCACACTGGACTTTTCTCCCCATAGACTTTCATTCATACGCAGGCGAATGCGTCAGACCGGAAACGCAGGGTCATGCGTCGGAGTTTCGCAGGTTGCTGCGGTGCAAAGTTCAAGCTTGGTGAACTCTGACCTGCGAAATCGCATCACTTGACTGCGTGAGACCAATCCAGGATCAAAACATGACCTCTCTTAACAGAAATTTAAAACATGGAGCAATCGCTCGCTTTTTTTTAAATGTCTAATCATCTTGTTTCCCGCCACTTTACTGTGCGCCGTACGACAGAATTGCGCAAGCTCAAACTCTAGTGTGAATTCAACTTTTAGTCGAACTGAACAGTGATTGACAGATATGTGACCGCTTTGATAGCTTGACCCGTATATGACTTATACAGGGTTTCTGCAGATATTATAATGTCAAATTTAAGACTTTTTAAGACCTTTTTAAGACCATTAAGTATTAAATTTAAGACCTATATCACAATATCAAAAACACGCATACACATAGAGAAAATACAAAATTAGTGGTAAAATAAATGTATTCAAATTGAGCATGTCGGCCTCATTTGTAGTTGTAATACCGTAAATTACAATTGGACTGGTGAAATAAAGAACTACAACACCACAAAAACCAAGCAACAGCAACAAAAAAGAATTTAAATGAGCATTAGATGTAGCGTTACACGGACATCGGAAAATTAAGACCTGTGCAAAAATATTTAAGACCAAGAACAGCAAATTTAAGACTTTTTAAGGCCTTAAATTTAGATTTTTAAATTTGACATTTTAAGACGCCACAGAAACCCTGTAATAGTCACTTGACAATAAACCGGGATAAAGAAATTTGTTTTAACAACAAACAAAAAAAAACTAACATATTTCAATCTTATGAACTTCCATCACCCTTTTAGTGACCTGCATTAAAGTTGCCTGAGCACACATACAGCAAAAAGCAAAGTCAAGTCTAATTCCATTTCCAATAATACTCTTATATTTATATAATGTTTTTCTGAAGACATGATGATTGGTCTCAGATGTATTACACTGTAGTGGAAAACTTGAGCAGGTCCTCCAGGTACTATTAATATATACTGCACCACGTTACAGCTCCAGCTCCTTATGGCATGAAACTAAACCCATAAAGCAAAGATGAGAAGATCACATATGTAGTGTATGAACTGATGTCATGAGCCTTACAGTGGTTAATTTAAGACTTCTTTTTACAGTAATTGATTGATTTAGAGTGACTGTTGACAAAAACAGGAATTGTATTGTAATGAATTTATTTATACAAGATTTTTACTGGCATCAACTAAAGTCATGTGGCATAATATAACTGAATAAGCTTAACAAAAATACAAAAAAAGCTGCTAAATCACTAAAAGCAAGTGGGCCGATGTTTCTCATCTTGACAATTTGCACATTTCCAACAGTCCATTAGAATGAAGCACAAGTACTCAGATGAAATAGTGAGGCTTTTTAACATTTATGCCATACTCTGCCAAAGCCGGTGTCAGATCTTCCATTGTCAGAGTGTACTTCTTGTCCTGGAAAGTGAAATAATGATAATATATGAGATTTATAGATCAGGTTTTTCATATTGAACATATAATGACTTGCAGTCATTCTAAAATACATTGTGTGCACAAACCTTGGCCTTGTTTCGGGAGCTTCCAGAGGCTGTGCCCTTCATTTTGCAGTGTTGTAGCGCATCGTTTGCAATATCAGAGATGAACTTCTGAGATGCTAGAGATATGAGACGGATTCTGACAAAGAAACAATGAAATGATGTAAATGGAGAATCATGTGGGGTTCATGACTTATATTATGATAGCATTTTCAATATTAACTTAAAGTTACCAACTAACAAAAATGCAATAATTTTGATGAGACAAGTGTGATATTTAATGCCTGTTCATATCAAGAATAATAACCATTTTTTTATTCAAAAATTTCAGAGAGAAAGTCTGAAATGATAAAATCATTAAATCATCACTGTCGTGTATCATTTTAATCGTTGCATTAGTCTGAATGAAAATCCCCTCATCAGGCAGCGCTGGAGCTGCGTGAGAGGGTGGACCACAGAGCATCAAACTAAAGATATTAACAAAAGAAAAATACACAACTTAAGACACAACTTAAATGCTTGTATTTGTTGTACATGGAGTGCAGAATTATTAGGTAAATGAGTATTTTGACCACATCATCCACTTTATGCATGTTGTCTTCCTCCAAGCTGTATAGGCTCGAAAGCCTACTACCAATTAAGCATATTAGGTGATGTGCATCTCTGTAATGAGAAGGGGTGTGGTCTAATGACATCAACACCCTATATCAGGTGTGCAAAATTATTAGGCGACTTCCTTTGGCAAAATGGGTAAAAATAAGGACTTGACAGGCTCTGAAAAGTCAAAAATAGTGAGATATCTTGCAGAGGGATGCAGCACTCTTAAAATTGCCAAGCTTCTGAAGTGTGATCATTGAACAATCAATCAAGCGTTTCATTCAAAATAGTCAACAGGGTCGCAAGAAGCGTGTGGAAAAACCAAGGCGCAAAATAACTGCCCATGAACTGAGAAAAGTCAAGCGTGCAGCTGCCAAGATGTCACTTGCCACCAGTTTTGCCATATTTCAGAGCTGCAACATCACTGGAGTGCCCAAAAGCACAAGGTGTGCAATACTCAGAGACATGGCCAAGGTAAGAAAGACTGAAAAACGACCACCACTGAACAAGACACACAAGCTGAAACGTCAAGACTGGGCCAAGAAATATCTCAAGACTCTCAAGATTTTTCTAAGGCTTTATGGACTGATGAAATGAGAGTGAGTCTTGATGGGCCAGATGGATGGTCCCGTGGCTGGATCGGTAAAGGGCAGAGAGCTCAAGTCCGACTCAGACGCCAGCAAGGTGGAGGTGGAGTACTGGTTTGGGCTGGTATCATCAAAAATAAGCTTGTGGGGCTCTTTTTTATTTTCATTTTTTGAGGGTTTCTGGAAGACATCTTCTTCAAGCACTGGTACAGGAAGAAGTCTGCATCCTTCAAGAAAAACAAGATTTTCATGCAGGACAATGCTCCATCACACGCGAGTACTCCACAGCGTGGCTGGCAAGAAAGGGTCTAAAAGAAGAAAAACTAATGACATGGCCTCCTTGTTCACCTGACCTGAACCCCATAGAGAACCTGTGGTCCATCATAAAATGTGAGATTTACAAGGAGGGAAAACAGTACCAACTCTCTGAACAGTGTCTGGGAGGCTGTGGTTGCTGCTGCACGCAATGATGGTGAACAAGATCAAAACATTGACAGAATCCATGAATGGCAGGCTTTTGAGTGTCCTTGCAAAGAAAGGTGGCTATATTGGTCACTGATTTGTTTTTGTTTAGTTTTTGAATGTCAGAAATATATATTTGTGAATGTTGAGATGTTATATTGGTTTCACTGGTGAAAATAAATAATTAAAATGGGTATATATTTGTTTTTTGTTAAGTTGCCTAATAATTATGCACAGTAATAGTCACCTGCACACACAGATATCCTCCTAAAATAGCTAAAACTAAAAACAAACTAAAAACTACTTCCACAAATATTCAGCTTTGATATTATTGAGTTTTTTGGGTTCTTTGAGAACATGGTTGTTGTTCAATAATAAAATTAATCCTCAAAAATACAACTTGCCTAATAATTCTGCACTTCCTGTATTTGCACTAGCTCCATACCACAACTTCACCCATTGGGTTAAATTAGGCTTTGCAGTCTCCGTGTTCAGTCCATTACTTCCACTGTATCTGTTCAGACGAAGGAACGGAAAAAACCCTATGACGTCAGACACCGCGATATTCCAAGATGGCGGCGCCCTAGGTCTAAAAGCTGCCTTCCTGCAGTTTTCAGTTGCAGCCCTTATCAAACACACCTGCCTGTAATTATCAAGTGCTCCTCACGTTCTAAATAATTGGTTCAGGTGTGTTTGATCAGGGTTGGAGCTGAAATCAGCTGGAAGGTCGATCGCCAGGAACAGGGTTGAGCACCCCTGCTTTAGAAGTACTAATAAACTGCCAATATCCTAATAACAGGCAGCTAATAAGCCAGTAATTAATAGTGGGAATTGGTAAATAAACAAAATGTTAGTTTTTTTTTTTTTGTTTAACTTTTATACATTTAAAGTGCTTTGATTATATTTGTCCTAACAGCTTTCTTAGAGAAAGTTATTCCGAACTCACATTCTTGGATCTGATGCTTCAAATCCAGCTCTGTTGAGGTAGTATCCTGTAACTGCGTCTGGAATCTGAAGCACAGACAGTTTGTTATCAGAACAATATATAAAATATCATTAATAACCAGAGATTAAACTACAAATCACAGGAGGGCTCACTGTAGGAGTGTAATCCTCCAGCTGCATGAGGAAATCTGCCAGTGGTGTAGTTGAAATCATAGGCTTCACGTCTCCGTTGGCGATCTCTGTGGGCACATACACGCCGTTTGATACAGTGGAGTCGGAGGATGGGGTTGCCATGGAAGCCGAAGTGGACACTGTGAGGGCGGAAAAGTAAGTATAACAGACAATAAAACAATAACTAACATTACAGGCAACATTCAAAAGGCAGCTAAAACTCATTACTTTAATGAGAACTACTACCTAACAAAAAACATTCTGCTTGTCTTTCCTTAATCCCTCCCTACTTTAGCTTGTAAGCAATTCCTGCGTTATGGATGTGACATTTGCAGTAAAAACTTAAAACAAATTCACAGAAAAAAGTATGTTAACGTTAGATTGAACCATCTGTTTATATTTTCCAAAACAACTAAGAGTTGTAAGAGTTACGGGATCAGAAAAATAGCAATCTGTAAACATTTTTTATATTTTATTTGAGGGAAACAAACAGCCGTTATGGATGTGACCAAAAGTTTACAGTATACAACATACTTTGTAGAAATTCTGTGAATTAAACTGCACAACCTAACAGAAATAATACTAATCAAAAGGATAAGAGCTGGCTCTTTGTTGAACAAAAATCATAGATTTTATTTAATTTGACATTTTTGCACTTTTGAGGAAAAAGCTTTGTTATGGATGTGACACCACATTCGTTATGGATCTGACTTCAGTAAATCAAATAGAACTGTTTGAAAACATTGACAGAGACATTTTCTGAGTATTTTACAGTACTAAAAATGCAAACCTGCACAAAAAGCCTAGAAAGGGTTTCGCAATTTTTTTATGGCAAGGTTGACATTTTAATGGAATTGGTCTTGTATTTCTCTAACAATGTCAGAAACTTTGTGGTCGTTCTGCTTAAAGTCTGCATGAAATCAAAATTAGCAATAATTGTTTAGCTAGCTCAGATTTTAGTCTTAAAGTGAACAATTAATATGTGCAAGTTAATCCATTAAAAAAGCTGTTTGTTTTGTCTATCTTTAATCAAAATGTTCTTTTTAATCAATGTTAGTCCTTCTCAGATGACATCAGTTTGACAGACTGGTGCAAAATATGCTTAGTCACGCCTCTCCAACTGTTAGTTTGCTGCAAGTGAAAGATGAGTGGAGGAGCACAAAAATAAAACCCCACCCCTACTCAATATTTGTTTTCAGTTGGAAAGATGTCATCACACCAAAATAAACGTTTGCAACAACTTCTGCTTAACACAGGCATTAAAGTGGCTGACAATACCCTTTCTCATTTGTAAGTTGCTTTGGACAAAAGTTGGGTCTATTTATTTACTTGTGGAAATGTATATATTTTATTATATACATTTACATTTATTTAGTAATATTATTGACCAATATAAAAATGTTTATATGATTTATTTACAATACAGTTTGTAAAGTAATATTTAATGTCTTTTAGTAGATTTTATTTTATGAAAGACTTGCTTTGTTTACCAAATAAGTGGATCTAATTGGATTTGCTTTGTAAACATTAAATAATTAAGTTATTTATTTAATTAAATAAGTTAAATACATAATTTTTTATTCCATATATTAAGTTTTTAGTTAAGTTACTCCTAAAAACAATCCGCATAAATCTTCAGATTTGTTTCACAAAATTCTGTGCAGAAATAGCAAAAAATGTCCGCAGATTCTGTCTGGCCCTGGTAATAACACAATAACTATAATTTACATTATATAATTTTAAAATAACATAGTAAAATGTGACAGGTTTATAATATAACAACTAATAGTTTTTTTATATAATAGAATACAGCTTAAAGTGGCTTAATGAATTGGGTAAAAACACATTAAAAATATACATTTTGTGAATTATTTGCTTTTCATTTTCTATCATTTCTTATGTTGAATTAAAAATAAGGTATACAGGGTGATTTAAAAAGAATACCACAATGTTCGGGGATGATGTCACTCGAGTGTCTGGAGGGGGTCATATTGAGCTTCTATGAACTTGTTTTCTACTGAAAAACTTTGTTAAGTACTCTTTACATTGATCAATTACCCAAGGTTCCATCATGTTTCTTTGATTAAATACAGATTTTCAAAGTTGTGGTATTCTTTTTGAATCACCCTGTATTATAAATTTACTGATTGTTTATGGAAAGGTGTTTTAAAAAGCAGTGTAAGGTGTAAATAGGCTGTGGAAGTAAACAGATTTTACTCATTTTAAAATAGAAACATCTTCTCACTACTTTTGTACCTTTAAAGAAACAAGAAACAAATCGGGGGAGAAAATTTACATAATTGTAAGTCCTAAAATCCATTTTTAGAATAAAATTGTCACTATTTGCACCTTGATTTGAAAATGTGATTGGCTTGTTTTTTTCCGAGTATTGTCTATACCAGGGGTGCCCAAACTTTTTGATGTAAAGACCAAAAACCAAATACCATTGAGAGCCATGGGCCGAAAGTAAATATACCAAACTATATTACATTAAATTTGCCATAATTTATTAGAAAACATTACTTTAAAATCATACTAACTACTGCACTAAAACATTTAAAATGATCAAGTATAGCAATAAAAGCAAAAACAATAGCATTTATAACACAGTGAAGTTCAGAATCTGCCTTTGCCTTGATTTGTCCTCTATCCGTTGGGTGTCCATATGTACATTAAAAACTAAATCTGATTAATTCACACCACTTAATTGAAATATTTAATTTTAGTTAGCTTTTAACAACAAAACAAACAAACAAAAGGTTACATAAGATTAAACATGGCAATATTTTAACCATCCTCATCATTCTTCCCATTCTCTTCTTAGATGGGATGGCAGGCAAAATCAAAGGTTACCATGGGCCAACTTTGGGCAACGTGCCCTAGTTTGGGCATCTCTGGTCTATACTATTGCTATACTCGTTTTATGTTACTGTCCTTGAAAATTCACTGTTGTACAAATTGCAATAAAAAAAAGAAAAGAAAAAGCACCCCAAAGAGACTTAAACAGTAGACCCCTAATATTTACCTGCAGAGAGGAAATGTCATCTAGGCAACATTTCACAGCACGTTTAAATTCACTTGGACTCCTGTGAGCAACCCATTATTTCACAAATGTTTGTCGAAGCATTTGCAGGCATAGGTGCTTGACTTTAATACACCTGAATTCAATGGAGGTGTCCCAAAACGTTGGCAACATGCTGTAACGTTACCCTTAGATCTGTGAAATGTTCCTCTGTTTGACATGCGTTTGACAAGTTTTACAATGGACTAGAAGTTTAAATGATTAGTTATCTGTCTGGTTTGTACTACTATTTTCACTAATCTGCCTTAAAAAGTGAAATAAATATTTTTTTATTAAATAAAGACTATTCCGTGATAATTAGCGATATCAACTAACATGAATAAGCAATAAACTGTTATAATTTTCTAGTCACATCGCCCAGATCTATCTCTGGTCACTTAAGTTGTGAAAAAGAGACACACACCATTGCTGCTGGCGAGCGCAGGGATGCTGCTGGCGTTTGTGGAGCTGCTGTTCGGGACACAGTTGCTGCTGCTGGACGCCGCTGCTGCTCCGGTCTGCGTAAGATCCACGTTCATTTCCCCGGCTTAGTTTATGTAATACAAACTGTAAGCTATACTAGAAAACATACGCAGTTTAAACAAAGGCTGGGTGTAGTCGAGCGCTCATTTATGCCTTGTAAACAGCGAAGTATCGGTCGCTCGCTCTGATGATAAAAATATTTACGCTGCAACTGAGTCAGGTGATCGACATTTCCGTGTGCAACCACTATAAAATCCCGCTTGGTGTTGGAAATCGTCAATGGTTCCAGATAATTCACTTTTTAGTTCACATTTATTAATTGTAGAATAAATTTAAAGCGCAAACTTTGTAATACGTATTTTGCATTCAACTTATAATTTGTAATTCAAGCAAATGGAGAAAAAAAGAAACATCTTGCGTGTGTAGAGCTAGACCGAGGACATTTCGCAATAGCTCCAACAAGTGATGGCAGTTCATAGATATTTACATGTCTCCTACGCTGTTGTTGCCATTTTAGTACAGGGTAGCGCTCTTTTGAAATGAATGTGGGACCAAGGTGTAGTGGAGGACTGGTCATCCAAAGCCATGGATATATACACATATCTATGATCGGGAGTTTTCCTGCTGGTCAGTGAGCAAATATTTGAAATTTGTAATTTTCCATCACTTTTCTACATCGATGGATAAGTGACCGCACGGGCAATACTGACAACGAGCACGTGTTTGTGTGCATGGAAATGTATTATCTCCCTCCCTGTTAAATTTGATCTAAACCATGTCCTGAAACACACCCCCTCTCCTGCTTTCACTTCTCATTCTAACCGGTGGGAGACCGAGACTTGTTTATGAATGAATCTCCGTTATGAACGACTCGTTCATAGCCAACAATAATACAAGTGTATCATCATCAGTAACGTTACTTGTTGAGCACAAAAGTTTGTAACATACAAAAACATTAAAAAAATTCTTTAAAAAAGTCTTCACGTTGGCTTTGCGGTTCACTTGTGCCACTGTTCACGAAAAGGCGCTAAGCTCGAAAAGTCGCTAGATTACGTCATACGTTAATTTGCATATTACTAACGTCATTACGTTCTACTATTTCTGTTTAACAGCCTATTGGGAATAAATGGGGTATTTGTATTTGCACTACGCTTTATGTAAGCATGTCAATTTAACAAAATTTATTGCTGTTTGAATACAGTATATCATTATAGACGAGTAGTGAATTTGCAGTATTTAGAGTTTATTTAGAGTCTCTCAGACGTAATAAACTCAGACAAGTTCTGAAACTCTCACTTAAAACATCTCTGATTGTGAACAAGAAAAGAATAAACGGTCAAATTAAATTGTTAAAATAAAGGAGAAGCAGATCGGTTTGACTGTACAAGGGAAATACCTTCACACTGCCGGTGCTAAATCATTTGCCGTCGATACGCAGAGAGGTGATCTGCTGTCAGACTGCAGGTGAGAGAGGCTGCTGTACGAGGACTGGGCCGCCTGTCAGTGCTCTGAGCCGGGAAAGGGGCCGGCGGCATCACCCGCAGCTTGTTAAGAAGTGTAGGAACGGTACAGTAATGGACAAACGACAGTCTATAAAAATCTCCAGTAACACACAAAAAGTCGCTAGATTTGTCGCTAGTCGCTGTTTTGAAAATTTGTCGCTAGGGGGGTCTAAAATGTCGCTATGTTGGCAACACTGACTAGTGCAGTTGAATGACATGGGAGCACTGTACAAATGTGGCGGCGCTATTGACTCATGCTCAAGGTCCGTATGCAATATCTAATGTATATATCCATGATAGCAATTCAGTGAGTTATTTGATACACAATGACAAAAGAATGTCAGAAAAACAGTTTCAAACAAAGTTTATTCAAACTACACTTTTAGGTCTCTGTGACTGCAACCAATATATTTAAACTCCACAATGCATGCAAAATTTGAACACTAATCTGATCAGCAACTTGTCAGCGTGTCAATCTTACAGGTAGTCACAATACCCCTTATAATATAAGTATTAATTATATTATATAATATAATAGTATTGAATTATATATATATATATATATATATATATATGTGTGTGTGTGTGTG
>CAIGQZ010032240.1:5416760-5440124 GCA_903798205.1 Danio tinwini | reverse complement strand
ATATATATATATATATATATATATTACACACACACACAATCATAATGTTCTCATCTGCAGTCAAATAGTTTCAAATTCATAATAAAGGATTCATTTACTTCTCTGAAACTGAGTTTTCCATCCAGGTCTTCGTCCACCTCTTTGATCATGTTCTTCAGGCCCAGGTGAGTCTGAGGAGCTCCCAGTTTCTCCATCATCAGCTTCAGCTCCATCAAGTCGATGTAGTTATCCTTCTCTGAATCATACCTGCACAAACACACACAAAAAACAAACCTTTAAAAGCAGAAAAATCATGGAAAGAGATTAAAGATTTTTTTAATGCATAACTTGTTCCTCAAACATCTGTGGCCTGGATAGATTATATTAAACCAGTATACCCAGATTTTTCTTGAACTTTAATGTTTTTATTCTCTGAATAGTTTATAGCTGCCCATGTTTTACTGTATTACTTTTGAAAAGGAAGAAAGCTCAAGACATACATGTAAGAACTGTATGTATCTTTCTGTCTGAGTGATTTTGTATGCACCATATGCATTTTCTTACCTTAAAAAAATCATAATAATAAAATAAAACATAGTAAAGTGTCTGGCAGGGTCATCATGATTATGTTGTGATGTATGATGTTACCAACAGAGGGCAGTGCTGAATAAATACCCTATTAAAATACTTCAGCATCTTTCACTCAAGATATCTGATGTTCTGTTTCTGATTTAGTCTTGAGATTAATGGCAATAAAAAAGCCAATCTTGCATGTTTAATATAAGTAGTAATAATATTCAACTGGAGATAATGTTCATCAAATCGTATAAGGACAATAAATTCACAACAAATAGTATGTCATGTAGACATCACACTGTAAAAAAAATTCTAAATTTCTCAAAATTCCATCATGTTATCCCAACATAAATCGATTAAGTTTCCTCAATTATTTTGACAAATTTAGGTGGATTGAACATAAACCAATTAAATTGTCCCCAAATAAGAAATTTGTTGATTCAGCTCTAGGCATGGGCCGGTTTAAGATTCTGACGATATTATAACCTTGGATAAAAATATCACGGTTTCACGGTATGACGGTATTGCGTTTACTGCTCTAAAATATATTATTTTTAAATATCTGGCTGAAAACCAAAAACTTTTTCCCCATTGAACACAATATATTTTATTTTAAGAAACATATAAATTATTTTGGAGCAGAAAACTTGTCAGGCTAAACAATTCAAATGAATCATTGACTTCTGCTGTCTTTGTTTCAAAAACACAGATTTCTTTACAATTTAAAATGGCATATTTGGATATCTTTTCTGCTGGAGATAATGTCGTCCCAAAAACAAACAAACAAAAAAAACCAAAAAAATAAAAATGTTTTTTTACACATACCTTAGAAATGGTATTACATAAATGTTGGCGGTTTTAAAACCTTGACTTTTCCAAACCGCGGTATTACCTTGAAAACGGTTTTTGTCCCATGCCTATTCAGCTCATTTTAAACAAGCAGCAAAAGTTATTTTTGTGTGCAGTCAAGTAGACTGTATATAAAAGATACAGTCTACTGATACAGTCAGTTTCAATACATAAAAACATTAGGTTTTCCCATTTGTCTGCATTTTTTATTAAACACAAAAAAAAGATAACAAATGTAGTAGAATTTATTAATTTTGTATTTTAATAATTACATAAAAAAATGCAAATGATGCTATACGTTGAAAAAAGCCATTACAAAATTTGCCATTACATTTTAGGTTGTAAATATGAAAAAAAAAAATTTATGTCTCTTGTGGCCGATAAGTATACATAAATATATCAGTTACACTGAAAGCTAGTACAACAGCATTATTTAATCCCTATTCTGATATTTTATTTGAACAACTTACTCTTACCCCCCAGGGCTGTTTATATCAAAGTTGATATTTTTTGGCCGCATCATGTTGGTGTTTTAGAAAATCTCATTTTTACAAGGTGGGTCGTTATCCCAACAATCAACCCCAAACCTGGTGGACCAGGACATAGATGCATACACTACGGACAATTTAGCTTACCCAATTCACCTATAGCACGTGTCTTTGGAATTGTGGGGGAAACTGAAGCACCCGGAGGAACTCCACACAGAAATGCCAACTGACCCAGCCAAGGCTCTAAACGATGACCTTCTTGCTGTGAGGCGAAAGTGCTACCCACTGTGTCACCATGCCAACCTTTAATTTTAAAAGGGTGGTCCACTGCAATATAATATTTCAAACTTTAGTTGATGTGTAATGAAGTTGTGTGAACATAAACAACATCTCTGAATGTAATACATTCAAAGTTCAATGCAAAGGGAGACATTGGGTTTTACAGAGTTAGCTTAGCAAAGCCTACAGCGAAAGAAGTTTCGGGACTGCAAAAAAGATATATTCGGGCTAGTGAGTTTACAAAGGCTGCAGAAACATACACGCATACACACCTTGCAGCAAAGGGGTGTGGCCAGAGGCGCTGTAATGTTATAGCAGAGAAAGCTAAAATGCAGAATAGTAGTGTATAATCAAAGTAATATACATGAAAAAAAATAACATGATTGCTTTGCATCTTATAAACACAAACGAGCCTTAAACTTACACTCTTTAACAACTCCATTTAAAAAGCGTTGCATTTGTTATGCTTTCTATGCAACTAAAACAGCATTTAAAAAAAATATTCATTTTGTGCAC
Organism: Danio tinwini; assembly: GCA_903798205.1. Lineage (NCBI taxonomy): Eukaryota > Metazoa > Chordata > Actinopteri > Cypriniformes > Danionidae > Danio > Danio tinwini. Next base: position 5,437,437 of record CAIGQZ010032240.1, on the reverse strand, counting down.
CACAACAAAACATCTCGTCTTTTGAGTTATTCCCAGTTTGCAATAAAACAAAAAGCTTTTTTCATCATTAAGATTTGTAACTACATTTGATCATTCAAAATCAGGAAATTATACATGCAGGAATGCATTAAAGCTGAGCTGCCTTCACGACTGTGATCATCAGTCAGAGCAGAAATGGTCATTACCAGTCATTCATTTATTATATCCGCTGCTGAAATCATCTTAATGTTCATCTCTCCTGCATTTTTAATAAACACCTCTGAGCTGTTGGTAATTTATTGAGCTAATAGCAGCCCAAGACAACAGTGTATACATCTGGCAGCATAAATATGTATGAACTTTAAACACAAAATCTGCAGACTAAATATAATGTCTGATGTTATATAAATGTTAAAGCATTTCAGTCGTTTATCTCAAACACAGGGCTGAAAAAGTGGACACTGATCTTGTATCTCGCTTTCACACACTCACACACACTTCCTGTGGTACAGCACAGAAGCGTCAATCACTTATACTTCAGAACAAGTGACATTCACACAGACCAGACTGATTCTCTTCTCTCTCTAGACTCTTCTATTGCATCTATAATGATTCTGAAGTCAGTGGGCCTAGTCACTTCCTGTTCTCGCAGTCATTTATGGTTGAAGACAAAATTATAGGCCATCTAGTGAATTTTTTTTCTTTTCTTTAAATATTTACCAAGTGCTCTTTTACATAGAAAAGACATGTTGACAGTATTTTCTATTATGTCTTTCTTCAGGAGGTTATGGCTGGATCAAAAAAATATATATTTATAATAATAATAATAATAAAAATAATAACACTGCTCAAGTCATTATTATTAAAATGATTGTTTAAAAAATACGTCGAAAGCAATATTTTTTCTATTAAACAACAATTGGGAGATATTTGAAAAGGAATATAATTTTCACAGGATGGCTAATCATTTTGTCTAACTAGATTTAAAAAATAATAAGACATTCAAATAAATTTAGACATTAGAAAATTAGAGTGGGGGTGACACGGGGGCTCAGTGGTTAGCACTGTCGCCTCACAGCAAAAAGATCACTGGTTCGAGTCTTGGCTGGGTCAGTTGGTATTTCTGTGTGGAGTTTGCAGGTTCTCTCCATGTTTGCATGGGTTTCCTCCGGGTGCTCCCGTTTCCCCCACAGTCCAAAGACATGCGCTATAAGTGAACGGAATAAACTAAACTGGCTGTAGTGTGTGTGTGAATGAGTGTGTATGGCTGTTTCCCAGTATTGGGTTGCAGCTGAAAGGGCATCTGCTGTGTAAAACATGTGCTTGATAAGTTGTCGGTTCATTCCGCTGTGGCGACCCCTGATAAATAGAAGGGACTAAGCCGAAGGAAAATGAATGAATGAATAAAAATTAGAGTGATGTAAATTAATAGATTAGAAATTAAGCAAAAATGGTTCATATAAAATAAAGAATATTAAAAAGTAAAACAAAATTAATATAACATAAGATTTTCAAATAAAAAGAAATGGTAAAATATACTAAAATAAGAGACTGTGGTTAAATTCAACAAGAGAAAAAAAGGAAATATTAAAATTTTGGATATCAAAATAAAACAGTACTCAGCATTAAAGAGACTTAGAAATTTTCCCCAAATTGCACAGCTCTAATTGCGATTATTTGAAAGATATTGCGCTTTCGATTTAATTTGCGATTGAATTTTGTTGTCAAGATTCAGACAACTCTGAAATTGTACTTTGCTTGCTACTAGATTTAGTGTCACTGGCAATACTTTTAGTTGACTTTTTAGCAAGACACTCTTCATATAGCCGCCTGTGGTGCTTTTTTAGGTGCTGGTTGTTATATTTCCTCGTGCTGTGGCAATCATTCTGCGACAGCTCTTACAAATTACCTGGTTTTGTTTGGTGTCTGTGACCTTGATTTCAAGATATTCCCATATTCCCATGCTGTTTTTCTTTGATATTAACTCGTCTATTAATGCTTCTGGAGCAGAAGATTCCATCATCCCACTTGTTTGACCTTTCCTGTGTTTTTTTTTTTTTTGTGGATGTTTCGAATAGTTCAGTTGCTCAATTCTGATTGAGTGAGTGCTTACTCAATTGGTTAGTAAGACTGTCACACACAGACGGCAGTCACGCATTTGCTCTGAATGGGGGAAGTTAAATAATGTACATTTCATATCGCAATGTTTAAATTACTATTGCGATTCAATTTTTATAAAAAAAAAATAAATAAAAGTGTGTAGTGGGTTTGGTTGTGGGTTACAGTACAGCAGCAGTTAAACACTAATGTGATTTCAAGGCAAGCAAGATTGAGTTGGTGGTTTATTTTTGAAAGGGAAAATCAGATCACTTGTGAATCCAGGCAACCCGTGTTTCTAAGTGGCCTCAAATCAATAATTTACGTCTGCATACAGTCAGCCTGTTTAACAACGGAAAGGTCAAGCATGGCCAGTGCAATTAAAGGTCAGTTGTAATTGAAATCCACCATGTTTAATTAAGCAATGGCTGAACTCGCATACAGTTAACTTGCTTCTGAAAGACTCCTCGTGCTTTAAAATGACTCATGCTTGACTTTTCACTGTGCAAAAGTGATGTCACTTCCTTTCAATTAAGCAAGTTTTGTTTGTGCCTAACCTGTATGAATTTCATGTGGATCATATGTAGAAAATGCAATCAGTGACTAAATCAGTCATAAAAATGTAATTTATTGTTTAAAATGGAGAAGTCATGGAACATAGGATGAATAAACCAGATGTCATAATATGTAGGGCTGCACAATATATTGTTTGAGCATCGATATCGCAATGTCTGCTTCCGCAATAGTCACATCGCAAGACATGCAATGTAGAGTTAGGATTATGACCAGGAACCACAGGTCAAAACAACTCTAGATTTGTGGGGACACTGCAGAATTGAGCCATAATAAAGTGAAAGTTTATCATCTGCATGTGTTTTAGGGCCTGTGACTGTGTGAGCATTTTAAAGCATAAGTGCATAAAGTTACATAAAGATACATTTTAATAAATTATATTTATGGTGAAGACTATACAGTGCTATTTTACATTTGATTATTCAATATCTGTACCTGAATATTGTTGCTCTCACCAGAAAACCATAAAGCGTGGGTACCTTCACTTTATTTGCTCATTTGTATTTATTTACGATTGTAGTTTGTTTATAATAAAGGTAATATAGACAAAAAAATATATTTATATTTTACTCCCAAGTACAAAATCATCCCAAGTAATGACTTTGCAAATAGAGCTCAAGTCTTCTGGTGAAATTATATCGCAATATATATTTGCAGAGGAAAAAAAAAATTAATTGCAATGTAAAATTTTTCCAATATCGTGCAACACTAATAATATGATTTCATAATTTCCTATAAACAAAAACTATTTAAAACTGTGACAGAAATAAATGTTAATATTGTACAGTTATTAAATAGTTTAACTTTTCCAGCTCCCTTATTTAATTCAGATGTTTCACTAAAAAATGACTAGTGCCAGAAAGGTCATGGTGGCACAGTGGGTAGCACGATCGCCTCACAGCAAGTAGGTCTCTGGTTCGAGCCCTGGCTGGGTCAGTCGGCATTTCAATGTGGAGTTTACATGTTCTCCCCAGGTTTGCGTGGGTTTCCTCCGGGTGCTTTGGTTTCCCCTCACAGTACAAAGACATGTGCTAGAGGTGAATTGAATAAACTAAATTGGCTGTAAAGTATGTGTATGAGTGTTTCCCCAGTGTTGGGTTGCGGCTGGAAGGGCATCTGATGTGTGAAACATATGCTGGATAAGTTTGTGGTTCATTCCGCTGTGGTGACCCCTGATTAATAAAGGGACTAAACCAAAAAGAAAATCAATGAAACATTCTAGTTCAAATAAATGCTCTTTGCATGCAGTTTTACCTCTGATGGCATTCCAAAATGGTTAAGCACTGATTTTCATTAAATATGACTTAAATATTTTAAATAGACTTGATATAACATAAAATGTTTGGACTACAACTGTGCACAGAGGTTGAGGCCTAGAAAGTGTAAAAGAACAGTTTATTAGAATTAGTGAGTGGGTACTCAGAAATTTATAAATTGCTCTTACTATCTCATCGAAGTTATTCTAACACTTCAGGGACGTCTGAGGTATTTCGCAGATGCTAAAACCTTCAGATAAAAAGCAGTAACACTTCAGCTGCTTGCACAAATCTGGGACCTGTCAGTCATATTCTTGCCAAACTCTGCTGACATCATCTTTTACATCTACTTGGAAATGCCGAGCAGATGTGGCCCAAGAAGTTGAAATAAAGAACTTTTCCTCTTTTTTGTAACCATTGAGGAAGATAGATAAAATGTTTTGCCCAAATAAGTCCACACACACTACAGATGATTGAGGAAGCAAATGCAATCAGTACTTCCTCATAACAACCAGAAAAGAAGTGCAAAAGCAGGTTTCCTTGTGCCTTCGCAAAAAGCTTGGTCTCATTTGATTGGCTTTGCTGATAACTGCATTTGAACCATGACTGGTTTCACTTGCTCTAGTTGGACAGAAATGAATTTTGTTGAGTAATTATAAAGGTTGTCTAAAGAATAAGGAAGTTAGCATGTAACTATCACTCTGTGTATTGAAAAAGTCCTCTTGCTCTGTGGTAATCCACTTTCAAGACACTTCATCATGCAAGTCTGAACTTGAAAGAGATTAAGAATTTTTTTCTTGCTCTGCAAAAGGTAAATGTTTAAACATGCAACATTTTTCCTAAGGATGTTAGCAAAGGGACTTCAGCTAATGAGGGGTTAGATGCAGTCCTTACTGTGCAGCCCGAAGTATAATTTGGCTGTCTGTATAGTGTCCTTGTGACACAATTATGTGCATCATGAATGTCTGCACTCTTGAACACACTGTCTGTGTGGACCGATGAGGTTGTTCAAGAGTGCAGACACAAGGGTTGAAATAGAATAGAGAGTAGATCTCTAGATACCTCTAGATAATATATTAGGTGTGAACCTGCACTGGTCTTGCAGTTCAGTTTGATTAGAATTATCATGCCATCAATTCACGTGTACAATTTTGTAATTAAATGCAAGCAGTGAAAAAAAATAAACAGTTTATATAAAATTACCTCCTTAAAGAAAACAAGCTTCTTGAATATATAAAACATCAAAACGTGATGAGATATTCAGCATTGTGTTTCGCTGTCATTTGAGTGATCCTGGCTTCTATTGTACATTCAGTGTCAGTGAAAGACGGTCTCAGCAAACTCACAAGCAGCAAAATCTGGCCAGACGCAAGAGATACTCTTTGACCAAACCAGGTGCTGGACGAAGACCAGCGGCGTGCGAGTTTGCTGGACTTTCTTGCCTAATGTTTAGTCACTGTGGCCTTAAATGAAACTTTTTGCAATGTGACTCTTGGCTTTCCCCTCCTTTCTTTGTTGCTTTCTTCTCAAGGGAGTAACAAATTGGGGGCTCATCCAGGATAGCATATTTTGCGTCAATAGTTTGGAATTTTTTTTTGCAATTTTTTTTTTAATTTCGACTTATTTGGCAAGTGCCTTGTTTTGCACTTTATTTGAAAAAGTGCAAGTATTGTATAACCGTTTTTGATCTCTGTCCTGCGAAATATACGGAATCGTCCTCATTTATATCACAATGCACTATATAAACTATTAACTTTGACAGTCCTACTAGATAGTATGATGCATGTGTCTAATTCAACCATCTGTGCCGCGTATACTTTGCAACATTTGCAAAATGGAAGTTTACCCAAGCTTTAGGTAGACAAAAAAAGTGCTAAATAAATTATCGATAATACATTTTTTACGGTGTAAAAAAAAAAAAAAAAAAAAAACACTTGCTGCCTTACTTTTTTTTTTTTATCAAAATCAACGTTTCTAGTCATCTATACTCAAATTGACTGAAAATATAAAGTTAAACTTTGTATAACTTCAATTTAGTTGATAAACCTGATTACTTATTAAAATAAGTTAAAGAAACAAAATGTTTTGTTGTCTTGACTTTGTCATTACACTTCTTAAAGTGTAGGAGGCCTTAAATGTCTCTATAAAAGGAGAGAGGAACAGTAAATGCACAAATAGTTGAGGGTGTGTCGAAGTAGCAATTAAGACTACCCCCCAACCTCACCCCCAGCCAAAAAAAAAATTAAATAAAAACTCACTTGTTGCACTTCTACATTTATTCTTAAAATGAACTTGGGGGCACGCCAAAACCACCCAAATTTTCACTACCCGCCTATGTCATTTTTTTTACGGCACAATCAAATTGAAAACCTCCCAATCTGTCAACATTGTGTATAATTTAGGCTAAAACCATTATAATTTGCCAAAATTGTTTATTTAAAAGCAGTCCCTGATGTTTACAGTGCAACAATTGATTAAATAGATATATACAATGGGGGAAAAATAAAATAATTTTTATTTATATACAGTTTTAGTAGATGTAGAATTCTGGCACATTATGAGAATGAGGAGAAATATTCTCTGCATTGCAGCAAAATATAATGTAGCTTTCATAAACGAAGCTGTGTTAGTGAAGCTGCTAGACATGACTATGGCTATTTGGATTTTCTTTATATTTACCCCTGTCTAAAATGATTATATTGGTGATCACTTTACTATCAACATAATGGTGAGAGGACATTCAGACATGTTTGCTTTTTAATGTGACATTAAAAAGTTCTGTTGGCAAACATGCATTGTGATGGTTTCAAACTCCAAGGGTAGCTTGATGTGCATTTAGACACATATGATATGTTCAAATATTATATATGCATCCAATTTGAAACCACTTTTAGTAGGATACAAGGACAGAAGAAATTTTTTATGTTTACATATGTGCAACAAATTCCAATCAGTGTGAGATGTTAGCAAATTTTCAAAAAGTCTGTCAATGTTAATTTAGACATTTCTTTTGAAATGAACAAGCTGAAGAACACTTCAAACTATTGATATTAGCATCAAAGAACGAGGCTTCCTTCTGAAGCCCATGATGATGTATACCTATGGGTTACAGTCTTGTTCTTGAGTCAAAGTCAAAGTCATGGTATACTACAAAGTCCAAAGATCAAGACAATTTGATTTCTCAAGTCACGACACCTTTAAAAACTGCTGACTGAAAATCTCTTTGAGAAACCCAGAAGTGAGATTTCTGTGAAAAGCCTTTTGTAAATTTTACAAATCACATTATTTAGTTAATCACATTAGATGGAATTGGTTAAAACTTCATTTTAGTTTTGGCAATACTTAAATTTCTCAAGTGTCAATTTTGACTTATCAACTCAACGCTAATGCATGTGTACTAAAATACCACCATGTAAATTCATGCAGACTGTACTTAAACCAACCATTGGCACTAAATGGATTGTGCATTGTGAACATTGAAAGCAACTGTTTGTCAGAATGTGAGGCATGTAACAGGATTTGAGATTTAGCAATTGCCTAAATTTACTGAATAGCTGCCTGATGCTAGCCTGAATACTCATGTCTGTCTGAACAGTCATGCTGTAAGGCAGGACTTTAGCTACTGCTGATTTAATTATGAAAAATACATATTAATTTGAGTGGAATGACGCCTTGGAGCTTAAAAAAACCTTAAAGTTGTCTGAAAGACAGTAATGTGTGAACTTGTACATCATAATCACAGACAAAAATCTAGGGGTGTCAAAATTTTATCATTTCTTCAGTGCAATGCGATGCAAATGGGGACAATTCGATATTGGTTCAGTAATAGATCATAACCGGTTATTACGGATTGACGTCATTTATCCCCTATGTGCGATGTTGCGGTAAAATACTATGGCAAAGGAGGTGAGGGTGAGTAAATAAAACACTCCTACTACTTAAAAAGCAAATCTTTCACTGACACTGCCCCCCTCTCTCTCTTGCTCTCTCTCTCTCCCACACACACACTCTCTTTGAGCATTTGACCCGTTGGCATGTTCCTGAGGTAAAGTTTCCTCTCCTCTAGGCTGTTAAAGCCATACTTGTGGATCCAGACACAAGCATGCATGTGGTGAGAGTTTATTGTATTGTATTTATTCTATTACGGATTACCTAATAATGGCGTAATATGCGCATATAGACTGAAGCAGGTCGCACACCAGAAGCGCAGCGCCACGCATTTCAGAATTCTAAAGATAGGTTTGAATTAGAGTACACACACCAGCGCCGCAAGGCGGCGGCTGTCCGTGGCGCCCAGCCACGACTCCGGACACTGTTCATAATTCTGCCACGCCACAGATTGCCATCTGATTAGTTTCGTTTTAAGTAGCCTGCAAATGTGCGCGTCTGGTGTGCTATACTTTCAACTGTCATGTGTGCACCGTGTCGCGGCGCTGAGTGGCGCATCCGGTGTGTGACGGCCTTGACCAGCGGCTGTTTTTCCAGCGTCACTCATGGGGCGCTTTCGTTTCTAATCGCAGCCCTTTCTGTTGAGCAGGTGAAGACAATGACAAATCATAGGGGTGTATGCCAGTTCTCAAAAAAGCAAGCGGGATAATATTTACATTAGTTTATTTGTTATGAATGCTCATGCTGTCTTCTGTGCATGTGTTGGGAGTTTTGTCTAAATCATTCACAAAGAGCGTTTTTTTTTTTGAGCAGGTAAAATTAAAGGTACAGTTCATTCATATATATTACTGCTTGTATTAAAGGACAAAATTGTATTACAAGTAATATATAAATAAACATAATTATAGATTAATAAAAAAAATTTTGTGTTGTAAAGAAAAAATCTAATTATGTATGGAAAGCATCTTCAATGCACCGTGATGCACCGAGATATCGAATTGAACCGAATCGATGGCATGATAGTCAGAACCGAACCATGAGACCAGTGTAGGTTCACACCCCTACAAAAATCATAAAAACCTCTAAAGTGTGGCCAACCAACTCTTTTCCCTTCTTCAGTCACTCATTTGCCTATCTCCCTTCTCGCCAATCTCCTAAATCCCATGTTGCCAAGCAACAGCTAATGGGAAAAGTCATGGGAAATCCCTCACAAATACAAACACATGATCAACTCTAAACACAATGTTCACGACAGCCCAGTGTAACAGGCACAAACATCAGCCACGACCATACAAAACAAAACATTTTTACATCTACATGCAAAGTGTGTGACGACATCATTAACATCACGATTTAATGGACTTTTCTGAGATAAGATGGGAATGGTCTGGAAAGAGACACACAATAGCAACATAACTCAAGAACACAAAAGGTCAATTACATAAAAAGCACAATATGTAACATGGTTTCCGCTACATTCATTCTTCCATGGTGGGGCGCCACACCAAAATTCATCCCGCCATGGCTGCATAACAGCTTCTCATTCAAAAACATTCAGTCGTTGTTTTTTTTTAATAGCGGGTTATAAAATCGCACCAAAACGTATTAAAAAGGTAAGTGAATTATAACAGCGCAAACTTTTCTGTAATTGTAGTAGTGCTGTGCATCATTTGTTTAACCCTTTAAAAAGTGACATGCTGACTGACTGACAGACTGACTGACAGGTGCGTGATGCGTGAGGCCAGCAAACACAACATAGTTTTTAGTTAAGATGAACAAAGTTTCCATAATTATACTTTATAGTCTTTGGCTTTGCATACAATGACTATCTTGCTGGAGTTTACAGCTGTTTCACTTCACTTCAGGATGCATTAATGTGCTCTGTAGGTCTATTGGACGCAATTATAAATGTTCCTAGCAAATCGAATAAATGTTGGAGACATACTTGTTACATAAACGCACTTAATCACACTTTAGCAGCGTTTGAGCGCGTACAAAAAAATCTGCACTTGAGCAGAGTTTATTTGAGGGTGTGCAAGAAGTTGTGCACGAACAGAGGCAATCGGCGCGCAAGCAAAGAGATTTGCATGCTCGTATTACATGAATGCGATCTTGACTTGTAATACTGCACCTATGACATTTGTCATTGAAATAACTTCATTATTGCCATAGGTAGTTGGTAGATCTGTGTCTACTAGTCCTGCCACCACAGCTGGAAAAAATCCTAGAGGAAACACTGTGTAATATGTTTCAACACTAGCTATGTTTCCATTCACCTATTTTTTATGCGCATTATGGATATGTAATTTATTTAAGAACAAAAAAAAAAGTACAAACTACAAAAATGGAAACACTTTTACCGAACAAATTCCAGTATGCACATAAAAAAAAAGCCATGTGATTGTGTTATGTGAGATCATGTGATAATAAAAATGTGTGTGAATGGACAAACCAGCAGGCTGAGCACATTGTAAAATATTGGAAATGTTGTTTTGGTCATTCTAAAACACCTTAATAATATAGTAACACTATTACTGAAATGGTTAAATACCATCAAGAGCGTCTGTGCTCCGCGTCTCATGCTGTTAAATGCCACCATGCTTTCATTGCGTGTCAGCATTGTCTTCTGAGGCACAAGTCATTTATTAAATGACGAAAAGATTCACGCAGCTTCTCTTACCACAGTAAATTCTGCTTTTACTTTTGATATTTGCTGCCAGCTAATCAGGAAGTGACAATTTTTTTTCCTCTTTGAAATTATTTGCATGTCATTATTCGCATGTCTTTTATGCAACATTCCAGTTTGCGCATAAATTTTATTTGCATCTTTGGATGGAAACATAGTTACTGTTATACACTTTGCTGACTTGTTACATTATCTCAAATGTTTCAAAGAATGTTCAGATATAAATAAGCAATTTTAACTAATGACATGGACCACGTCGCCATGCTAATAACACCCTCGATTCCGTTTGATTTGATAGAAAACAGGAAAAACACCAAAGATGCACAGAGCAGCATTATAAAAAAAACTTAAAATCTGTCACACTCATCTCTCATCAGCAATTGCTTCAGCAGTCTCATTTCAGACTTACTCTGCTTCATACTACCATGATAACAAGTGTTGAATACTTTAGCTCATCTCTGAACAAGACTTATGTAGAAGTCTTTTAAGATGTAATGACAGGATGTTGGATGTAGACTCCTATGATTCCACAATAAGTCATATCATCAATCTGTATTGTTTGTTGTGAATACACACCCTCTAGTAGGCATGGGATGATAACCGGTTTTAAGATTTACAGCGATTTTGAAAGGTCAAGTTATTAAAACTGTTAAAATTGTGTTATACCGTTCCTAAGGTATTTGTACGTTTTTTTTTTTTTTTTTTTGTTTTTTACGACTGTTTTATTGAGTTTTTTTTAGGGCAACAGTATCTCCAGCAAAAAAGGACCCACATCAAGAGCTAGTGATCAGTCCATGATTCAGGAAATATCTATTAAAAAAAAAAAAATAAAATAAAAATAAAAATAAAAAAAATCGCTATAGACCTATAGAAAAACATCCAGCATGCTATAGACCTGAAGAGTGCAGTGGCTGACTTTACATGCAAAGAAAAAAACAAAAAAACAAAAGATATTCAAAGATGCCTTTTTAAGTTGTAAAGAAATCTGTGTTTTTGAAACTAATGAAGACAGCCTGACATGTTTATTGCTCCAAAATAATTTGAATGTTACAATAAAAAAAATGCTGTTCAATGGGGACAAAGTTGTTTTTTTTTTTACCCATACATTTAAAAAGACCACATTTTAGAGCAGTAAGCACAAAATCGTGATATCGTGAAATCAAGATATTTTTATCCAAGGTTATCGTACCGCCAGAATCTTATACCGGCTCATGCCTACCCTCTAGTGGTGAATATTACACACTGTGCTTTTAACATCATATGAGAACACAAAACAACAATTCACTTCTAACGAACATTATTAAATAAAAGAGAAGCTAAATATTTTTGAAAAGCGATCAGGCAGTTCAAGTTACTGACATATTCGCCAAAAAAATAGTCAACACAAAACCACTTGAAATTTTTCCACTTTTTCTTGTTTTACAAAACTTACTGTACTCAAAACACAAAGATCACTGTTAGAGAATAAATGCTGCATTTCTGCTTTCATACACAGCCGTTTTGAATATGACAACTTCCTGTTCCTAGTGGTTTGAGTCAATCCAAACAACTAAGACAATTTGTCCTTATTATTAAAGCAAAATCAATAGCATTCAAGGCTCTTCACACACTTGATTTTTGCTCCAATGGTTCGTTACAACTCTACACTCAAGAATACTGTGAAAACTACATTTGTCAGATCATTTTCAGCTTCTCTACTTTAAAATGAGACTGCAAATTTCATTACAAAATGATCCAGACTTCTCAATCCCGATACTGAGTGCATAGAAAGATGACATCCCAAATGGATAAAGGCTTTACATAACTGTCGAGGTGGATCCATCATTATCCACCCACGCTGGATGACTATGAACAAAAAGATGAAGCACCTCAAAAAAAGATGACTCACTAAATGCAGTACTGCTTACCATACAGAGCTGTAATCCTCAACCAAGGGGCCACAGACTAAGTTTTATTTAATATAAGCATTTCATGTAATTAAATATATTGAAAAATATTTTAATATTAATCAAAATGTTTTTTTTGGCTGATCTTGGTTTCAGACTTGCACACCAACTTCATAACATTCATTCTAACAATGTCATTTGTAATTCAAATATTACAAAACCATCCACATTCATACTAAAACAAAGACAACACTGTATCACAAGTCTCTTTTCACTTCCCCAGTTATTTGACATTTACAACATGAATGCTTTAGTGACTATAAACAGCTCATGAATATATAACGAGGCAAGCATCAGTGTAATAGTTCATGCAAGACTGCATGCAATGTATATAATGCAGCTATGCTCCACATTCTCCGCTGCTGTAGTTAATGATCACAGCCAGAACTAACCTCGATCTGCTGGGATTACAGACCAGGTGACTAACCATTAGTCCTTAAGCAGAAGGCTTCATGGATCAGCCAATGGCCACACAATCCCAGAGGTTATTTATAGTAAGCGGAGAGTGCAAAATCATGAACAAAAAAAATTTCACAAAGAAAGAAAGAAAAGGGAGGAACGGGAGGCCTGACAGGTCGAGAACTAGAAGAGGAGAACTTCCTCTAAGAGTGCTGAGGTTACATATGGCCATTCTGGAAACAAAACAACCAATCTAATGGACTTCCCTCTGCCCAAATGAGTCATTTTCAGCATGTGATACCAATGTGAATGCCAAACAAGGGTGTGAGTATAAATAAACCTCACCTACATGATAACTGGCAGCATTTGAAGAAAAGACGCCACTTGTGCTTAACACGTTCATCTTCTATTCTTAATATCCCTAAAATCAAAGGTTGAAAACAGCAACCTAATAGGAAACCTAATTAAAAGCTTCCAATTTAAAACTTTTATTGGCTTTAATGTTCATCTCACATAAATGAAGTAACCAATCTTCAGAGACAGCATGCATTAACTTGGTCTTATCCTCTTGGGTCACTGTGTCAGTTAGATTTGGCAGCGTTTCAGTGCTTTTGTAGACAAATTCCTCAGCTCTATTTGCTTTCATTGCATCTATATTGTATTAAAAGCACAGCCAACATCCGGTTACTGAACCTGAACTGTGCTGCGGGGCTGTTAAAACATGCAGGAGTTTGAGAAATGAGGAAATGGGGTGATTTGGAGAATAATCACATCATTCTGCTCTCTGTGGGTAGAAATGCATTACCATTTAAGGAGTAGGCAAAATATGAGTTAGAGAGAGAGAGAAGTGCTTATTACATTTTGCTGTGACAGATTATATTTTACTACAGTGAGGGTTACCCAAAAGAAACAAGCAATCATTATTCTATTGACACCTCAGTGGCCTGCGGATATGTTCATGTTTATGAGATTGCATCAAAACATTCCTGACTGTGTCTAATGTTATCTTTGCTAGGAAATATGGCCTGGAGAAAAAGTGTACGAGGAAAAAGAGGGCAGGCAGAAAGAGGAAGAGCGCGGAGCTTATCTTCTGTTTCTATCATTACTTGAGGCGACGCTGCAGGATCGCTGCTTACAGGACGAAAGCCCCTCGCTCATATGTAGGCACAGCATGGGACCTGCACGCATAATCACTCAGCCAATTAGGCCACCCCACCGTTCACATTATCAGAAACTGTACGAGAGCGTTAGTGTGTGTTGGGGGGGGGTTCCAAGTACATCTGCTTTAAGGATCTAAGATAGCTGACCCTTAAAAAAAGCGCATGTAGAAGTAGGATGGATTGATATTTACAGGTAATTTTTAAGGATGCAAGGCTGACATCAACATTATTTTTAGCTTAAGACATACAATTGAAGTCTAAATAACTAGCCCTCCTGTGACTATTATTAATATTTTTTCAAATATTATTACTTACTTTACAGCAAGTAAATGGGGGGTGGGGCGGGGGTTCTGTACCATCCCTTTATTTGCTATGAGAATCAATAGTAGTTGGTATAGTTAATTAATATAGTATAAAAATATAACAAAACTAAACTACAATTAAATTGAAAATGTATAGAAGTACAAGTGAATCCAAAATATCAATAGATACAATAAAAGTCAATAATAAAATCTGTAAAAAAAATAAATAAATAAATCACTTTTCTGACAAGTTAAATTTGTTTGTGGCATTACAAAACCTGCTACCCAATCCAGCTCAAATATTACCCAAATTATGGTTTAACAAAGCAAGGAATTTTTCACAATATTTTCTATAATATTTTTTTATTCTGGAGAAAGTCTTATTTGTTTTATTTTGGCTAGAATAAAAAGGTCAATATAACATTAAGGTCAATATTATTAGACCACCATATTTTTGATTGTCTACAGAATAAATCACTGTTATACAATGACTTGCCGCCTAGTTAATTTAATTAAGCCTTTAAGTTGCATTTTAAAACTGAATACTAGCATCTTGAAAAATATCAAATCAAATATTATGTAACGTCATCATGGCAAACATAAATCAGTTATACGGATGTTAAAATGTAATTTAATATTGTCTGAAGTATTTAAAACTAACTAAAATCAATTGTTTCAAATGCTAAAAAAAAAGGAGCACAACAATGGGTTTTGAAAGGGAAAATTATTCATGAAGAATTTATGCAGAAATGCTACGTTGCTCATGATGTGTGTGGATGGGTGGATGCACTAAATTTTAACTACTTTAAATAAACGGTGTATAATTTACCATTGTTTTTGATTGCCATTGGCAGAGCTTCACAGGATTGTTGTTCCTTCCCTCGTCACAGCCATTAAGCAAACACTAAACAGTACCTTTGTCTTTTTGTACAGTTTTCTTATATGCTTCAAATTAAAGTTTGTAACGTCGTGATTTGCCTCTGAGTTACTAGTGCTGGAGACCAAGTGGAATGCACTGTTTTTTGGCCAACAACTGGTGCTGTACTATTCAACTCAATTCAATTCATTTATAGCACTTTTTACAATGCAGATTGTGTCAAAGCAGCTAAACATAGATGCAAAAAATAAAAAAGCCATAATAGGATTTCAGATTGTGGAACATTCCAGAAAATAGTGGTAGTTGTAGAATGCTGGTGTAGTTCTAGTTAAATTAAAGTAGCTTCAGTTTGGTTTATCATAAATTTTGGAGTTCAGTTCAGATTAATTCAGATCAGTGTAATGCAAATGTCAGTGCTGAAGGCTGATTCATGGAGTAATTAATTGATAATGCGTTTGGCCAGAGGAAAGCAGGTTGCCCCAGCTGAGCCTTGTTTCTCCCAAGGCTTGTTCTCCATTTCCGCCAATTGTTGGAGTTTTGGTTCCTTGCCACTGTTGCCTCTGGCTAGCTTGGTAGGGGCTTTTGGAGTTGTTCTTCAGTGGATCGGCCTTCATTAGTGATATTTATATTGAACTAAACTGAATAAAACTGAACTTCATTTTACCATATTATTATTATTATTATTATTATTATTATTATATGGATCAGCGATTAATTACGCTTTCCACTGGGGTGAATGATCAATGGTTACATGGTAATTTCACATCTCACATGGAATTTTCAAAAGACATGTCCCAATGTGAACAAATTGCTCAAAAATAATCTTCTAAATAATCTAAAAGTTAAACCTGCTGCACAAAATCAATCTTACTGTAACTCCAGGCTAAGACAGTGTTATGTTCTTCTATGAAGAATGTAGGTGTTGGCTACCAACGTTTCGATTTCTTTGAACAAAGCAAGTGTGCAGGACTGCTCCTACGAGAACTTAAGGATGAACAACATATTTACATGCTTTACTATCAATTACCACAGTTATGCAAAACATCTTGGCAGGGATCTTTTATTCCGATAAAAATAGAAAACATGCAAATCACTATTTGTAATAACCATACCATGAAAACAACTACATAAAGTTAACAGTTTTATATTAAAGCGAGTTTACCCAAAAATTGCATACATTTTGCTTCTCGCCTTCCACTTGTTCCAAAACCTGCTTGAGTTTCTTCCTTCTGTTGAACAACGTTATTCTGAAGAATTTTGGAAAAAAAACAGCCATTGACTTCAACAGTATTTTTGCTCCTATTAAATGTCAATAGCTGTTTTTTCCCAACATACTTCAGAATATCTTGTTTTGTGTTCAACAGAAAATAGAAATTCAGAAAAGTTTAGAATCACTTGAGCAAGTAAACATTGAGGATATTTTCATGTAAAACTATCCCTTTAAAAAAACAGTAATGATGGTGTTGAATGCTGGTCATAAACGAAAAATTGTGAATCCCTCTGAAAAGTGGCCTGAGGGTAAGGCAAAGCCTGCATTCCTCTTATCAGCTGGACTCTGGCCAGTCTGTGGCTGTTACACAGTTTTTCTTTCTCTCTCCCTGCTTTTTTCATGCCGCCCTCTGCACAAAAGCAGTTAAGAGAGCAACACTGACTGCAACTGAAGTACTGAATGTCCTGAATGAACTGCTTAAAATATCAGCATTCATTTAAAAGGTGAACCAATCAATGATTTTTCTTATGATTGCATAACTTCATACAAGAACATACAAGTGTTCCCAACCTGCCTCCTCGACGGCCATGTTTCATCATTGTTTCCTTATCTATATTCAAGGCTTAAGGCAATGGCACAAACAGCCATTATAGAGCTGGAAAGTAATAAATCAATTGAAGCGGTTCACAGTTCTTTGTGTCTGTTAACCTGCATGAAAGTAAACAACATGGAAAAGCAACTAGACAGCATTATTGAACTACAATCTTCTTATCACCAAAGTTCTTTACAGGGAATTGACCATGAAAAACTCAAGCTAATGTTTAATCTGTGAAGTAACCGCAGAGGCTTTGTTTTCCATGAGACAAAGGGAACTATTCCGCACAACTCACACTCTCCTAAATATGAAACCACCACACCGGTCTCATTTAGCCCATATATTGCCAAAGGCTCACACTATGAAGGAGACTGAATAAAACTAGTGCTGTATCTAACTCTGGGTGATCTCTGAAGCTGCAAAATAGATGTAAAACTATGACTATATTTTTGTCACCTCTAGATGAACACATTACCACAAGCTGAATGAATTGTGTTTGACTTTGCAAAAAACTAATTTATAGATATAACAGTAGGTGACACTCAGAAAAAAAGCAAAAGACAAAGCAAACCTAGTCTTTGTATCACATTTTGTGGTCAAATAGAAGCAAACAGTTCAACAGTCACTACTGCAGATGATTAACAAACAATCATATAATAATTTTGTGATCAATTGAAAAATGACAAGCGGCCAACAACTTTACAGTAAGTAAATGGTGGGTGGGGGTGGGTGTCTGTACTATCCCATTAAGTGCTATGAGAATCAGTATAGGAGTTAGTATAGTTAATGGAAACTCAAGTCATTATATAGTATAAAAATATAAAATAAATAGCAGAAATAACAATACCGGAAACTAAAATGAAATGCAAATACAAGTGAATCCAAAATATTAATAGATACCATGAACTCATAATGATTTTAAATATGCAAAAATCAATAAATAAATCACTTTTCTGACAAGTCAAAGTCGTTTGTGGCATTACGAAAACTGCTACCCAGGCCAGCTCATCTAGATGCAAAGGCCTCCTCACACAGATTTGGAGCAGCCTGTTTTGGCCAGTTCACAACAATGGTAGCTTTGTTTAGTAGCAGAAATGGTGAGAGGAACCCATCACTTCCTCCGTGTGCAAGATCCTCAACCAGCCCCCTTTCCCACATCGCTTGGGTCTGTGTGAAACCGACCCTGCAGTCACCGCCTCGGACCGACTGCTCCACCACAGAGAGCACAGAGGACACATTCCTGCAGTCAATCTCACGAAGATTCAACTCTCTGTAGCTTCCAACATTCAGCTGAAAGGACTTTTTTTTACATAGGCCAACTTAAAAGGCCCTGACAACCCTCTTTGTAGCAAACAGCATTTACAAAGGCTCTGAGAATTGTTTTTGGATGCCAGTTGAATATGGGGTAAATGCGCAAGCTGTCTCTTATTCATCAACTGTAGAGCGGTCACATTAGGAACGGTGTCATATTGAGCAGCTAGACAGCACAGCATGCATCTGTGGGTAAAATGCAAAATGAAACCTGTACATGACCTTAGGGGACTTTCTCAAGCCACAGTTCAAAGTCCTGCATATATCGGTGTGTGAATGTATGTAAAATAAAGTGTACCGACTTGGGTGGGGCTGAGGTTAAGGCCCCTTGTTAGATGTGTGAAAGAGTTTCAGGCAAAACATTACATTAGGCCGCATGACAGAGTAAACAGAGATGGTGTTATATATTATATCACACAGACAGTGTGTTCCTGATTAAACATTTAGTTTCATTTAATTAGAACACAAATAAGATAATATATCTTGTTAGAAAACATACTAAATAAATTATGCTAAAATATTAAATGTATTTTAAAGTGGTTTTAAGCTAAAAACCTCTTTAAGGGCATTTAGGGTCAAACAAATTTATTTATGCACAAATACAGGACAGCTCGGTGGATGCATATAGATAGATGGATTGATAGATAGACAGAAAAAACAGACAAATGAATGCACATACAGACAAATTAAGACAGATAGACAGACGGATGGATGGATAAATGGACAAATAATAGAGAGAAACATGAATAGACAGTTTGAGTTGGGCATGCGGTGTCTCAGGGGGCTGAGATGACCCGCACATGTCTCACATCTGCGACTGCAGAGAAGTGAGGATGACAGCTGCTGTGAGGTACTTACTGTTTGAACATTTTCTCCATGTCTTTGATCTGCTTTCTCGAGAACTCCTTGAACTCGGTGTAGGGGTTGAACACCTTCATACTGGGCTGCTGGTGTTCACCGACGCCCTCGTTCAGCTCCCCGCGCCGCTGCAGTTTGGCTCCGAGCTCGGAGTCCGCGCTGCTCGTGGCCGGTTTATCGTGCGCTCCGTTCTCGTGAGCCCCGTCCAGGGCCGCCGCCTGCTCGTGCGAGCCATCCTCGATCTTCAGCCGACGGTTCAGCTTCGATGACAGCTCGTCCGTTGCCATTTCGTATTAATCCGCAATCTAACTACTGGTTAATACACCAGTGAAACACGCAGAATTCCCTAAAGCGCTCAGTCCATATAAAGGTTCAGAGCGTTAAATCCAAATTCAGATAAGCATGTGGTTAAATAGGTTTTAAAATGCAAATCTTCCGACTTTACTGTAGCTGTGTGAAGCGATACTCGACTGTACAACCTGTGATTCAAACGGACAGCACTCGTGCATGTGATGATGACGCCTCCGTGCTCGCTGACGGTGAAATAAGCTCGTGCGTGTGCAGTAAAACCGCTTCACGCCACGCCTTTTAAAGAGACGCACCGGACACAATAGACCACTTTTGACACAAAACTCTGATCATGCAGCCTGCACTGATATCACACAACAACAAGTCTATAGTTTTACCGCTGGAGTAGGTCCATGTATCGTTTCTGGTTAATATGATAATCTAGTCATTTTATGAAATGACGTAATTTTTATTTAATACTGTAAACATGAGTGAACTTCTTTTGTTAACAGTACTAATACTGCAGGCCTGTAACCAGACTGGTTAAAGCAGTGGTTATTTTATGTGGACCTTTTTGCAGTTATACACCTCATTTTCTATTTAATTATGAGGTTTAAATACTGCATTTTAGTGACAATTTAAACACAATTTCTTGGCTGGATTAGCTTGGATGGTCATCAACCATACGTTTTGCTGTAACAAAAATATTTCCTAAAGATTCAGAATAAAGAAATATGAAAACAATTCTCATTTTTAAATACAAATTTATCACATTATGTATTAGTAGAAAAAACATGAATCTGTTAAAGTTTTAAATTAAAAACTGTAGCCTATTGTCATTTATTAGGCTAATAACAAACTGGCCGACACAATCAACTTTCCTCAGTCAGATTTTGGGATGCTGGAAGTCACACCGAGGCAACAGTCTACACAGGATTCCACTTGATTTTAAAGCTTTCTTCAGTTTTTTTTGTTTGTTTGTTTTGTTTTGTTTTTTACAATTTATTATGGCATAGCAGTCAATAGGACAAATAACTTATGAACAAAATTACTTATGGGATAAGATCTGAACCTTTGTCAGTGAGGGTCTGTCAAACCAGTCTGTCAAACCACCTGAAACCACCCCCACCCCCACCCTGCCCCTGCCAAAAGAACAAACAATTAATCAATAAAGAGCCAATCAATAAGTATTAAGTTTCAAACACCCGTCAAAAAATGCAACCTGTCAAAAATGTTTTATGGGCTTACAGGG
>CAIGQZ010032240.1:5400896-5411760 GCA_903798205.1 Danio tinwini | reverse complement strand
GTGCGTGCGTGCGTGCGTGCGTGTGTGTGTGAAATGAATTGCCTTAATAACTACCTTGCTCACAGACTCACACGGAAGTTATGCTTGGAGGTTACTTCAGGTTTCTAATGAATTTCCTCAAGCACTTATCAATCAAGTTGTACTTTTTCATCACAACTTGCATGCACAAATGATTTATTTGAGTATTATTTGTAATATTCAGTTATTATTGCTTTCATTCATATTTTTTTAAACCTTTCCATATAATTCAGCTGATCATTTCTCAGTGCTTTGGCAAACATAACACTTTTTTTTTTTATTGAATTCTATTTGTAACACTTTTTCACAGTTTATTTTTACAAAAGTGTGTGAGTATATGCTGCCAGATTAGTAGGTCTCAGTATGTGCCATATCAGCATTAGATTTGAAGACATCAGATGACTAAAGGCTGATTCTTGAAACAGGAAGCCACACACACACAAACACACACACACATTGAGTCCGTCTGAGACATCCCTTCTACTTATAGAGGAGGGGCTTCACTCACTACCTGCATTTTCTCCTTATATGGAGAAAGACAGAATGAAATTTCATGTTTAGTCCTTCACACCTCTCAGAAAAGCTTAATGCGATCTGACATTCTGTAACCACCACACACAGAATTTGTCTCCTTTGTGCGGTGAATGGTCTGCATTAAATGGGCCAGTGCTCATGGTCCAGATGTCTGCTTTATAAACACAATCTTTTTTTCCCTGAGAAGATTCAGATACAATTATGAAAATCATAATTCACTGGGGACTCCTACTCACTGGGATGGCCTTTTGCCTGAAGGAAATGCGAACAGTAATCATTCTTGCTTTTTGAACGTTTGCGGGATCTGGGTCAGGCAAAATAAGCAAGCTGAAGAAAGAGCAACAAAAACACACACAAAGGAGTCCCCGCTTGTTTCCTATACCATACGTCTCATCTAGTGTTTATATATGTTAAGTATCTCTTTTATTATGTCTCTAAATAAATGAAAATAAATGTTATAAGATGAACAAAAAAGGAGATTAATAAAAGAATGAAGTGAAATGATCAGCAGTAATGCAAAGCCCAAATCCTTTTGGACCTAAAATCCCAAAACTTAGCTTTTGTTAATTTAAGCCACGGTCATTTTTTGGACTGTGAAGTGTTGACTCAGTAGAAAGTGATTTTTTTTTTTGGCACTGACCCAAAAAAAACAAGATATATAAGCTGATGAGAAATTGTGTGTGTGTATGTTTATGTGTGTATCAGACAGATTGTGCAGCCCTCAGCTACGCAGAGCTAGCAGTAAATGAGCATCATGCTAGTCTGTGTAAGCTGTTTGAATGTGGTCTTTGGATAGACGCCCAATCTCATAACAATCCACTTTCATTGTTTGAGAATAGAAACAGGAAACTGCAGAAAAAGAAAGGTTGACTTTGAATAAAAAGGGAAACAGCCAAGTGTCCAACATTAATATATGCTCTTTTAAATCATGTTTGCCCCATGCACCCTCTAAAAAATAATTCACGACCTGATTCATGTTTCTATATGTTCTGAAATGCATCAGAATGCAATAAAAGCTAATGTAAATAAATGTAAATAAACAAAACTGCTTGATATTTGTTTTTATTCTGTTTCCCCCCTGCATCCCAACATGCCTTCCTCTGTACTTAAGTAAGCAAAATCTGTATGTGAGTCAAGTATCTCCAAATTGATAGTTTTCTTAAAACAGTATATGAAATGTACAAGAATACCTAGTACAAATCTGCAGTGCATATGCAATGGGCATTAACTATCCTATGAGGCCCAGGAGAGCATTAGCGAATATAAGTAGGAATTTTATTTAAACTAGACAAATAGATACTATGTAGAAACCTTACATACAGAACGCGGTTTTGAGTGCCACTTAAAACCAGAAACAGATTTTCATTTAGGTAATTGGGCGGGGGAAAGTCTTTAAATGAAATGTATGCAAATTTGAAAATGGTAGTATCTTGCACACTTTGATCATGTTGTGGTGCCAGTTTCTGTCGAATGTTACAAAGTAAACGTCTGATGTTTGCATACTTATGATGTTCATAGTGAATAAAAATTATCTCTGATGTTTGTATTGCATCTAATATGCAAATTTAGTCTGGAAACTGCATCTCTATTGGCTGTTGGCCTTTGCGAAAAGTCTTTCTTTCAATCCATATCAATTGTGTAAATCTTTTTCTTAAGTAATTTTTTTCCAAGTAGAACCTGATTTTGATGTGCATAGATAAATAATTGTTAATAATCACTGAAATATTAAAAAAATATATTGTCCATATTTATTACATGATTACTTCACAATGACAATTTACAACAGGGACATAAAACTGCATTTCTTTGAAATATTAAAGTTACAAAACAATAAGGACATTTTGGCTGATGACTATATTTGGAAGCCGATTACTGATATATACACTGATAAATACAAATCTCAGAAAGCACAGGACATCAACATGATGTCAGATTGATGTTTTTCCCCAAAATCGTGGGACGTTGCATTTTGTTTAGAAATGAAAATCGAGTTGATGTCAGAACCCAACGTCAGGCAGTTGTCAATGTCCAATGTTCAACCTAAAATCAAACAAATATCAAACGTCTAATGATGTTACAGCTTGACATTCTACTATGATTCAACACTATGACGTCTATCAGACATTGGATTTTGGTTGCCTTTGACATTGGTTTAAGATGTTGGCTTGACGTTGGATTTTGGTCACTTTCCAACACAATCTAAAATCCACCAAATATCAACCAAACATCATTTGCCATCGTTATTGGACGTCAAAATAACCTTGTCCTTAGATGCTGGCTAGACATTAAATTTTGGTCACCTGATGTCACAACCTAAATCTAATCTGATGTTGTGTGCCTGCTGGGATCTTGTTATAAATATTTTTGAGCCAACAAATTTTATTTGTCTTCAGTGTACAAGAGAGTTTACTGTAAAACCTAAATTGCAGAAAACAAGTCAAAATCTAGTTCCTTATTTTCCTATACTTGTTTTTCCCGCATAAACCTTCATAAAATTGTATCTCTGCATGCCAGAAATCTGGTTATATGTAAGGCACCATTGAAAACCCTCATGACAAGCATCATGAATCATCGCTGAAATAATGCATAATTTATTTACCAGGAATTTTTTATTAAAAGAGCCAATAATGCTAACATTACAGACATGCATTTATCCGCTGATATAGAAATGTAGCATAATGATACTGATGCAAAAATTATAATAGTATTATTGACTAAAGCAGCTAATTATGCAAAACCTCCTAAAGTCTTTGACTCGATCGACCCCATTCCCAAGCTTGATTCACTGTGCAATAACATGGTGATGATGGGTGGTAAGAGTGAACTGTGTTTGTAGTCTGTGAGCTTCAGTGAGCTGGGAGCTCTCCAGCAATAGAGACAGACTGCTCAACTCAAGCCAATTTTACAGTTCTCTTGCTCTTTCTTTTCAGGCTGTTTCTTCAAAGCCTCCAGCTCTCTCTCTCTCCTGCCAGGTCTTTGTTTGCCTCGCTGAAGCCATTAGAAGCACACCCAGACACACCCACTCAGAAGGCAGTAGGAAATTCAGATTTAGAGTCTATAATAAAAACAACTTCAAGGAAACATGAAGAGAACTTCAGACTCCATTTATACAGCAGGGAGTTTATGAGTCTTAAAAAACACATTAGGCCAAATCATGTATTAGCTGGTGCAGCTGTGGTTGTAAAATCTATTAATGACACAGTGTGATGTTTGGCTATAAAACTCCTGCCAGCCGCGTCTGTGGTATTAGTTCAAGTTCTATGTCTGTCCTGGAGTCAAACGCATACATGCACATACAAACAAAGACGATAATGGCAGAACTGGTCCCAGAGGAGAACACACTGACAGATCAGTGAGTACAGTACAATGAGGATCAGCTGTTTTATGAAATATTAATGTACGCAAGCCTAGTGAGACTATTGATTTAAGCTGCTGCTGGTGAAGTGAGAAAATGGGCAGCTTTCTGGTGAAATCCACCAGCTTCATTCAGAAACAATAGTGTGAACAGATCTGGTCTGACAGCTGTCTGTGTGCGGAAATGAACCGGCAACTTAATCAGCATATGTTTTATGCAGCGGATGCATTTCCAGCTGCAACCCATTACTGGGAAACACCCATACACTCTCATTCACTATACAGACAATTTAGCTTACCCAATTCACCTAAAGTGCATGTCTTTGGACTTGTGGGGGAAACCGAAGCACCCAGAGGAAACCCATGCCAACATGGGGAGAACATGCAAACTCCACACAGAAATGCTAACTGACACAGCCGAAGCTCGAACCAGCAACCTTCTTGCTGTGAGGCGAACGCGCTACCCACTGCGCCACCACATCACCTGAGTTTCAAAACACCAGTACGAAAACTACAATCAAATGGGAAAGCCTATTAACTCACTACATACATAATTGAGCCTAAAAGCAACAATATTTAAGCTATATTTGGCATGTCTCTATGATTCATAAATGAGAAACACTTTAGAAGTTTCAACATCATTAGATTAGATTAGATTAGATTCAACTTTATTGTCATTACACATGTACAAGTACAAGGAAACGTCATGTAATGGTTAAATTTGACAATAAGATGTGTGTCGCATTAATTTATGGTCTGCCTGGAAACAAAAGCATGATGCCTTTTACCCCTCAGAGAAGAAAAAACTGTGATAATGAACTTTTTCTTATATTTAGACAGTTTTGTAGGGGTCTCCTGTTTCTGGAGGACCAACGCCCTGCAGCTCTGACACACTTGCCTGGAATTTGCTAGTCAGACTGAGGACCTGATTACTTGCTGTTTAATTAGGGTTTGAGCTAAACCATGGTCTGAATTTGGGAGACAGAAATGTCCACAGCTCAATCACTTGAGTAATAACCTACTGGTGAACTGTATGCTGCCACCAGACTTTTTTTCTTGCATTTGTGTTGTTTGTGAGTACACTACAGTTATTTTGTGTCATTCTTTTAACACTTACAAACCACTCGCACAACTAAAATCTGACCTTTTTAAAGCATTGTTATTTGCTGTTGAGGCTGAAGCCCAGATAGCAGAACTTCATTGAATTAACATTGAATCAACAGTCAAAAGGTTGAAAAGTCAACGTTAATTTTTCATCAGCTTTGCATCCTCAAACATATTCCAATGATATAAACAGATTTAAAAAACACAGACACTGATGAAGAGCCTAGTGAGGGCTTCCTGGTGGCTAGGTGAGGGCTACATGCTGGGCCAGCTGTAAGGGACCAATGTTTTCCATTGAGCAAACTCTCAATGGCCCTGCGCATTTGACGATGACCGCTTTTAAGGTTTATTGCGGTTTGGAAAAGTCAAGGTTTTTAAACCACCAAAGTTTTTTGCTATAACGTTTCTAAGGTATATGCAAGATTTTTATTTACTTTTTTTGTTTTTTAGGAAAACAGTACCTCCAGCAGACAATAAATCCAAAGATGCTGTTTTAAATTGTAAAGAAATCTGTGTTTTTTAAACTAATGAAGACAGCAGAAGTCAATTATTCATTTGAATTATTTAGCCTGACATGTTTACTGCTCCCAAATACATTAAATGTTTCTTTAAAAAAAGTGTTCAAGGGGGAATATGTTTTAGAGCAGTAACCACAATACCATCAAACCATGATATTTTAATTCAAGGTTATCATATCGTCAGAATATATATCGGCCCATGCCTGCACTGGCAGTCCTTTTGCAAGCCCTAAGTAGCCCCATTAAGAACCACCACAAGCTTGTTTGCAGGGAAGTACTGTATGCTGTATTCTATAGCTGTCTCAAAATAATCTCTGACTTCCTTAATAAATTAAAGTTTAATTTTATTAAACTGCAGATCAATCTAAAAACACTATTTAGGCCATATAATGTTATAGCCAGTAGTACACTGTTGATTTCTAAAATGTTAAGCTATTTCTGCATAAAAGCATCAGGCCTTTTTTAATCTGAAGACCTGCCTTTTGTTAAACTCTGCACAACAAGGAACCGGTTTAGATACCACTGCATTCATTTTCATCCTTATATGAATGGGTCTTTAGTTAGTTAACTTTATTTGTCCCTGTAGGGAAAATTCATTTGCAGCATACATTCACAGAGACATCTGACATTTCACACTTGGCATATATATATATATATATATAAACAAATCCTATAACATGGTACCCCTGCTCTAAATAAATATCCAGTCTACTGGCCATCAACTGCTACTGAGGGAGGAGGAATTTAAAAACTTAATTGTTTGGGGTATAAATGATCATTTTTTCCTATTTCTCACACATCTGCTAACACTATATCGACGACCTGTTGGTAACAATTGTAAGGTGTTTGATAAAGGATGTTTCTCATCATTGACAATCATGATAGCCTTATTTAGTACTCTTTCTTTGTATATACTATCAATGCTCTTTAGTTTTATTTCCAACAACTTACTGGCTGTTGTTACCACCTTCCCCAGTGACCTCTTCTGGGCCTCAGAAGCATTTCCATACCAACAGACTACACAACATGTTGCAATACTTTCAATAAAAGCACTATAAAACATGATCAATAATGTGTTGTCAATATTAAAAAACAATAGTTTCATTAAAAAGTACATTCTTCACTCTGTTGTTTGTCTATTGCTGATCAAACATGTGTCTTTGCAGGTGAGCAACAGGATTGGTCAAATTTTTGTCAATCTGTTTATTAGGGTATTATTGGGTAAAGTTTTAAAATAAACGTATTAAAAATCTTATGCCTATCTTCATTTTTTAAACTGACATAAATAAACTTTCACATTACTGTTTAACGTAAGATTGTAATATATTACTTTTAACTGTAACTTTACCCAACACTGTTCATTAATTCAGTAGACTGAACTACACGAATACTTGTATGACCTGAATTACAAGAAGACACAATCGTCTTCCATCTGGAACCAATACCTTGCCAAAGCTGAATGAAACTTCACAAGTCAAGGACAGATGCTGGGTGGACCACGACTGCATCTCTTCAGTGTGAGCTAAAGCAGAAGAAAGAAAGAGAGGAGGCCCTCAAGAAACATCTGCTCAGCCAAATTCAAGTGAAAGTGACCTCACTGTTTATCTGAATCTAGCTTTGAGTTTGTTTTGATTCCACCAATAGCTGCGTGTTGTCCCACCCTTAAATAGATACTTCATCCAAAAATATAAATTCTGTCATTCGCTAAAATAGTATAAGGGAAAGAGGGTGTGATCATCTGAGACATAATTAGAACTGATGAGCTCTTCTGATGTGCCTTCACAAACATATCTAATAGATTATCTAAAGCCTAATCTAATGCTGTGTTACAAGACCCAGACATGCTGTAAATCGTCTTAAGATGCATTATGTGTATTGATCTCTTTGGTCTCACTGATTTATTTTATGTACAGAGGGACATAAAAAGCTACATGAACACACAGAGCGAGTGGCACAAATAATGTAAACCGGTTATAAGTAAACTGAATAATGCAGCATCACTTTTTAAATTCCATACAAGCACCCACAATTGTCCTGTAAATTAACTGTAAAAATAGATACTGATACTTGAGTGAACACATTTCATTTTCAGAAACCCACTAACTCATATTGTCCAATTGCTAGCATCATAAAATATTTTTCCCATTAAAATTATTTACACAAAGTTGTCAAATATATTATATAGCTTTAAAAGCATATCTCTTTCTCTCCACAGATACAAAGGCAGATGAATTATAAAGGGTTTCTATGATATTGACTTTCACCTCCTCCACGCACAAGCGATGGGTTAAGCCCAGGACACTTCTGTAAAGTTAGTGCGATTTTATTTGCTGGATTTTAGAAGAGCTTTGATGAGAGAGATTATTGAAAAATAACAGAGTGAAAGGAGTTTAGTTTAGCCTGGCTGGTATCATGACTATTTTCTTAACAAATCATCTAACAGAAGAAGTTTTCTTTACTTTGCATAACGTTGTTATTTCTCATGAACAAGTCTGTCATGGGGTGTGATCTAAGTAATATCGATCTATCTCTTTTAGCTTTTTTTCTTATTATTTCTCAATTTAAATTTTATTAAATTTATTTACATTTTAATGTCTAATAACTCTGGATCAGTGGTGTCCAGCAGGGTCACTGAAATCCAGTTTAGTTCCAACTCCAATCAAACAAACATGAGCCAGTTAATTAAGCTCTTAATAGTCATTTTTGGAGCTAAACTCTGCAGGACAGTCACAGCAGACCTCCATGAACAAATTTGGACACCCCCGCTCTAGATTTTTTTTTACTGAGCTTTTCCTCTTTTTTCCTTCCTGGCCGGCTTTTGTTTTTGAGGGTGTAATGACCCCTACAGGTGTAACTTGCTTATCACATACTCATAAAGGTTAGTTGACACATTTTTTGTGGTATTTACGCCCTTCCTCCCAGCTAGAACATTAAAGAAGTATTTTAGATGAAACGCCATTGTCATTGATTTATAAAAAGCAAGCCAACAGTTACCGGAACTTTGAGAGCAAATACAAAAACACATAGGAAAGACATTAATACCAATGGCTCATAACAATGCATCAAGCTCTAACTTAATGAAGGGGGGAAATCGTCGTGGAGGAAGCACAACATTAATTACATCAGACATTTAATCAGCATCAGCAAAATGTTCCAGACCAGGGTCAGCTAAAATCACATCCTTGGATGGGAGGGTGAGTAAATTCGTTTTCGGATGATCTCTTTAAGTTATAGTACATCCCTTTGGTTCAACGCCACACTTAGTCCACATTAGCCTCAGCACCCACTGGCATTTTAGCTTCGTTTCAGTCAGATCAATCGATGTTGGGGAGAAGTGTCATTCAGCTGACTGGAAACAAACAATCTGCAAATTTTGTAAGTTTGTTTCACAATTACACTTAGAGAGATAGCCTAATAGAGTATGATGTGAATACAATTGTAAAAAGTAGTGCTTTAAAAATGTAAATCCACCAAAAAGTGTTTCTTCAATATTTTTTAAAAAAGAAAACACGCAATTCTTTCGTTTATCCAGCAGATGGAAACGTTTGTTCAGTCTAATGAACTGATGTTGCCTGTATGATGCTAAACCGCACCGCAGATGATGTAAAACACAGCTGGTAAAATCAACTGGAATTGTTTTTAGATCACTTGACTTACTCTATGTGATTTATTCACAAACTTTATTCACAATGTAATTACACATATAATATTCAGTCGTTTTTATATAACCTCTTTCAAACAAACAAACAAAAACTGTTTAAACATTCTGCAGTTTGGCAAAAAATAAAATCAAAGTCCCTCAATTTGGCATAAGGAAAATTCTACATTTTGGATTTGATTCATTAAGCATTGGAGAAATTACAGAAGATTCTGAAGGGCCGGTGAGATTCCAGAGACAACAATATTTTCCATATTTCTCAGTTTCCTCTGTCCTTCTGTTTGGTCAGATGTGTTTTTGACCCATTACATCATCCTTGCCTTCCTTACATTTCAGACATTGCTCTATCTCAAGTTTCTCTCACAGGAGGTCATTTTGCATTTGGTCTGTCAGTTGTCTCACTGGTATTTCACTTTGGACAGTTCCTTCCAGAACACGTGCAGTTATTTGGCGGCTTATTTGCTGATAATGTGGCCCAGCTTTTGCATAGACATGACATGCCCCATAACTCTCTGCCTGGCCGCTGGAAAAGGGTGTTGAGATGCTGCCATCTTTAATGTTGCACTGTTGAGAGCTCTTGCGCTGTTGGTCTTTCATTCCTGGTGAAGGACTGGCCTTGCTATGGCTCAAACAAATCCTGTGGCGGAACATTTGAGTGTCCTGACTCAGTGATTTGCGAAAGTTGGGTTTGAAGAGGAGATACACCATAGGGTTGTAAATGGTGGAAGATTTGGCCATGATAGCTGCCAGTGCAAAGGCAGTGGGTGGGACTTGCTCATTGGTGCTGAACGCAGCCCACATGGCAACAATGGCATACGGGCTCCAAGCCGTGAGGAAGCCAATACATACAGCAACTGAGAGCTAGAAAGAAAACACAATTAGATAGCAATTAGATAGAATAACTTGTTTAAAGAGCTCCATTTATGCTATTTTATAGGTTTATATTAAGTTTGCACACGTTTAATTACTTCTCCATATACATTTCATATAACACGTTTTTTTGAGAGCTTCAAACTATTGGACAGTAACAATGTTGTCAACTTTACTATATCAATTTGAGTCCGCATCCAAGGATAAAACATTGGAAGAACTACAGTGTAAAAAGTAAAGGTGCTTCAAATACCCTGTTGAGTGCTCAAGGAACTTCAAAATGTATTTTAAGTGCCTTAAAGCTCTTTCTTTTTTCTCTTTTGTGTGGCACTCACTATGAATACATAAGAATATTATTGATTAAAGTGTAAATCTTAACTTGCAGTTAGGAAACTGACTGGGAAATTGTAAAAAACAAAAAAACTAAAATACAAATGAGCCACAAAAGAAAAAAAAAGAGACAAAAACACGCATAGGCATGTACAATTATTAAAATGCTAATTATTATAGGGGTCTAATTAAATTTCCTGTCACTTGACCTCATTATACCCTTGAATTTTGACATTTAAAACAATAATAATAATAATAATAACAACAGCTGCAATAATAATAATAATAATAATAATAATAATAATAATAACAACAGCTGCAATAATAATAATCTATTGTTATTATTATTATTATTATTATTATTGCAGCAGTTATTATTATAATTTTTATTGTTATTATTATTGTTGTTGTTGTTGTTGTCGTTGCAGCAGTTATTATTATTATTATTATTATTATTATTATTATTATTATTATTATT
>CAIGQZ010032240.1:5365485-5392261 GCA_903798205.1 Danio tinwini | reverse complement strand
ATATATATATATATATATATATATATATATATATATATATATATATAGAGAGAGAGAGAGAGAGAGAGAGAGAGAGAAAAAACAATAATATAAATGATGTGCACACTCCTTGAATAACAAAACAAATGCTAACATTTTTTATGAAAATAAGAATGGTCAGGTTTATTAGATTGTGATTCAGCTATTTTAATAGCAAAAAGCACATATTAGATAAAACAAGTCAGTAAATGTTTTGTTTTTTAATCTGTCATATTTATTAATAAACCTTTCGAGAGGGGAGTTTAAGCTTGGGTGGAGCTCGAGAAGTAACAAATATGAAATACTACTGGCTAGAGCTCGTCTGTAGTGCCAATTTGGTTTATTTATTTTAAAACATCCATGTCGCATGTCTTTCGACTGTGGGAGGAAACCGGGGAACCCAGGGGAAACCCACGCGAGCACAAGGTAAACATGTAAACTTCACACAGAAATGTCAACTGGTCTGGTAAGGACTTGAACTAGTGACGTTCTTGCTGCAAGGCAACATGCTAACCACTCGGTCAAGAAAAGAAATTCTGGTTATTTGAGTTAGGAATTGACTGATTGGTGGATCATGTAATAGCTAATGCTGGACTAGCCATGTTCAATCATTAGCACGC
Source organism: Danio tinwini (assembly GCA_903798205.1). Taxonomy (NCBI): domain Eukaryota; kingdom Metazoa; phylum Chordata; class Actinopteri; order Cypriniformes; family Danionidae; genus Danio; species Danio tinwini. Next base: position 5,391,623 of record CAIGQZ010032240.1, on the reverse strand, counting down.
GCTCCTCTTGAAATGAGTTTATAAACACACCACACTTTGGTCTCTTTACTGTAAAAAATGTTCCACACAATTAATTAATGGTGTCCTAACACAAATCCATTAAGTTAACTTAACAAATTGAAGTGAATTGAACATGAAACAATTATGTTGGATGTCACCAAAAAATTTCAAGAATTGTGTTGTTTCAGCTCATTTTGAATAAGTCTGAACAAGCAGCAAGAATCATTTTATGACTGTATATTACAGCAAAGAAAAGCATAATGCAGGAGATTACCTGTGTGCCAGAGCAGATGGGATGGCCAGAGGAAACAGAGAAAGGGTCATCCCGAGATCGCTCACACACAGATTCACTACGAAAAACTCTGCCGGCTTCAGAGACGACCTCTTACGGTAGGCCACAAACAACAGCATGCCATTTCCCAGGAGCGACAGCACGCCTGCGAGAGGAAGAGAGATCCATCCATCCACTCATATCCATTTATCTTCTCATCAAAGCAACTCATGAGTTTGTAACGCTGTAATGAAAACGTGCCCCTGACAGTGTAACGTCTCTATCCCACCGCTGACAATCCTGCCACATAAAGACACTGTTTGATCCCGGAGCTTAGAAATGCTAAGCAAACCCTGCTAGGTCTTTCTCAAGAAGTCTAGAATAAGAATTAGGTCTTTGTTTATTTTAACAGACCGAAGTTGGATCAATTCCTTAGATAATTTCAGGCAATTTATCAGCAGCACCAGGGGTATAATTAAAGTACCCGCCTTAAAGAAATGTAATTTCTGTGCACAGCAGAGAGCTATCGCACATACACATCCATGACCATCCAGGAGTTCAAAGTGTTTTAAAAGAAAATACTTCCTGATATTAGTTTGTTCTGACTCTTTAAACATAGCAATTATCTTAATTACATTTCATTATTCTATGAGGGCTACTGAATGCTTGATTCTGATTGGTTGATTTTTTCAGGGAAGAACATGACTAAAACAGTCTCAGGAAGCTTTTGCCCGCATTAGTTTCATATCACTACACTTGTAAATGATTAGTCATTTCACATGATGTCAAAAATCTGGCCCAATTTTATAAGGACACGTAACTATGTATTAAAAAGAAGACGAAACTCCACCTCTAAACCAAATCATCAATAAGTATATAAGCATATCATTCTAAAATATATGGAGGAAATCAAACAATTATATGCATTAGCCACTTAATTAAAATGTTGTGAACTGTTATAGAGTTTATTGCATTTAATATTGCATTTCCTTACTTAAAACATATTGCCCATTAATTTGAAGTAAAGAAATCAACACCTGGGTAGTGAATCATTCAAGTCAGTCAGAAATAATTAGAATATCCTTACTAAGTGGTGGAAGGAGTACTGAAAAATCATACTTAAGTTAAAGTAAAATTACTCAAAGGATGAGTAAAAAGTAGACCTTTCAAAAGTACTCACGAGTAGTGAGTATTACGCTGTAAAAAGTGTATAAACGTAACATTCTGTAGTGATTTAGTTGCTGCCCAGCAAGCACACATCATAAGACATTAATATTAAGTTAGATTTAGGTTGTGACATCAGTTGACCAAAATTCAATGTTCAGCCAGTGTCTAAGGACAACGTCATTTTGATGTCCAATAATGACGTCAAATAACATTGATATTTGGTTGATTTTAGGTTGTGTTGCAAAGTGACCAAAATCCAATGTCATATTGATGTCAAAAACTGACATTTATTTGTCAGGTATGGCAACCGAAATCCAACGTTTGATAGACATCATAGCAGTAACGTCCACACAACGTCAAGATGTAACAACATTAGATGTTTATATTTGGTTGATTTTAGGTTAGACGACATTGACGCCAGCCTGACGTTGGGTTCTGATGTCAACCCGATTTTTATTTCCAAACTAAATGCAAGGTCCCCAGGACGTTGTGGTATAATGTCAATCTGATGTCATGTTGACGTCTTGTGCCTGCTGGGTGTTTAAGACCATTTCGGTCATCATACAGTAACCATCATATAATAACCGTCATCTTCTCATCAGTGACATGCATCTACTCTTTGGGTCAATGTGTGTAAAGATTTTGGACGTCTTCTTGGACACTTTTAATGCTTCCAAACAGTTTGCTGCAATTATAAATCACCCATGTCTTGAAGTAGGTCATTATGATACGATTTACCTTCTATGTGCGATTTGATTGGACAGGAATCACAGGACAAATTTTTCTAATCCTCATAGACAAGAAATAATAAAGTAGTGACTGCAGGTTAAAGAAAAGTAGTGGAGTAAAAGTACAGATACTTAATAAATTACAGTTTTTGAGAAAAACTACTCAATTACAGTAGTCTGACTATTTGTAATTTGTTACTTTACACCACTGTTCATACTTGCGTAGTGATTATGGCTTTCTGATGCATACATTTAAACTTTTTTTCTAACAAGTCGACCATATTTGAGATTATAGGAGGCACTTTTGTTTTGGTGAAGTTGCACTCAAAAAGACACTGATGAAACAAATTATAAGGAAGCTCTAATCCTAGTTTGATCAAATGAATTGTACAGTATGTTTTAAATAATACAAGAATTATTAGATAAGCATATTGTATATATAAATATAAATATAAATATAATGCCCATTCAATTGAGTGATAACATTCGAATTGGCTGAACCCAAGTGGTTTTCTGAATTTCTTTCTTCTTTCGAACACAAAACAAGATATTCATTGACATCCATATTAGGAACACAACAAATTATGGAAGTCAGTAGCTGATTTTTTCCTACATTCTTCAGAACATTTTTGTTGAAGTGAGTGTGGAATCATGTCACCTCATACAGTTTCTGAAAAGTTGTATTATTATTTTCATTGAGCAAAATTTCTACAGAAATTGCTGTGATTATTCTCAACTAAGAGTTGCCCTTGTTTGTCTTAATGCTGGTTAACAATTCTATTCTAACCCTAATCCTTAACTCTACTTAAACTCTAAATATAAAGTTGGCAGATTCAATACAACCAACATATAACAAAACAAACTAAATAGCTGCTTTATTAGTGTCTATTTTCAACTTCTGCGATACATCATTTTCCAATTGTGTGTTTTGTTATTTGTGCCACACCCCATCATTTGTTATCAAGATTTGTGATTGTCTATGCCCCCTTGTTATCCTGTAAGCCCCTGTAAATGCCCCTTTGTTTCAGTTTGTCATTTCTCATTTCTAGCAGTTTCAAGTGGTTTATTGATCTGCATCTAGACTTGCCTTGTGGTGTTTTTGCTTATTTAAATATTATTCTTATTGTTTATCTTCTAATTGCATTTGGATCCATCTCTCTTCTTTCACATTTCCAATGCAATCAAATAGCAGTTTGTAACTGTTTGATTTAGTGGCTAATTTGTATTGTATAATCTCATTCATACATTTTATTACGATTTATTTATCCCCAATGGGGTGTAGGGTTAGGGATGGGGTATGTGTCATGCATCCTTTTAAAAATTGTATGAATATAAATATAAAGTAATATGAAATATAAATCGTTTTTGTATAAATTAAATCCTATGAATTCACGCAAATGAACTATTCTGACAATACATAAAATTGTTTTAGACTTCTTGTGAAATTGGGCTGTTTCATTAATGAATCATGAATAAAGATAATCATGTGATCAACTGCAATCATTTTCCCAAACTAATTACATCTGTGGGAAAACTGATTTAAAAAAAAAATTGTTCTCATCCTCAGGTTAGTTTGGAGAAAGGAGATAGAGGCAGGATAAGCAGCAGATGGAGGTTAATGACTGAACCAGTTCAACCATGAGAGTTATTTTTAAGAAATAAAGGTTAGCAAAGTCATCTGGAAGTTTCAGATGCAGAACTTATTGATAGTTGTGGACTCACAAAACACTGAATAAAGGGATCCCATGAGGACGTCGTGCTGTCTGGAGATGGTGGACATGAACAGGGCTGTTTTTGACACATTGCCCATCTGTGGGGAAGAAAAACAGAGAGAAAGAGCTAAGAAAACAAAACATCAAACACACCTCTGTTTTCAGATCCATTGGCTTTAGATTATGATCTGATCTTGTATGAGTTTATTTTTTTCACAGAACACCAAAGGAGAAATTTAATAGTAAAAACACTGTAAAAATGTCAATTAATAAAATGTTGGAAAACCAAAAAAAGATGTTTGTTGAGCTAATATTCTTATTTGGGCTTAGTCAAAATGAAATTATAATAGGTCTTAAATACTGTACGAAAACTTTAAATGTAGAGTAATTTTTAAATCCAGATCCAGTCACTAGAACACAAATCCAGACAATATTAATATTTTTAAGCTGGAGTCATGTTTAAGCCAACAAAAAAATTAGAAAATCTGGCAATATTATTAAATTGTTCAAATTAAGTGAGCATAAAAAACTTCAACTAGTTACAACAAAAGTTTATGTATTTTCCTGTATGGGTACACTGAAAAAAATGTAAGCATAATATATAATAACTAGGGGTGTCACAGTGGCGCAGTGGGTAGCACAATAGCCTCTCAGCAAGAAGGTCGCTTGTTTGAGCCTTGGCTGGGTCAGTTGGCATTTCTGTGTGGAGTTTGCATTTTCTCACCGTGTTCACGTGGGTTTCCTCTGGGTGCTCCAGTTTCCCCCACAAGTCCAAAGACATGCGCTATAGGTGAATTGGGTAAGCTAAATTGTCCGTAGTCCGTGTGTGAATGGTAGTGTATAGGTGTTTCCCAGTGATGGGTTGCAGTTAGAAGGGTATCCGCTGCGTAAAACATGTGCTGGATAAGTTGGTGGTTCATTTCACTGTGGCGACCCCTGATTAATAAAGGGACTAAGCCAAAAATAAAATGAATGAATGAATGAATGAATATATATACCTAGTTATTCCACCAGTTTAGTTGCCATTAAAGGTTTAAAAAAAAAACATTTCATTTACATTTTTTTTTAACAATATATGTTAAAAAAACTTAAAAATATTAAGTCTTTCTTTTGAAAATTATAGGCAAGAGTATTATCAAAACAACTCTTGTTGTACTTTCGTTGCATGTTTTAGATGTTAATTCCACAAAATGTTGCTGTTAGTGTACATTTTGCTGTATGTTTCAAAAACAAATCTTCGAGAAGGCAGGGCTTGTTTTACAGTTCACCTTAATCAGCAAACCACTGATCTAAACCCAACCAACAGTGTTTTCAAAGGCAAATTGCATAGTTTTACCTTTACGTAGTTTTATCTCTTTTGTGGAACTGTGCTTTTGGTACCAGAGCTCTCAGTATTACAAGTACACAACACTGTACAAGGTGAGCTACAAAGCAAACTGACCACACCAGAAAAGTTGATAGATAAGTGAGGCAAACTTATTCGATTGCAAATAAATTGACTTGCAATTGATGTAGGCCATGGATGGCCAAAAGGTACTAAATGTTTTCCATTTTTAGCTGAAAATGGAAAATATTTAGATAACAACAAATGATTTTAGATTTACAACAAATGCATTTATGTTACTTAATTAAATGAATCAGGTTTCAATTTTTTTAAAAAGTAATGTACTAATGTACAGTTGAAGTCAGAATTAATAAACCCCCTGAATTATTAGCCCCCCTGTTTATTTTTTTCCCAATTTCTGTTAAACAAAAAAAAAAAAATTCAACACATTTCTAAACATAACAGTTTTAATAGCTTATTTCTAATAACTGATTTATTTTATCTTTGCCTTGATGACAGCAAGTATTATTTTACCAGATATTTTTCGAGACACTTCTATACAATTTTAAGTGACATTTAAAGGCTTAACTAGGTTAATTAGGTTAACTAGGCAGGTTAGGGTAATTAGGCAAGTTATTGTATAACAATGGTTTGTTCTGTAGACTATCGAAAAAAAATTTGCTTAAAGGGGCTAATAATTTTGACCTTTAAATAGATTTAAAAAAAATAAAAACTGCTTTTATTCTAGCCCAAATAAAACAAATAAGACTTTCTACAGAAGAAAAAAAATATTATCAGACATACTGTGAAAATTATCTTGCTCTGTTAAACATCATTTGGGAAATATTTAAAAAAGAAAAAAAATTCAAAGGGGGGCTAATAAATCTGACTTCAACTGTACTTTTTTTGTCAGTTTTACTGAATAACTAGACGTTCATTTGATTCAACTAATAAAATTAAGGCATGAAGGATTTTTTTTTTCAGCGTGGAAAAGTTGGTTGTGATTCGTCTTTTTCGTTCATCCTGTTTCACGCTGTCACGCTGGTTTGACATACCTGCCACTTTTCTAACTGTAATTCCAGGTCTGTCAAACATGTTTAACATTTCATATGGTGTGAACCAATTAACATTTTGCTATAATTAGACTATAATTCGAGTCATTTGATTGTGGTTGCACAGTTTGCAAATCAGCTGTGTGTTTATTCATATACTGTCTATGGTCTACGAGAGAACGACAGAATAATTGAGCAGACTGGTAAACCTTAGTTGATTTGGGTGAATGATTTCTTTAAAATTTCTTTTAGCAGGTGTCTTTTATACACTCAATGATACATATGATAATTGGATAAAATAATAAATAGGCAATACGGTAATAATAGCCAGGTAATGAACTACTAGCTATAGTGAGAATTGGTACTAAAGTGTTGCTGATAAATGTATACAAGATTAATTTGGTTGTAAATTGATAAAGGTCTGGCCTTAGACCAGGTGCTCATGAAAGCTGAGACTTAATGTGTACACCTAACTCTGCCCCTAACAGTGACATCACTAGATGTATTGAGTTCATGTCTGAGACTGCATGTCTGATACTGTTGTGTTCATTTGTTAAAAGGATAGTTTTCCCAATGAATTTTACATATCAAACTTGGACTTCAGACTGTTGTTAACAAGCTGTGGCTGCAGATTAAACGTAATAATGGTGTAAACTATGTTGAAAATCTTGCACAGACTGGTCATTTTGCTACAGAAGAATTCAATTCATTGTGAGAAGCCATTTATTTGGATTTGCCTGAAAATATTTTTAAGTCTCAAAGAGCTGCTAACAGTTTTAGCTAAAATCTTCTGTGATGTTTTAATAGAAACAAAGTGATCTACATCTTGGATGAGCTAAGGATGAGTACCAAAATGTTCATATGTTACAGTATTATTCATGTGATTCGCACTTGGGGCCCCTGGGGGGGGGGGGGGGGGATTTTGGAGTGTCTATTTAGGCTAAGTGCAAATAGCGCACCTTGTTGGAATAAGCTAATTGAATGCTTCCCGCCATCGCCGTTTGATCGACAGAGACAACACAACTAAAAAGCGCAGCTAACAGTCAGTGTCAGTTGCGCAGCTCATAAAGTGCACGGCAACGTATTTTGAGGCGATCGATCATGAACCTGGTTCGAATCCAGCGACTGATGAACACATTTTTCTTTTTTCCCCATTACATATCAGACTGGAAATACCTTTATTTTCAATAGAAAGGAAATGTTTTTGTTTAAATTTTTTTATAAATTATATAAAATATATAAAATGAGTCACAAGGTATTTAATAAGGATAATAATAATGCTAAATATTAAACAGTTATTTTCCACCTGGTGTTAAATGTTAGCGACATCTTAATATAATTAATTTGTATTTACAATGTTAGTCGCCCTGCTTCACCCATATTCTCCGACCTCATGGAGAGAGAGACAGAAAGAGAGACAGAAAAAGCCCCTGAAGAGGAGAGACACAGGAGAGAACTGGTATAGTGTGTGTGTGTGTGTGTGTGTGTGTGTGTGTGTGTGTGTGTGTGTGATTTCAGATACTTTTAGCTTTATAATCAAGTGCTTTTTGCCTACTCTTCTTAATCACGAGGGAGACAGTAGGAATCATTAATCAGTGTGTGTATAATGGAGGACTCAGATTCATAGAACTGGATTGGAGAGGTGTTATATCCAAATCATATGCATTATAAGTTTGTAGAAGTTATACATTAAAAATACCCTTAAATACACATTTTAGTACTGCTTCTGTGAACTTGAACAAGTATATTAAAAACATAAATTTTCACTAGTTTTATTATTATTATTATTTTTATCAAAGTGTGCTTTAAATGCTTAAAAAATCAGGTAAATCTTGTTGACTATAAATATATGTACTATGTCATTTATTGAAAAAATGTGGGCAAAATATTATAGATTAACTTTATTTAAAAAATATTATATTAATCTTATTTTTTAATTCAACTATAGGGGTGTGGCCTTGTAGGGGGCCCTACAAGACATTGTGCCCAGGGGCCTCTGAATTCTTAATCCGGGCCTGATGGTGATGGTGTTCTTTGATTTTTTTTCACATGCTATTGCTGCTGCAAATGCTTCAAATAAGCCTCAAAATATGAATTGTTTTTTTGATTTTCTCCCCAATCTGATTCTTTTCATATCTCTGGTGCAAAGATCCAGACAACAGACCATTCCAGTTTGGATGTGTTTGACCTAGGAAAGCCTCTAGACTAAAAGTGCAGCTAGATTTTCCTTTCAACCATTTTTTGTCTCATCATTTTCACACCATACATTTTCTTTCTTGGTGGCCAGGGTCCATGATATATTAAAGCAGACAACTCTTTTTGAACTAACCTGCCAGCTGCTTTTAAAAACCCTCACACTTTTAGATTCTATTCCTTTAAAAATTTAATCTTGTCATGTAATTTATTAACTCAAAGGTGGACTGCTCTTCAAGACATTTCTTGATAAATTTTAATTATTTCTTTATGTCCTCACTCAACCTTCCCATGACCTTTCCTGTTCATTATCAGTTTAACAAGATGACTTTTTTGGAGGTGATGCGGGGTCTTTTGAGGTAATGCAGAAAGTCTTCTCTGTTAATAAGTTATACAAGGTAATACGTGTACAATGTTACAGTTTAATAACGTTATACAGGGTAATTAAATATACCCTATGTTTTTACTTTTTGTTTTGCCCTGTCAACATGCTCTCAAATCTCATATCTGTCAAAACCCCTCATTTTCTCTTGTTTTATTAATTCAGAGCTTTAGTTTTGTATTGCGTAGTGTGTTTTTGGTTTCACAATTCAGGTTAGTTTACAAATTGATACATTTACTTTACATTTATGCTTCCATTTGACAAACACCTTTTTCCAAAGTGCTAAAAAAAGAAACATTATACAAAAAAGTTTTTATTTTCATTTTTTTTTGTAATTAGTTATTTTATGCTGTTGTTGTTTTGTTTAATGTTTCATTATAAAGGAACTTAATGTGTAATGCTGAATCATTTTCTTTACATTATTAATCATAACATTTATATTACAGTATTATTTTATTATTACACTATTTGGCCTATATTATTAATATTATTTAGAAAATTGTAACAATATTTTACAAATTTATTGTTTAATTTGTTTGCAGAGAGAGTGATGATTTGTAATTAAAAACATGATAAGTAAGTTATTATAAGAAATTAAAACAGCTAGATTTAGCTAGATCTGATATCTAATCCACAACCTTTGTATTTATCCATGTATCTTCTTAAATACATCAGCGGTGCTTCATGAAACCTTTAAGATTCCACAAAATGTGTTCAAAGGTCCTATAAATGTTCAAAATATTTTAACATTAAGAATTTTTTTGAATTGTTCAGTAAAATGTTATGTATGGAAAAGGGAAAAAACTTCCATTATTTAATTGCCATGAAAACATGCTTTGGCAATCTTTGTTTGTGCGTGAAATTATTAAAATGAAAATATATATGGTTGTCATAAATCCTTCACAGATTGAAGCCTTACTAATGCAGCAAAAGTGAAATAAGGTGACAGCTTGCCTGTTTGGACAAGGAGAGCAAACAACATTTTTGCAGTGAAATTGTTGGACCATTTTTGGTTCCACAAAGAATCCCTTACTGAGCAGTTTTTGAAATAATCTTCAGCAATCTTTAAATATCAGCATTTATAAAATATTTGAATTAAAGCCTCTTTTCCAAAACAAGAACCTTTTGTGTAATAAAAATGTTCTTTTAATGTTAAAGGTTCTTAGTGAATCTAGTGACAGCAGCAAAGAACCATTTTTAAAAGTAAACTACACCAACAATATTTACTTAAAACATAAACACGCACCCGCATGCAAACACAAACATTACTATAACAACACAGTAAAATACTCCTCATTCTCATTATCTTTAATTCTTGCCACAGAATACTAGTGAACTGAACACCCCAAACAGAGCTTACCTTTCAGGGGAGAGAATGTGCTTCTCTGTCCACATGGAGTCCAGGTAGAATAAATACAAAGTACAGCAAAAATCACACACACAAACAGAACGATGGACAGATTCTGACAGAGTGACACGGAAAAGAACCTATAAAGAAGGTGTATCTCCAAAGTGGAGGATCTACAGTAGAGGATCGATGATGATCAGCAACTCTTGAAGCAATCCTTGATGTGGAGGACTGATAAAATCCAAGCAGACGGAGTCAGACAGACACACTACTGATGGCTGATGTTGTCTCTCTGAAGATATACACTGTCTGCTGGGCTTCTCGCTTTTCCTCTCCATCTCTGTTCTCTCTCTCTCTGCGCGCTTCTTCTCTATTATCCCTGTCCCCTTGTTTTGACCCTCCTCTCCACTCCCATTTTATGGCTAGACACTTTCTCTCTTTGTCTCTCTCTTTCTCTGTCTGTGTTTCTTTACTTCTCTGAAATGGACACATTTTCCTCACATACACACTTTTTAGAAAAAAAAGATGATCCCATTGAGAATCTTTAACATTTACAGAGTTCTTTTGTTTCAGATTCTTAATAGAGAAAAAAGGCTGTTTTGATTTATTTATCTTCTTTTTACATTACCCAATAGGATATTTTTTTTCATGATTGTTCATTTTCGCTTATTCACACTTCAAGTGATTATCTGGAATCAGTGTGTGTGTGTGTGTGTGTTCACAAACATCAACAGATGCGTATCTGAAAAAAGAATCACAACAATACCCAACAATCATTTTTTTGTGTTTAAAAGATGTCTAATAGATGTCTAATAGACGTCTAAACATAGTCGTCTTGGCTAAAACAAGGCTAAATTTGGGCTGTCAATGAAAATCTAATAGACATCTAAGAACAGGTCAAAACTAGAATAGTCATCAAATAAACAGAAATAAATGACTACACATATAAAGTCTGTCTAGTCTGTCTATTTGATGACTGATTTTGGGCTATTAGAGATGTCTATTAGATTTTCACTGCAGTCCAAGTTTAGCCAAGCTGTCTACATTTAGATGTCTATTGGATGTCTATTAAACACAAAATGGTTTGCTGCGTAGTGGTAGAATCTATCAGAATTAGGAACTATAGAATCAGTTCCAAAAAATGTTGGATGTTACTAGGAACCCAACTTGCTAGATCGGTTGTGTTTGCACAAAAGGCACTTCACCAATTTTATGTCATAAATACTCTGAAATGGGTTTTTACAGTAAAAATTGTAGTCAGTAATGTAATCTAGATTACATATTTTAGGTAATAGTTTTTTAATTTGACAAAAGTATAAAAATCAATTATTTATTGTATATTTACAAAGCTATCAATATTATTTGATAGTGCTGTTGGCAAATTCAGAACCTGAAAAATAACTTGCAAGGTATTTACAGTTAGAATTATATTTTAGAAATGGATATAAAAGGGAAATGTATAAAAGACATCGACATGTGAATTACATTCTGTTAAAAAAATAATGTAATCCATGAAAAGTAACTGTTGTGTGATTATAGGAAATGTAATGTAATCTTATTACAAGTACTGTTAATTTGGAAAACTGACTACACAATCTAGAATACACATAATTAGTTATACAGCAATGATTGTGTGTTTAATAATGTCATTTCGATCAACCCTCATTTCATTTTTTTTATGTTTTATTTATACAATGAAAAAAAATGATGACTGCTAAACTGTTGCAAACAATTTATGTGTTAAATTTATACAAACATATTACATTTAGTAACGCTCAACTTAATTTGTTTAAGTTCAACCCAAATAAATTGTTTACAACCAGTTCATTTAAAAAAAAATGTAAATCCAAGGAATCATCTTTGAATGTTTTTTTTCTGTGTACATTGTAAAACCCATTACAAAAATATACAAAAAGGACAACAAAAACATGTAACAAAAAAGCAAATACACTGAAGATTATTTAGAGCAACAAAAAAAAACTCATTTAATTAGTTTGTTTTGTTTCTTCTTTCACTTGCGTTTCACACATGAACATCATATTTTGTTCAAGATATCAAAACTGCTCCGAATTCATCTTCTTCATCAACCTGCAGCTGAACAACAACAAGACAAACTGACATGTTGGATTCTGTCAGCTGTCAATCCTATGTTAAAAACAAATATTTCTCCAATCATGTAAGAAAATCTTAAAATTTTCTTTTTAGAGAGTAAATAAGCTTCAACCAATGATTTAATATCCTCACCCTATATGAGAAAGTATTTGAACCACCAGAGAGACATCCACCCCGCTGCTTGCAAAAGCTTCAATGATGCGATTAGCTTCTGGAGGAGAAAAAAACATAACATTGTTCATCAAGACAATCCAAAAAGTGTTCCGGGGTTCTTTTGATCCGACATCCAAGACATGCTTCAAAGCAATCCATCTCAGTGCATCCTATGCATTTTTAATAGAATCTGAAATGCGGTGAAGATTACAGCAAGAAACAGCCACCTACGATGAGGTGCTTTAGATTTCACACTCAAAGATGATGCATATTATATTACAAGTTTATAATCCTTCATAAACGTGCATATAGATGAGCAAAATGTTTAGGGATTAGACCTGGATTGAGCCAGGTATATCTTAGGAAACACTATCAAAACATTTTGGTGTTCATTTCAGAGACTAATACTCTTGGTTCCATGAAGAAGCTTTAATATAGTAACATCCACTCAGCCAGGGCTCGAACCAGCAACATTCTTGCTGTGAGGCGATTGTGCTACCCACTGCGCCAACGTGATACCCCATCCAAACATCAACCAAGCAAAAACAACTGAGATATTCAGGTTCTTCACTCATCAGATCTGATTGACTTTTCTATTTATATCCCACAGGAATGTTGGCATCACTTGTTTGTGTCATGTTGACGACAAGTGACTCAAGTAATGCAATCGGTTTAAACACAACGATTCATTCAGGAAAGTGGCAGGTGATGCTTTTCTCTTGTTTTTTCCATTTTCTTTTAAATGCTTTTATTAACATTCTATACTACACTCACTGGCCACTTTATTAGGTACACCTTAGTAGTACCGGATTGGACCCCTTTTTGCCTTCAGAACTGCATTAATCCTTCGTGGCATAGATTCAAGAAGGTACTGGAAATGTTCCTCAAAGATTTTGGTCAATATTGACATGATAGCATCACACAGTTGCTGCAGATTTGTGACATGATGTGAATCTCCCATTTCACCACATCCCAAAGGTGCTCTGTTTTATTGAGTTATGGTGACTGTGGAGGCCATTTGAGTGCAGTAAACTTATTGTCAGGTTCAAAAAACCAGTCTGAGATTGTCACAATGATATACACAGGAGACCCAAATGCAAGTGAATGCAAAATGATTTATTAAGAGTCACAACTGGTATAATCTCACCAGATATAGTGTTGAGCAAGAGTGCTCACACCGGGATTACAACACGCTCAACAGCGATAAAAGTTCATCTGAGAAATAGCGCCACAATGAAATCTCTCACAGATAATGTTGTCATCATAGCAGGCAGTTGTAACAGCATCAATGAAACGAAGACGAGCATAAGGTTCAAATGAAACAGGCTTATGTCGGAGCCCCTTCACCAAAACGAGCGAAAGAGTCTAACAGAGAGCAGACACAGGAGTGAACAAACAACGGACTGATAATGCTATCTACAAAACACTGAACATATATAGCGCGCGGGACGCGCAACAGCTGTGACTGATAGCAAACACCTGTGTGCTTGTGAGTAGTAACAAAAACACGTGACCACCCAGTTGATAATTGTAAACACACATACACACACACACACACACCACGCGATGAAGATAACCCAAACAAGACACACCCACAACCCCCCCCACACACACACACACACACACACACACACACACATGCAAGAAAAACAGAAAGATCCACAACCGTGACAGAGATTATTCGTGCTTTATGACATGAAGCGCTGTCCTAAATTAGTCTTGAGAAGATGGATACACTGTGGTCATAAAAAGATGGACATGGTCAGCAACAATACTCAGGTAGGCTGTGGTGTTGAAACGATGCTCAATTGGTACTAATGGGCCCAAAGTGTGCCAAGATAATATCCCCCAAAATATCCCCTACACCACCACCAGCAGCCTAAACCATTGATACAAGGCAGGATGGATTCATGCTTTCATGTTTTTTATGCCAAACTCTGCCCCTACCATCCGACTGTCGCAGCAGAAATTGAGACTCATCAGACATGGCAACGTTTTTCCAATCTTCTATTGTCCAATTTTGATGAGCCTGTGCAAATTGTAGCCTCAGTTTCCTGTTTTTAGCTGGCAGGAGTGGCACCCAGTGTGGTCTTCTGCTACTGTAGCCCTTCCGCCTTAAGGTTTGACGTGTTGTGCATTCAAAGATGCTCTTCTACATACCTCAGTTGTAAAGAGTGGTTATCTGAGTTACTGTTGCCTTTCTATTAGCACAAACCTATCTGGTTATTCTCTTCTGACCTCTGACATCAACAAGGCATTTGCGCCCACAGACCTGTGGCTCACTAAATATTTTCTCTTTTTCGGACCATTCTCTGTAAACCCTAAAGATGGTTGTGTGTGAAAATCCCAGTAGATCATTGGTTTCTGAAATACTCAATCCAGCCTGTTAGGCACCAACAACCATGCCATGTTGATTATGTTTACATGCCTAAATGCATTGAGTTGCTGCTATGTGATTGGCTGATTAGAAATTTGCATTAACGCAATAATATATATTATTTAGACACCTTCAAAATTGTTCACAGTTTATTCATTACACTTCAAAAATGGTACTAAAATATGACAAGATCTCAAGTCTTTGCAGTTAAACTGTTTAAAATTTTAATCTAGATGTCAGATAACTTTGATATAAAGGTACAGTAAATAATGGCTTAGTCAAAATTAAAAATAAACTATTAGAATAAACCAAAAAAAAATTCATCATTTAAAAATTGATTTAAAAAGTCAAAATATAAATAAGTTCTATTACTAAAAAAATGTGAGCATCTACCATAAAACATGTTTTTATTCATTTGTGATATATAATTTTTTTACCAAATGCAAACATCAGCATGAGTGAGTCAGGCAAGGACACGCCACAAACAATTGTCACATTTATTGTTAGGATTCGATTTAAAGCAACATGCCTGAGCTCTGCATGACTGGAACTGAAAGTTTCTGCGACTTTGAGATCAGCTGCGGCTGTGGCTTCTGCGAACGTGTGTGTGCTTTCCTGCTACTGCACCGTTTAAATTTCTCCTCAAAATCAGTAGGTGAAAATAAGGTTTCCTACTGTAACTGCAGGGTAACCAGAGCGACTGCATGAAGCCGAGAATAACAGGGTAAAGCAAGGATGGGCAGATGGATTGAGGGAGGGAGGGCTGGAGGATGAGATGATGATATGGCAAACAGTGTTGCTTCAGGGTGATGAAGCAAAGTTTGTGCATCTGAGACAGCAGCAGGCAGTACTGAGAAGCACACGTGATGCACAGACACACTGACAACAGAATTATAGTATATTATAAAAGAAGTATTGATACTTTTGTCAATAAAATACTATTAATAGTAGTATATGGTTATACTTGTATTTTATATAATCAAATTCATTTAAATAATAAAATGTATCAATCACTATATTTTAATAATAATTTATTTAAACAAACTGTACATCTAAGACAATAGCCTAAAGCACTGTTATATATATACAAATGTATAAAACCAGAAAGAAATATATAACCAGAAAGGAAAGAAGGAAACTGCTTGAATTATTGTCACTCATGATCAGCACATCAATCTTCTCTCTTTATACCACACATCAGGGTAAAATGATTCATTGGTAGGTTTTTACGTACATGCATATCTGCTTGAATGTTACAATTTTGTATTTCCTTCCACTACAGCAGGAACATTTAGAGAAAATGAATGGAGGCTTTGGCTACAGTCCCATTAACTGATCAGCAAGAACATAATAGCAATTTCCTTGATTCAAAACTACTGGAAATAAATAGCCTAAATTAATAAAAAATTTATATATATTTTTGGCAAATTGTTAAACCAGCTGGTCAGCACAGCCACTATTCCACCACAGGAACAAAGATGGATGTTGTTTACTCAAAAAAAGAAAATTGCATATTTCTCAAGTACCTTCCCCCTCATCTATTAATTTCATCCAGCGACTGTTATGAGCACATGAAATAGCAGAAGTCCAATACTCTTCAGGTTTGAACTTAGCTGACAGGATGGAATGGGATTCTAGAAGCAGAACGATATTAGTTTAAAATGAGGATTCGCCTCTGGCTTATTCTGGAGCTGCTTCCTAAAATGAACCACGGAGAGCCAGGAGATGGAGTTCACATTTGGCCACAGATTCTAATTCAGTGACTAAATGTCTGGTCATCAGTGTTTGCCCTGAACCAAATGGATAGCATGTAATGCAAAAGCTTCTAAAGAAAATTGTAAAATAAATGAAGTAATAAATGTACAGGTACCCGTTAAGCTGTTTGCAAACTTAAAGTTAGCCAATGACAATGTAGCATCTCAGTTTAGATATATGGACATAGTAAAGATAATTCGATGTGCATCAGAAAGAGGAAGAAAGGTGATTTAAACCAGCAGGCACACAATCTCATAAGACTTAATCTCATAAGTTAATATTACACTGTAAAACCCCAAAAGTTAAGGTAACTCAAACCATTGAGGAAACAAATTGCAACAAATCATTTAAGTTTAAAAACTAATTCTAATGAGTACTGTGAACTTAACCTATGAGTAAACGAAGCAATTTGAGCACAGTAAAACCTAATAAATAAAGAGAACTCAAACTAACTGAGTACTGTGAAACCCAATAAGTTAAAGTAACTCAAATCGTTAGAGGAAACCGATTGCTACAAACCATTTGAGTTTAAAAAAAACCTAATCTATATGAGTACTGTAAACTTACTTAAGTTAAAGTAATGAGGTATTTAATTAACTCTTTACCTTCAACACTGAGTTCAAAATGAGTCTTTTCGAATAAGTAGACTTAACGTTCAGTAAATTTTGAGTTAACTTAAATTAACTCATTTCATTTGATAAAGTTGACTGTTGGGTTTTACAGTGGAGGATAGATATAGGTTGTGACGTCAGGTGACCAAAATTCAATGTCTAGCCAGTGTCTAAGGACAATGTTATTTTGATGTCCAATAATGACGTCAAATGACGTTGATATTTGGTTGATTTTAGGTTGTGTTGCAAAGTTACCAAAATGCCAACATCTGAAATCAACGTCATATTGACGTCAAATACTGACATTTATTCATCAGGTATGGCAACCAAAATCCAATGTCTGGTAGACGTCATATTGGTAACGTCCACGCAACGTCAAGCTGTAGCATCATTAGAAGTTAATATTTGGTTGATTTTAGGTTGGGCATTGGACATTGACATCAGCCTGATGTTGGGTTCTGCGTCAACCTAATTTTCATTTCCAAACAAAATGCAACATCCTCACGACGCTGGGGTACAACGTCAAACTAACATCATATTGACGTCATGTGCAGGTTGGGAAGTGACTGTCATTTTAAAAATGGTCATTAACTAAGAAATCTGAATTCTTTTGATGTTTTGTAATTGCAATTGTTGCACAATAAAAAAAATCCTGTGATTTTCAGAACTTAAATCCTTTTTGTAAGCTTTAAAGGGCACCTAGGTTACCCCTTTTTCCAGATTTAATATGTCTTTTGTGTCTCCAGAATGTGTCTGTAAAGTTTCAGCTCAAAACACCCATCAGATTATTTATTATACCTTTTAAAAGTTTCTGTTTTATAGCTCTAACCATTAGGTAGCGTTTTTTGTGAACTGTGCCTTTAAGGCTAGTCCTTCCCGCCCACCGTTCCCACGTGCCAGTCAGCGTGCCTTAATCTCCTCCCTCGGCTGCTGCAACAGACATAAAGGAAGCTGATCTCACGTAATGTTTGTGAGAAATACTACAGTAAGAACTTTACCAATGAGTATTTGATGCATTTGTTGTGGAGTTGCAATGATAAGTCACACACAATGTTGTTACAAAGTTCACGCACACACACAGATCCACACACACACAGCGCGAACACACACACAGACAGCACGCGCGTTTAGCTTTGCACTCTTTTTGCACGCAATTGTGACAGGATACATGTTAATATTCACTGCTGTATGGATGTCTGTTATGTTAATGTACAAAATAAACCTGATTTAACGTCCACAAACCAGGATTGAAGCGTCTTCTTTTATAGTTGTACTGACACGCGGCTGTACTAATAAAGTGAAGATTAAGTAAATCGCTGTAATTCATTAACATGCACTGTTTTAAAACATTTTAAACTTGTAAAACTCACTCTTGATCACATTTGATGATGATTGATTATCCTAGCAAATAGAACAGACCTTTTATTCCCGGTTGCTTTCTCGGTCTGTCTCAAAACGGCTCCAATTGGTCCACCGTTTTTATGTTGTTAAATTTAAAAAAAAGGACTGGGTGTGTTTATTTCACCCCCATATGACGGTCTATACACTATACCTACACATATGTCTGTCCAAACAGCTTGAAAAGTAGATTTTTTACTATAGGGGCCCTTTAAGAGCTCATATAAGCCCGTCTGCAAAAACAACAGCTTGTGGAATGTGCCACTTTATTATGTAATAGTGTGTCTTAATTTTTGGCTTCATCCATTGATTACCATGCAGTAGGTAAATAATGAGAAAATAGATCGAATTAGATAGAAATTAAATATATAGCTGCTTGGAAGACAACGAGATGCTGTGCAGTACTGACTTTATGACCTTTCTTCTGATCCATGATTAAAAAAGGGAGAATGAACTTTATTTTAAAAGAATTTGTTCACTTTCCGACCTGTGAATTAATTTACAACCAAGGCATAAACTGACCATAACTATTCTGAAAGATTGAAACTAACAGATTTGAACAAATACCTCATTGTATAGGGTCTCTAAAAAGGGTTGGCTTAAAAATGTGATGTTTTTCTGACAAATCTTTTAGCGTCTAAACGCCTGTCTAAAATTAACTTGAGCATATTTTTATGGCTCCTGGCCGGGTGTAGATTCAGTTATTTCACTTTTATGGTGATAAATAGCTTGTTTTTATTGCCTTTAAAATAACCATAAACATAGGAGCCTCAAAAAATTGCATTTTGCATCTGTCGAGCCCCGGCTGGGTCAGTTGGCATTTCTCTGTGTGGAGTTTGCATGTTCTCCCTGTGTTCGTGTGGGTTTCCTCCGGGTGCTCCGGTTTGCATAGATTTCCAAATAAATGTAATGCTCTTTTATCGTGTCATGTTGATATAGAACAAAGAACAGAGTACAAAGAGACAAAGTGTGTGTGGTTGTGTGTGCAAGGTCATGCTGGAAAGCTAGCCATAAATTCATTTAACGACAGCCGCAAACCCTCTGTCCATGCTGTTTTCTCCTTCTGCCAAATGTAACATTGCATGTGTGCATTCAGTTCATTGTTTCCTCTTGTAATTAACTATATTAAATCTTCACTTTAGCTACCTTTAGGAGCATCTTCTCCAAAACATTCCAAGAACAGAAAAATACTCTAACACCTGAAAAATGTTCTAAGAATTGAAACATGCTTCAATAATCTTTTAATCAAATGCTCTGACTGAACTTCAGTTGAAAGAATTTTTCTTTGTGTCCGTCTGTAATTTGTTCTTCAAAGTGTCAAGATGATATTTATTGACAAGAGTTTCTCTGTTGAATGAAAACAGATACAGTGAGTGTCTGATGTGTTTTTTTGCAGAGAGCTGGTCTTGATGGTCTGTTGTTATCAACGCAACTGTCTCAGAAAGAACAAATGCAGGATGTTGGAAGTGCTTTCAACTGCTGGATTTTTCCGATGATGTAGATTTGCGAAGTAATGCTTTGAAAGTATTGAAAGAAATCGATTAAAAATGCTGAGAGTTTGTTATGCTTGATGTCTCTTCCTTTCTCTGCATTGTCTTTATGCAAGAAAAGTTGATTATTTTTAAATTATTTTACCGTACAACTTCTTGCTTGTTTTACCATACAACTTTTTGTTAACAGGATTAACTGGACTATTATCATTGAAGACACAATTATATGTGAAGCTTCCAATCAGGTTCAACAGGTTTTGTTAGATGAGTCAGTATTATCTGCATCTATTGCGTCACCTAAAATATGACATCAAACATGTTCAGAAAATATGCTAATGAATGTGAGATCAATGAAGTTCTTTCCAAAGACTATTGATGTGTTAAACAGTCTGTGAATGAAAAATCAAACATACAAATGCAATTGCAAGAGATGTATTTGTGAGTGTCTCATTAAAGCTCGCTCTTATCTCGGGATCTTTTGTTGGACTTCTAAAACAACAACAAAAAAATCTACTTATTTAGTGATCCTCTACATTTGGTTTACATCGCTGTCTCTGTTCTAAGAACACTACACTCTTTGTAAATAAGCAGTTTTAACATTAAATAAAACATTATTAATAATAATTATAACATTTGAAAAGATGATAAATAAGTGCAGAGTAAACTGAGAAAAGGGCAATTAACAGATTTACACTGAACTTAATTTATTAAAGAGGTAATATTAGATTAAATAAAAAACAAGAGAAGGTGCCAAATGTGTGATGAAATTTAGTACACACTTTGAGCTTTAGTTTTCCTATAACTTGGCCTGCTGTATAATGAAACATCAAAACATATTTATGAGATATTGATGGTGATTTCTGGAATGAGGGTGGGACAACTTGTCAATCAAATGAGATCCACCAACAGCAAGCCACATTGATCTATAGTGGACAAAAACAAGCTCATGCCCAACATTTTATAGTGTTTGATAATTAATTTGATTTGTATATTTCACAAAGTACACCTAATCTGAACAGCCAAATAGTGAGCATATTTTGGCATGCTGTCTTAGGTGAGGGCTTTGAGCTCAGAATATGACCTGAAACCAGGGATGAAAATGAAGGGTGATGAGATTTGGGGTGGAGAAGGGATACCAGAAAACTTTCCTAAGGTAGAGGTGAGTGGGCTGGATATTAATACACTTGATGTGCTGGTTAATGTGAGCAGGTGAATGGTTTGCACTTGTGCCAAATTGAATGATTATCTGTTTATGCTCCTACTGGACTTTGTTAGTAAACATTATATGTTACAAAAAAAAAGAGAGAAATGATCAGAAGGATTGTAAAGAAAAGTTTTTCTTTTTATGTTTTTAAAAACATACAGATGAATCTTTTTTCAATTGAACAAAACATCAAGAAAACCTTTAATTTGCAAGTTCCCAGCAGACAACATCATAAGATGTTAATATTAGGTTAGATTTAGGTTGCCAGAATCTAAGGACAATGTTATTTTGACGTCCAATAATGACATGAAATGACAATGATATTTTGTTGATTTTAAGTTGGAAAGTGACCAAAAAACAACGTCGCGCCAACATATTAAATCAACAATGTCAAATATTGACATTTATTCCTCAGGTTTGGCAACCAAAATCCAACATCTGATAGACGTCATAATCAAAATCATTCAAAATAGTTGGACATTGATGTTAACATTGACATTACACCAGATGCTGACCAAACTAGGCTCTAGAAAATAACTGTTAGTTATTATAGATGGATTAAGTTTTGATTTGTGGCCTGTTTTGAATGTGCTTAGGAAAAAAAGTTTTATTTGCAGTTTTAAAGGTTTTGTCTTTGTTTACTCATCCTCCACTGTTTGAGTTTTTTTTCTTCTGTTCAACACACAAATTATATTTTGCACAATGCTAGAAAAGCAGCAGCCATTGACTTCCATAGCTTTTTTGTTCCTATGGATGTCAACGACTGCTAGCTTCAAACATTCTTCAAAATATCTTCCATTGTGTTTATCCGAAGAGAGAATGTCAAAAAGGTTTAGAACCACATCCATCATGGGGTAAGCAAAATAATCTTGTTTTTCCTTTCGACATAAAATTATTGCTTACCCCATTGGCAGATTATTTTGTTTGTTTTAAGGAAAAACTCACTTAATTTTGGCATATTATTTCTTAAAACAAGACAATATGTTTTGCTTGTCTAGAAAATGCTTCTTGATTTAAGAATTTGTAGATATTTGGACTAGAAACAAGATGAAAATCTAAGTAAGAATAGCATTTTTTGCAGTGTATCAGCTCAGTTTCAGTTTTGCTTTGATCAGAGGGCAGCATGTTTTTCGCTGTATTGATCAGAGGGCAGCATGTTTTTCTCTGTTTGTTTTATGGTCTCTCATAGTCTCTGTATAACTGCTGATCACATTCCATGAAGAGGGACTGTAAATAAGTATGGCAGCACACCACAGGCTCTAATTGGGAGTGCCTGGTCTTGTCTGGTCGAGTGCCATCAAAAGGCCTGGAAAAAATACACAATGTCTATGACACAAGCCTACAGTGCTGTTCATATCACATGATATCAGTGACACAGATTTAATTTCCCCCTGAAGATAAGAAGCCATTAAAGGAGTACTTTACTCCAAAATTAACATTTACTCAGCATCATGTGACTTTCAATTTTCAAGTGGTAATTTTTGAAGAATGACTTTAGTGTTTTTGACAGAAATGGTTAAAGAGGACGGAGCAAAGAGGACAACAGATGAGTAGATGAAGGATGGAAAATGAAAGTCATGTGATCTGGAATAGCAGAATGACAGACTGACGGAATTGGAGACGACAGATGACTATGTTTCTCTGTAAGTGTGTTTGCATGTGAGTGTATATTCAAAGTCTTGGACAGACGGCAATTTTCAGCGACATTGATCTTACAGCCCTCCCTATTATCTCTGTCTATTTTTCCCTCCTTGCTTCATTCTTTCTTCCCCATTGAAATGCAGCACACGCATTTGTGTCTCCTAACCAAATGTTTTCAGCAGGTGTTGATTCGCCACGCTGAGGTGTGTGGGGTAAATGTGGCATTGGAGGCAGAGCTCCATCATAATGCAATAAAAATTAAAGAGCGTTGTCAGTGGGTCACAACCTGCCTTTTTTCTTGAAATGTGGCACATTGAGTTTGGGAAAGGGCTTGATTAGTATTCAGCAAGTGTGTTTGAGGGGGATGGGATGAAGCCAGCGGGGTCCATGAGGAAAATGGCTTTATGAAGACAATAAATAATTAAATATAAAATCTAAATGCAGGTTTATATTTGGGTCAGGTTTGGCGTAGATCGTGTGGTCAAGATGAGCCTAATAATGAAGCCAGTTGGGTTCCAGATGTTCCCTAAATCAGGGTTCCCACTCTAAACCAAATGTCAAATTCCCTGAATTTCTATGAATAAAAGCTGAATTTACATAACTAAAAAATGGGCAGCTGTTGTGTACCTCCAGAATTTTGCAATTCTGTGAGCAAATGGTGCACAATTTCATTTTAATTTCATTTAATTTAAACCAACTTTACCTCAATACAACAACACTCATCCTGCACAACAAACATATCAACCACCAAAAATATCAACTCACACACACCCTGAATCTAGTTTATTCAAAACGCAGCTCATCCTCATATATAAAAATAAATAAATGTTTAATTCAACATTCACTCCATTATCACTGTCAGAATGACGATGATTAAAAATGACCAAATGTTTAACCAAACTGTAGTCCCCAACTGCACACAAGGTTTAAGTCTATGTTTGTTTCACTACGTATCCTACAGTGTAAACCCAGCGCCGACCGAATGATAACCCAAAAAGTCATTCAGTGTGAAAACATCCATGACACGACTACTTTAAAAATCATGCAGTCTGAACTCGGCATAAGCTATACAGTTGAAGTCAGAATTATTAGCTATTTACTTATGTTTTGTTGTAAACTAAATAAAAATCTACATTATCCATACTGTAAAAGGTCCCTTATGAAATTAAAAATAGTCACATCAATCTTTCACCGGAAGATTTCAGTGGCTGAACAACACTTCTGTGCATATAACCCATTCATAAAACAACATCTATATCAGCTTTGCTTGACAGAAATTATGTTTTAAAACATAACATTACCTGTCTAAAAGAAACACTTCAGCCATGGTGTCATCCTTCCTCCAGCAGCAAAACTAACTCCAATATTGATTCAGGAGTTTAAAAAATTTTGATCCAGCATTTGTTTTTACGGCTGTCAGTCATGTCCACATAAACGCGGCACGCGTCCACGCTCATCTGCGGATCTGCGTGAACAAAGGTGCACAGTTGTACAAATCTACATTTGCTATTCAGAATTATGGGTATTATTGGCCTGACAATATTTAATTGGACGAACATTTTTTTAGTCTTATGCCTTACCCAGAATATAAAAATACATATATACATTTACATAATTTGCTTTAATCATTACTATTGCAGTGTGAAGAGACATTCAATCAGCACAACAAAAAATGTTTCTGAAGACAATCACCTACTGAACCTTTAATTTGACTCGAATGTGATGTTATTTTAACAGAAAAAAAATAGGCTGTGGGAAACAAAGTTGACAAAAAAGAAATACAAAATAGTCAATAAATGTGCATATATTTTAAAATGAACACCATACTGAATTTCTCAAAGAGCTAAATCTTTGTAAGAGTGTGAGAACATTTTATCCTTGCTAGCTTAAATATTGCAGCATGTTCCGTAAAGCAGATAACACCTGTCAGCTTCCCAGCAGGTTCACAGGCCCCAGCTGCACAGGTGAGAGGAGGTGAAGGAGCAGCTCAGGGTGTTTTGAACATGATGTTGAACACCGCTGAGGTCACAGCCTCTGTAGAGCAGCACAGCTTCAAACCTTCGCGAAATGCGAGATGTTTGGGATTTGTTTTGTCTGCCATCTAGTGGACCACATAAGACAATGCATTTAGCTCCTTAAAACAAACTAAGAATATTTTTTATACCAGTGCAAAATACAATATTTGTTATATAAAATAAAATATTCCCATTTTATATACAAAAATTCCTGCTAATTAAAGGGTTTTGGATTCTGAAGGACTCTAGGTGTGTAGTTTACAAGATATTGTTTTTTTCAGGAAGTGTTTGTATGTTTTCCTCGGGTTGTTGCTAGAACAGATACGTTTGAGGCCGGAAGTTAAAGAGAATGATTTATGTTATTTATTAAATTTCCTATATATAGTTTTTTTATTATCGTCTACCTCCACCCCAAACCTAAACCCAACCGTCACAGTAACCTAAAAACAGTATAGTTGTACCGAGTATTATTTATGTTAAAATATTAATTATTGTTATAGAGTGTCATAAAAAATTCCGCTATATTAATGTGCATATCGCACTTCCGGCCGGCCGCATATCCAACTAGACTTTACCTTTTCCTTGCCCTACCTTCTCATGTTCATGTTTTATTTTTGCCATCTACTTTAATAGAATCTCATTCCAACTTCTCCTTCACGTACGCTGGATGTCCCAAGTAATGTAGGCCTATAACATTGGTAAATAAAAAATTAGATGGTATTTTGTTTTTCAAATAGACATGATGGTCTACCATTGATTAGGCTTTTCTCACGTGAGAGAACTGCCTCTTCAGTATATCAAACCTTCGCCATTTTTTGAGTGCATGAGGGGTCAAGAGGTCCATTCCACATTTCAATTGCAAATAATGGCGTTACTTCTAGTGGATAACGCACAGGATCTTGCTACAAGCAATACTTTTGCTAACACTGTGTAGCATGAATAAGCCTACTGTGAATTCGGACATACTTCTTTTGTCATACTATTTTTATGATTCCAGACACGATATGTGATTTCAGTTTATACAAGAGTTCAAAGGCATAATAAAAAAGAAAATCAAACACGAGAGTAGAGTAAATAGTTGCTAATTAAAATTTGTTACAAAATCGTTTTATTTAAATGTATTTATTTAAATCATATTGTTATCTATTATTATTATTATTATTATTATTATTATTATTATTATTATTATTATTATTATTATTATT